>OY759218.1:8558595-8901531 GCA_963662175.1 Aradus depressus
ATAGTAGTCTATGGCTGAGGACCTTTAGAAATAAAACTAAGGATTTTTGGGGCATAACAGACTTATGTAGGTTTAAGAAAAAGCAGGGTAAGTATTTATTGATCCAATGTTTGCATTTGTAATTATCTTATCATTCGTGGTTTGGTAGACACTATTTTTTTTTTTGCACTAAAGCTACTGTAAAAAATATATAGTTTATTTAGGTGGTCCGGTTGAGATGGATAGAACCATCTATTAAAAATGTATGTCGAAAAATTGAGCCCTTATGTAAGGGGCCAAGTGGGGCATGGTCGGGGTCTCCACCCCTCCCCCTTCCTCTCCCCTCCCCACCCCACCCACATGACTATAATCCTCTGAGAGGTTCAACTCATTTATTTTACTAATTTTTTATCACTAATTATTTTCTTTCTAAAATTTCTGATGTCGCTAAAGTGGCCTCATGTTGTCTGGGTCCTTATTGGGGTTTAATTGTTTTTATTCCGGCTAGTTGTCCACAGAGGCGTAGCCAGGATTTTGAGCAGGGGGGGGGGGGGCAAAGTTAGGCTACAGGGTTGGGGGGTATAGACTCCTTGGGGCACAGCCCGCAGTTCCCGTGGTTAGCGTTGCAGACTTTTTGTTATTAATTTGGGAGACTCGGACCTCTAGAAGCTCCCCCTGAGGTAACCACTGACTGTAATACTTAAGTTGATTTTACATGAGCAGCAAAAATGCAAAACGCAGCAGCAGCAAATGGTCGCTGTGGTTTCTGTGCTTTTAGAATTAAATGACACATTCAATAGCGTGCATTTGCTGCTGCTGCGCTTTGCATTTTCACTGTGCATGTAAAATCGGCTTTAAGAGAATAAATTATAACATAAATGAAGACTTTGAGCGAGGAAATGAAATGATCGAATCCATGTATATTTAAAAATTCTGGGAGTACTTTCGGTGTTGCTACCATCTTCGCACACGACTTAACAAATACTATATGGAAGTTCAACAAGTTCACAATCCAAACCGTCTCTTTTTCAGCCCCCCCGGCGTTTTTCCCTGTCCCTCCTGTACGGTTAGTCTTAAATTATGGAAAACATGAAAAATAAAATTTCGTCTCTAATTGAAATCTTCATAATAAAAGAAACATTTTTTTAAGAGATAGTATGGGCTAAATAAAATAAAATCAGTGGGTGGGATTACCATATTTTGTGAAAATTTCAGAACAAAAAGAAACAGGACTTTAGGGTAGGTTTCAGAACAAATAATAAGTACAATATACAAACATCTGAACAACACTAAAGACCAAACTAGAAGAGAAGAAAAAAGTGGAGTTCGTTGTATGAACGCATCGATTATAATTATAAAAAGAATTTGTAGAGAAGTAAGTCTCTTTATGTGGAAATTGTTGAAGGCACTTCTCAGTTATACGAACGAATCTATTATAATTATAAAAAGAATTTGTGTAGAAGTAAGTGTCTCTATGTGGAAATTGTTGAAAGCAATTTCTAATGAGAGGGGAGAGCGGAAAGTGTTACTTCTCAGTTGTACGAACGCATCGATTATAATTATAATATAGAATAGTTCATTATAATATATAGAATAATAAAAATACTGGAACCATTAGTTGAAGGTCGAAAAAGGGGAAACTTTAGCATTTGATAAAATTTAAATTCAAAGCGAAAAGGTTTCGATGATCATGGACCGGCAAAGATATATGATTAACATTTTTTTAAAAATATTTGTCATCAAAATTAGGTTTAAATAAAAACGAAATACTTTATTTCAAATAGCCGGAAGAAAACAAAAAAATAAAAAAAATAATAATAAATGAACTTACCATTTATCAGGTAATTCTTCGAACAGGCTTCCATAATAATAATTCCAGGAGTGCTATTGAGAAAAATAAAAGAAATTAAAATTTGTTTTTACTCCTGCGTTTAGGGAATGACAAATTACAGTAGAGTTATGACAACATATTTTTCTACTAAACAAAAGGAGATTATGGTCGAAAATTACTAAATTATAACCAAAAAGTTTATACATTTTAACAAAAAAAAAAAAAAAATGCAACAGAAGCCTAAACGGGTCAATCATGGTGGCGAATAGAAGCAACTCTCCTGACCATTCAATAAAATCCTTGCCGAACCAACAGTTCAATATTAATTCGAATATGGGTACTGATCATACAAGTAACAAATATATTCATCATAGATCAGTGACACCACGAAAATAATGAAAATTTGCACACATTTCATTATTCAAAGTAATACATAACATTAAATTTCATAATTGAAAGGTTCATTGGTTTAAAACCAATTATGATTATCATTGCCAGAAAATTATAGACCGGAATTACTGCTCTCCACTATTTCGAAAATGTTTGAAGAAATAATTTTCAAGAGGCTTATTGAAGTCAATGGACACTACCTGGCGAAAAATTCAGTTTTAGAAAAATCAAATGCCACTTTCAAATTTATTAACTTCCCAGCATATAGGGAAGTTGTTATAATGGGTCCGAAAATTTAAATCAAAATTTTCAACATATTTTTATGTTTCAAGGTCACTGAGAGTCAGTATTTTTATACTATTTGTGAAAAGAAGTATGTGTGTGTACGTGCGTGCGTGGTCAATTTCTCCTGCACTAAATTTCGTGAATGAAAAATGATATCGACTCCACTTTGGTGCCAATCGAAGCGTATCAACGTAAATATGATCTGAAAAAGATGTTACCAAATTAGGTCCACCCGTTTTGTTGGTTAAACAAAAATACTGCAAAAAAGTCGATTTTAGGATTTCTTGAAAAAGATTTATCCGATCTAATTTGTTCTGGTGGCAATCAATAAACATGTAGCATCATTTTGAACCAGGTTGGAAAATAGGCTATATGACGTTTGAAAATTTTGAACGGGCGGAGGGGTTGTGTGGGGGGCTAAGCATAAAATTGGTTCTAGCTCCTTAAAGGATGGTCGGATTGTCATGAATGACAGGTAGTATTCTTAAAAGTCAATTGAAATATAGACTATCTGGTGTCACAAAATTGTTAAGGGGAGGGGTGGTTGTCGATACATATGTAGATCCTTTCGAACCAGATTGGAAAATAGGCTACATGATGTTTGAACATTTTGAACGGGCGGAGGGGTTGTGAGGGGGGCTAAGCATAAAAATAGATCTAGCTCATCAACGGATGATCGGAGTTTAATGAAATTTAACATGTAGTATTCTTAAAACCCAAATTGAAAAATAGGGTGTGATTTGACCTCTGATTTAGGGTACATAGAGGCGAAACTCACACATCCGAGAACCTGCTTGTTGAATAAATCATTTTAAATTCAAACAGAAAAATAAGTGTCTGGTACTTTCGCGGAACTAACAAGAGTTTTCTATTCACGAAATTCTCTTAGGGATTTGATCAAATTCCTGTTTTTAAGTTTTCTTTCGGCTTTAACCTCTTTGACAGCTGACAGCAGGATAAACATCCGGTTTGGCTAACAATGTACAAATACTTTTCAGACATGTTTACCAACACAACGAAAAAAACACAACGAAATTACAAAATTCCCTTTACTTTTTGAACATACCTCGTATTGATGAGTTAGTTATTAACTATTAAAATATATATATATATACAGCGAAACATAAAACTCTTCAACGGTTGATCGTACATTTACAAAACTTGCACGCTATATCAAGACTATGTGGCATCTAAAAATCTTAAACGGGAGGAGGGAGAGGTTGGGGAGTTCCAAAACATAGGACTTTCTTTGGTTCTTTTCTTTCTTAGTTAATGTTGCGCTTAATTGTTCTTCGTTTCTTGATCAGTGAAACATTTAGTCAGCATAACACGTTGACGAGCATCGCACTTTATTTTGGAGGGCGACGGTAGCTTAGAGGTTCTTGCCTACTGGGCTTACCCGACTGGGGCCCATTGGCGTAGCTAGCATTATTCTCTGGGGGGGGGGGGGGGGGGGGGGGGGGCAGCCGGTCAACACAGCCGAGAGGCAGCCGGTCAACACAGCCGAGATAGTAAAACAATAGTTTACAATTCACAATCATATTTTTAGTTTAAGTTTAATTAAACTTAATAACTAACAATCATGTACCATTCACAAAATATTAGTATGATATAACAAAATATTGATATAACACAAATTTAAATCAACCTTTAAAATTTTCATGAGTCTAGTCATCCAGTCTTATGCAATAAGTAGTAGTAGGAAGTATCCTCAATTAAATAAGCTTTAATTTTCTTTTCTTTTTTTTTTCAGTAAATCGGTCCAACACTTTTTCAGCTGAAATTTATTTTTTACTATTTCATTCTCCTTCAGCTGATTCGTTGGAGCACAAACTTTAAGAAAGCGTAATTTGAATCAGAACAACGTTTGACTGGGAAATGCTGCCCCCCCCCCCCCCCCCCCCCCCCCCTTCAGCTACGCCAACGCTGGGGCCTTATGTTTTTCATCTGGGAGGTAACAAAATCTTGAGCTTGCCGTCGTTTTGAGGGGACATTAAATGTCGGTCCCGAGTCTGTGCGTCGTCATGTACTCATTAAAGACCCATTAGGATAGCCTAATGAAACCTGAATATGCAGAACTTTAAGACTCTCCCAGTAGAGCTCCCAGAGAAGGGAAAGTAGTATTTAATGTTGACGCCATCCCATCACCTCTACTACATTATTTTATAATTCTGAGTTTTATTTTAATTTATATAAGTGTTGTTTTTAATGTTAATTACTTTAATAACTTGTTAAATAATAAGTAAAACTGATTTTTTCTTGTGCACAAGTTTGTTCTTAATATAATATAATAACTAAAAGTTGCATGATTGGTTTTATTTAGTCAATAACACATGACTCATGAGAAACAAATTGAATCATGATTGATGGATTACTCATGACTAATGCGTAATTCATGAGTAATGCATTAAACATAGGTAGCGCATTACTCTAGAGTAATAATTCATTACTCATAAATTAATTATATATTACTGAAGTGACGTTTGGCTAACTATGTGCTAGTCCCATGTAATGGATGTCCTACCGTGTAGGAGATGCAGACTGCTCGGCCACTTGATGTATAATCAACAAACAAAGCTCAACCTTCCCCTCAGTCTCCCATATTTATGTGTTATTACACTTTTCATTTCTGAGAGACACAATACCTACGATTTCTTCATCATTTTCATAAAATATCAATATCAGTTGGTAACAGCTACACAGAAATACAGTAGAACCCCTGATAACCGACCATGCGCCCGACCTGTCTTAACTTGAAAACTCATCACCACTAGCTTTTGTTCTTCTGTCAGAAGCAAGAGAACAAAAGGTTTGTTTACTCCACGATAAGAGAATACTTTGTAAATAAATATTTCTTCAGTAATAACGAGCTAACCTTTAAAAATACATTATTTCACTTTTAGGGCATGCTGTCGACGAATTTTATAGGCTAGTTTTAGTAAAAATAATTAAACAGTGATTTTTTTTACCATGTGTCGTTCAAACACAGTGCAATGTAAAGTTAAGTGATAGGTCTACAAGATTTCATTTTATGTAATGACCACTCAAAAACGCAAACGTACTGTACTACAGCGTTTGGACCGATCGCAAACGAACTACAACAGGCGAACGCCCTACATTTATCCCGAGCTCTCTCGACGCGCCAAGAAAATTAAGGTCGGCTGGGAGTGACCGCTCACCGTCGCTCCTAGCCTACCACAGCAACATATATTTTATTTTATTATATAATTTTTTTTTTTTTACTTGTTAATAAAATTGTTAGGCCCTTTTTTCCCCGACGATTCGGCGAAGGTGTCGTGGCCTCCACCGGAGGTCGGCCACCAAAAAAAAAAAAAAGAAAAAAAAAAGCGTTTGGACCGTGGTGAGTCTGAAATTAAGTTAGCGTCTGTGTCAAGAAAGAATTCTTTATTTTTAGTTTCCGTTTCAGCAGAAAAATGAATGAATATCGTTCTTATCAGCAGTATGTATTTCTTCTGGATCTGCAGCAAATGCGTAGTCAAGATCATGCACACGAGCGATATTATCGTAACTATCGAGTGGTTTCTGGGTAAAATCGTGTGTACCAAGACGTAGATAATAATGTTTCTGATGCTGATGACAGCCAAGGATGAGGTCACACTGAATATGAATATTAGTTATTTCTATATATATTCTCGACATCCAACTGGTTGACCTTCAAAACCGGTTTTATATGCGCTTCCCAATATATGAAAGAAAGGATTCTTATTTACACCCCAACCAACCCACCCAACTAACACCAGGACCGGTCGAGCTTGAGGCTAATTGTCTACAGCGGGTGGCGGCCGCCGCGAAGCGGCATGGCCATGCCTCACCCATGCATTTACGAATTTTAGGAGTAGGAGTGACAACAATAAAAGACTGGAAAAAAAATCGTAAGGATCTTGAAGCGTATAATAGAGACTGCTAAAGATGCCTTTGAAGTCGCTCTAAAATACATCGAGCAGTATCCAACAGCATCACCAATAGACGTATTGTGGGCGAAAAAGTGGCTGGATGCATCCATAAAATCAAAATTAACGAAGTTGAAACAAAAACACATTATTGACTTTTTTCACTAAACCACATGTACTGTATAGTAACATTCACTGCATTTTATTCTATAGATGTATAAGTGGTTGATCTCCGTACCTTGAACAGTGAGCATCCATTTTGTAGCTCCGTGATAAAACTACTTTGAACTTGTTTCTGTTTTGTTTTTATTTTCTGTTTTTTCTTTTATTTAAATACTATTATCATTCTACTATTATCTTCATTGTTTTTATTTGTTTTGGAGCTTTTGTGTTTTTGAACAATGTGCAAGTGAGTTGACTTTCGTTTCTTTTTATGATTGTTTTGCTTTCTTAATTAATTGAATTGACTCCGACTTATTTTTGTATTTCTTTTTTTTTTTTTTTTTTTTTTTTATTTATTTATTTATTTATTTATTTATTGTTTTAGTGTGTGTTATTTTGACATTTTCTTTTTCGAATGCAAGGTTATCAATCTTATCTCTAAATTAGCAATTCTGGAGACTTATATACCTACTCTTAATTCGTGACGTCACAACGAAACCTGGGTGTCCGAGGGAGCTAAGGCGCTGCTTGGAGTGCAGAAGGTACCCGGTTCGAAACCAGCCAGTCGTTTTATTTTGTTTATTATTTTTTTTTTTTTTTTTACTTTTTTTTCTTAAAATTTTTTTATTTATTTTTTTAAATGGGAAAGAAGAGACCGAGACGTTGTGCACCTTCCCCGTCTTCCCCAACGACCAACAGGACCAGAAAAAAATCTACCGGTTCTCTACATAGTGAACCAACCGCGACAACAACCACCCACAACCCATTCTCACCACTGTCAGTGGATGATGAAGACAGACAGCCAAGTCAACAGCAACCACAGGAAAAACCGAAGCCCCCACCGATCTTCATCCGCGGTATCAGAGAGTTCACCGAAACTTGCAAACTAATCAAATCAGTCATAAAACCAGGACAATTTATAGGCCAAACAAACACAAAAGAGACTAAAATACTGGTTTCAACTCCCGAGGACTATAGAGTTCTAATACAAGAATTGCGGAAGTCCAAGATGGACTTTCACACCTACCAACTGAAGGAAGACCGAGCATATAGGGTCGTGCTGAGGCATCTGCACCCGACGACGCCCATTGATCTCATTAAAAGAGAACTAGAAGAGATCGGGTTCACAGTTCGGAACGTGGCGGGAGTGAGACACCCAGTCAATAAGGTGGCACTGCCATTGTTCTTTGTGGATTTAGAACCTAAGGACAACTACAAAGAAATCTTCAATGTAACTACCCTGGTCTACACAAAGATCAAGGTGGAGGAGCCCCACAAGAGGCAGGACATCCCACAGTGCCACCGATGTCAGGAATACGGACATACCAAAGGCTACTGCAGCCATCCCGTCCGTTGCGTAAAGTGCGCCGGTAACCAACCAACAGAGACGTGTAGGAAGCCAGCAGATATCCCCGCCAAATGCGTGCTCTGCAACGGAGAACACCCAGCTTGCTACAGGGGCTGCACAGTTTACAGAGACCTGCAGCGCCTCAAAAGAACCAGTCCTAAGGCTGCCAAGCCGGCCCCCCTATACCCACACTCCAGCGACATCACCCGACAGGGACCAGCCACGATCCTTCCAACTCCACCAGCTCGCCTCTCTCAGGCGTTGCCAGGACCAACTCGACCCACACCCTCAGCTCCTCAAGCCTCACCAGGATCTCACCAACAACCATCTTCAGCGTCCTACTCCCAGATGATGCGTGGTAGGGCCGCGCCACCTCAGTCTTCATTCATCCCAGCACCTCCCTCCGCTTCAGACCTGACTTCCATCCTTACTTCCTTTATGGCCAAAATTCAGGAGATGTTCACGCAAATGTTCACTCTCCTGACAGCATCCATGACCTCACTTCCCAATAGACCCCAATGACGTCTCCTTCTCACCGCTCTTTAACCATCCTTCTCTGGAACGCTAATGGCCTCCATAACCATAGAAATGAACTTGACATACTATTACACGACAGACAAGTAGACATTGCACTTATAACAGAGACAAGACTAACCTCCAGGAAGCAGTTTGCTGTTCCTGACTATGCCACATACAGGACGGACCACCCCGACGGTAGAGCCCATGATGGCACTGCAGTCCTTGTCCGTCACTCCCTCTCCTATAATAGCCTCCCACCTTACTCTGAAGATCACATCCAGGCTACGTCCATTTCCATTGCCCTCTTTCCTTTTCCTCTAACAGTGTCAGCAGTGTATTGTCCACCAAACCAACCTACCTCCACCCAACAGTTCTCATCCTTTTTCCACACCCTTGGTCCCAGATTCCTTTCCGGTGGTGACTACAACGCGAAGCACCCTCAGTGGGGCAGTAGAGTTGCTAATCAGAGAGGCCGAGTCCTTAACCGCTTCCTTTCCACAAACAACTATGGCTTCCTATCCCCAGATTCCCCCACCTACTGGCCGACCGATCCCAATAGACTCCCAGATCTGCTGGACTTTTTCGTTTCTCAGAATCTGGGAGCCCTATACTCTTCCATCTCCCGTCTCGACGACCTTTCATCCGACCACAGTCCTGTTCTTCTTACTCTCAGTCTGCAACCCATCCCAAAACCTCTTTACCCCTCCCTAATCCAAGGCCCAATTGACTGGCACCTTTTTCGAACAACCTTAGAAAATTCCATAGACCTAAAAATCTCTCTAAAAATCCCGGAAGACCTAGATGATGCAGTCCAACACCTCATCACTTCTATCCAGGAAAGCGTATGGACAGCTTCCATTCAGTTACCTCGCAGAGCTCCTCCCAGAAATCACCCCCTCCCCACCGACATCCTCGACCTTATCTCCTCCAAACGCCGTGCCCGAGCCACCTGGCAAAGGGCGCGTTATCCTTCTGACCGCTCAAACTATACCCGCCTCACTCGACTCCTCAAAGAAAAGTTGTCATCCTACCGTTCCGAAAATTACAACTCCTACCTAGCTTCCTTGTCAACTCATGATAAATCTCTCTGGTCCACTACAAAAAAAATCCTGAAGTATCACACCCCTTCCCCTCCAATACGCCGAGATGATGGCTCTTGGGCTGCATCGGATAGGGACAAATCCGATATTTTTGCATCCCATCTCCAAAAAACATTCACCCCACATCCTGATCCTCTGTCCCTTTCTTCAGAAGTTCAAGAGTTCCTAGACTCTCCCCTACAACTTTCGCTACCTCCGAAACCAGTCCATCCTTCAGAAGTCATCCATTTCATAAAGTCACTTTCCTCCAAAAAGTCCCCCGGTTATGACCTCATTACAGGAAACATCCTCAACCACCTTCCTAAAAAAGCCATCCTTTTCCTAACATATATTTACAATAGCGTCTTTAGAATCACCTATTTCCCTACTGTCTGGAAGTTCTCTGACATTATCCTAATCCTGAAACCCGGCAAACCACCCAATTCCCCAGCATCCTATCGACCAATCAGCCTCCTTCCCATCCTGTCCAAAATCCTGGAGAGAATAATCCTCAAAAGGATATACCCCATCCTAGAATCGCAAAACATAATCCCAAACCACCAGTTCGGCTTCAGATCTGGTCACTCTACTGTCCAGCAGGGTCTTCGCCTTGTGGATCGCATTTCTTCAGCTTTGGAAAACAAAAGTTATTGTACAGGTGCTTTTCTGGACGTGGCGCAAGCCTTCGACCGGGTTTGGCACCCTGGCCTACTCTTCAAGCTGAAGCACCTGCTTCCCCACACATATTACCTTGTCCTCAGATCCTACCTCTCTGACCGCTTCTTCAGGGTGCGTCAGGGTTGCGAACATTCTGACTATAAACCTGTAGAGGCTGGTGTTCCTCAAGGAAGTGTCCTGGGACCAGTCCTTTACACTGTGTACACTGCTGATATTCCCACCAACCCTAATACTCTTCTAGCTACCTTCGCGGATGATACCGCTATCCTCTCCACCAATCCTGATCCTATCATTGCCTCCCAAAATCTGCAAAAGCATCTCCACGATATGGAAAGCTGGTGTAGGTTGTGGAGAATAAAAGTCAATGAGGAGAAATGTGTCCACATCACCTTCACCCTCAGACGGCAATTATGTCCTCCAGTCCTGTTCAACAATGTACCAATTCCCATTTCGAACCAAGTACGCTATCTTGGGTTCTACCTGGACAGCCGACTAACTTGGAACCCCCATACTCGACTGAAACGCCAAGAACTGAACAGACGATTTGGACAACTATACAGACTTCTTAACAGAAAATCCAAACTGTCTACAGAGAACAAACTTACTATATACAAGACAATTATACGACCGATATGGACGTATGGACTTGAGCTATGGGGCTCAGCCAAGTCATCAAACATCAAGCGGATCCAATCCTTTCAATCCAAAGTCCTTAGAATCATTGTAGATGCTCCCTTTTTTGTTTCCAACCTTACACTCCATAACGACCTCAAAGTTCCTTTTGTCCAAGACCTCATCAAATCCCGTTTTTCCAAGTTCCACACCAACCTCTCCTTCCACCATAATCCTCTTGCCAAATCCTTATCATCACAATCTCATCCGCATAATCCTCCAAGAAGGCTGAGGCGGCGTTGGCCTCGCGATCTTCTTTAATTTGTATTATATATATATTTTTTTTTATTTTAATATTTTCTTTATCTATTTTTTATTTATTATTATTTTTTATTTATTTTTTTTTTTTGTGTTTATTAATTTATTCTTTTAATTTTTGATATTTATTATTATTATTATTTTTTCTTTTTTCTTCTTCACACGCCATTTTTAAGGGAGTGCTGGTGATGACCGGATTCTCCCCTCACGCCTCTCTGTCCTTTCGACGCCCCACCTCCTGGTCTTCCTCCACTGCTGGACAGTGGATGGTTGGCCAGTGTGGTGGGAGGGTCAGCGCTGGTCTCCCGCCGCCTCCTCCCCTCTCCACTAGTTGCAGAGTGGTATATGGCAGTGTGCGGGGGTCCTACTGGTGCTGTCCTCGTCGATTTTCTTATATTTTTAGTTATTTTATTTAGTTATTTTTACTTTATTTTATTTTTATTTTCTTTATTTTATCTTTCATTTTATTATGTATTCTGTTTATTATTTTTGTATATGTTTGCTTATTGTATTATTTATTATTTTATCATGTCATCTTAGTCATCACTTCTGCTTATTGTTATTGTTTGTACAGATTGTAGAATAAATAATAAAAAATAATAAAAAAAAAAAAAAAAAAAAAGATGTATAAGTACAGTAGAGTCCCGCTAATCCGGACTAGATGGGACCGGACTCCGTCCGGATCACCGAAAGTCCGGATTAAACGGAATTTGCTGTAAAATGCACATAATAAATATTTTAAAATATTATTTTAAATATTAACGTAAATATTTAGCGCGCCGTCTTCTTTGTCGGCATTTTTTCATCGTAGCCAACTACGTCAAGTCAAACCCTCTGTTTGAATTATTTTCATACTTACCTCTCGCTAAATTAAATTTTTAGTTTACTAAATTTTAATTTTTTATTTTTAATCCCGTCCGGATTAGCCGGATGTCTGGATTAGCGGGACTCTACTGTACTATTATTTGAGTTTTTGTAACAATATAGATATTTTTTACTAATGTAAACGTTTTTTTTTTTTTTTTTTTTTTTTTGCTCCTCTGATTTTTCGACCTTTTTTGTGTTCCGACCATGATCCGATCCCGTAGGCAACGGATAATATCCTCATATTATGAGCTGCTCATATTATGAGCAGTTCTAGTGTATCGCTTTTTTTCCATCACTAATTGGTGCACTGCTCGCTATACCCGCAGGAGTATGACAAACTCTAGCACTAATCTATTAGTGACAAAAATGAATCCATAAATGACACAAATCCAAAAGCAGTCTTATAGAAATATGAAAAGATTAATTTACCTTTCTCATCCAGATTTTGATATAAATAAGCAAGCAAATATTTATTTATTTTTATTTATGTTATGCGGTGTATTGAAAAAATGTTTTTGTCAACTCCACACTATTTTGATACAAATTATTTTTTCTGTACTCCTTTTATAAGAAAAAAGTCATGGGTAAATTACCGGCAAGGAAGAGCCCTGAGACGCAGTTTCACTCGTTGAAAATGGTTATCATGAGGTCCAGCGCTGGTTTTTATACAGATATCCAAATCCTTAAAACATTTGTTTCAAAAATACATTCATTCGAGTTATTGTGTTCACAGACACACATATAGAAAGGACATTTTTGAAATCAGTGGGTCGAAAAAAATGAAATCCCCAAAAACTCGACCCCGAATTTCTAACAGATTTCTCAACTTCCCAGCTTCGTATAGCTGGAAAAGTAATAATTTAGTGTTCCATAAAGTTTCTTCAATTTTTAGTAGTGGATCATTTGAAACAAAAACATTTAAATAAAAATATTAACTTTTCAAAAAGAGTTTCTGCGTCGAGTGTTTTTGGAGGGACGGATGGATGAAGAAAGACCAAATTTGAGAACAATATTTGTAGTACCGGAAGCTGCCTTTCTAATCTTGAAGATGCTTGACTGTACCACAGGTTTATAATGCAGTTTCCAACTTATTATGCAGTTATAAATTACGCAACGTTATTTTCGAAGATATTTAAGTGCTGTTCTGACTCCCTTCTCCTTGTAACAAAATTCGACCCCCCTCCCCTTCCTTCTAGATACGGTATAAATTATGGATGTTCCTCAAGTAAATTATACATAGTTATTTTTTTTGGGAGAATTTAAATAAGAAAAACGTTAAGTTTAACATGCATTAGCACTGGTTTGAGCCAAAGTAGCATCGCGAGATCTACGCCACCAAATAAAACGTAGAATTTAAATAAGAAAAACGTTAAGTTTAACATGCATTAGCACTGGTTTGAGCCAAAGTAGCATCGCGAGATCTACGCCACCAAATAAAACGTAGAATTTAAATAAGAAAAACGTTAAGTTTAACATGCATTAGCACTGGTTTGAGCCAAAGTAGCATCGCGAGATCTACGCCACCAAATAAAACGTAGAATTTAAATAAGAAAAACGTTAAGTTTAACATGCATTAGCACTGGTTTGAGCCAAAGTAGCATCGCGAGATCTACGCCACCAAATAAAACGTAGAATTTAAATAAGAAAAACGTTAAGTTTAACATGCATTAGCACTGGTTTGAGCCAAAGTAGCATCGCGAGATCTACGCCACCAAATAAAACGTAGAATTTAAATTAGAAAAACGTTAAGTTTAACATGCATTAGCACTGGTTTGAGCCAAAGTAGCATCGCGAGATCTACGCCACCAAATAAAACGTAGAATTTAAAGCATCCGATAGAGAATTTTAAACACAAGTTTTCATGTATCCTGTAAAAGCGCATTCTGACTGCAAACTTGGTAACCGCCAGAACGCTAATAATAGAAACCTACACGAAATTCGATGGTTTTGGGTTCATTTAAAACGTGTTAATTTATTCCAGTTTACTTTAGTCATTCGGAATAACGTAAGAGCTTAATTTTTGTTACATGTTAAAAAGTGGCATGAAAATCGCAATAATGGGCATTACCATACACATCATTTCTCTTCCATTGTACTAAGTATTTACATGAAATGCTGCTCCGGCAGTTAATGTAGGTCATTCGTTGATGAAAGTAGACTGGCCATCAACTGGCACGTAGAGTGTTCGGCACGACACAAGTGTAAAGAGGTATTCGTTATCCTGCGGTTAAGTCCAAAAATTTCGAGTTTCGACTAGTTTTCAAAAGGTTATTAGCATTTTTATGTTTACGAAGCCAATTGGAACTTTTTTTTCAAATTCCATTTTCTGCCAGACCTCTAAATTTTCGAACTCCATTTAGCACCACACTGTATACAATTATCAAAATCTTGTCAAATGCATTCTAGGATATTTCAAACATGCTTTTTCCAAAATAAAGCTAAACACTAGCGTTTCAAAAATTAGGAAAACTATTTTAAAATATTACTTATAAAATCAGGAATATTTAAAAAGACATTTGAAGATGAAACTGGAGCGGGGGGGCATGGGATGAAAATAGTCAAGTGATTCACTCAAGGATTACGGAAACATGTACGAGCGGTCCAACAGGAAAAGGTCCACAACTCAACATGTTCTAGAACGTCGAGCCGGGAGTCAATCCAAAACTCTCTAATTCCATGAATAAGACATTTCATGACAACGTTTTGAGGGAGGCTTCACCATTAACTTTTGAATTATTATTATTTTTGATAATAGACTTCTGTATTTTTTATAAATAAAAAATGGCGAAATTCTTGCTTATCCGGTCAATAAATCGGATTTATTTTTAGAAATAGAGCGAAAGCGAACGAATCCCCCCTTTTCTTCACCTGACCATCCTTTAAAAAAAGTTATTACCACTGTTTTTTTTTTTGTTTGCGTTACATTAATGCGAAAAGAAATAACATGTGGAGAAGCTAAATAGCAAGCGCCATCATTTGAAGCTTTTTGCAATTTATCATGTTTTCTAGAATAAAATATGTAACTGACTGGTACGATCGGGACCCAAACCTTCACTATGAGCCATATTTTATACCAGTTTTCATCGGTTCATAGTTCGACAAAAGCAGCTATTATTGGATTATTATAATTTTTCAGAAAATTGCTGAAAAATGTTAATATATGTAGCAAGCTAATTTAAATGTATAGTATTTGAAAATACTCACCACCGGCATTAGATGATCTGTACTTCTAACCCTTGTAACTTTGTTTTTATAAACATACTTTTTCACAAATCTTTCTAACTGTTGATTCCATTTCATGAATGAAACGTAAAGTAAATATATACTAAAAAGAACGGCAGCTTCATACCAATATATGCGATTGTCTCTAAAGAAAATAATGAGAACTATTAAGGACACTGAGTAAAATGTACAGTCTCTAAAGAGCGGCCACCATGTCAATGTAAGCACTGTGCGAGAAAATATAGCACACATACCGATCACAAATAAAATATTGAACACAGCGGAGCCAACGATAGTGCCTATACCTACATCATCAAAGGAGACGAAAACTCCGATGACACTGGTGAAGAGTTCAGGGGCAGAGCCTCCGGCAGCCATAAAGGTGGCACCAGCCACATCTTCAGCGATACCAAGCTTCTCTATAACCACGTCCAGGCTTGGAACGAAGAACTCATCACAAACAATAGCTAAGGCGACGAACATGTAGACAACGCCGACCACATGAAGGACGACAGCACCCTGCTTCCTTTGATCCAATGTAAACAGGTCTCTTGGGAATAAAGGGATTTTCTCAACAGTTTGATTCTCGTGGCAAAGTGAGACATTGATTTGCAAAGAGGGCTGGACAACTGACAAAAAGAGAACCACCGAGTAAATAACCAAATGTGACATTTTACTTTACTAGACTCCCTCAATATCTTGTACTCTACTCCCCCCCCTCGGCGCAAGGTAAAGGCTAACCTTCAAAATCGATATTTTCGCACAAGCGCTCTTCACATCTCTCCCAAAAACTAGGCTAACTAAATCAATATTATTATAAATATTAGGAATTAACAGTTCCAGAATCCCTCCAAACCATTTAACCAACATTATTTGCATTATTTACTGTTATTAATTTATTCCATGTTTGCCATTACGTTGAAGCTAACTTTCTACAGATATAACCTGATAACAGCAGTTTTGATAAGGTTTCAGTTATTAGCCGGTTTGTTGCTTTGTTCCTTTTTTTGATATACAATTTGAGTGATGGTTGAGAAGAAAGCTGCAGGGTTTATAGTTTATCGACTACTTCAAAAGATTGAATATTTACTTTTACAAACCTCCTATGGTATACATCATTGGACCCCTCCTAAAGGTAACATTTTAAATACATTCTAATATAATATAGTTTGTAAGTCTTGCACATGTTATAATGTTGAATGTGTATGTTTTTTAGTATTTGTATTTAGGTTACATCGTTAAAATAACCTGGTATAATTCACCAGAAACTTGTATAAACATTCGGGTGTGTGCGTCTGTGGCAGTGTTGAGCATCAAAAAATAAATGTCTTATTGATTTATGAATTGGCATGCGTTTGATTATAATAATAATTATTTTTTACATTTAGGACTGTAGTTAGTTCTATTTTGCCTAAACAGAAAGTGATTGCAAAAAATAAAGAGAACACACTCTTCCTTTATGAGATGAATATTGAATAGGGATATTGTCCTGTTTATTTTCTACTTTCCCAGCTATACGCGGTATGAGGGAAAATGCGAAGTTTCGTGTTTTCCAACATTCTGTTCCAAAAATGAAAAAGGGGAAGGCTTGGCACAAAAACTCCTCCCTTTAATTGAAAATGCATTTTTTTTTTTCAATTCAACCAACCTATACAATTTGTAGAGCATTGACAAATACGTTGAACCTCGTCAACTCGAAAACAATATTAGTACCTTCCCTTCCTTTTCTTTGCGAAAACCACGGTAGTTCCAAAAATAAACATAACAACTCAGAGTTTTTCCGAGCTGTCCCGATGGCATATTGGTAGTACTCTATGAACACTAGTGTGCTGAAATGTACTATACTTTGTACTTACAATTATGGAATATTTAGACAGACAATCTATCCTGGGATTCAGACCATTGTAGAGTGTTGAACTTGAAGATGGAATGGCCTAATCAGAACAACCGTTTCACATAGACAATGTATACTGCGGCTCACTCACATTATTAGGGAATTATGGACTATGGGTAGATACATTTCTTGAAATATTTATCAATTGTTCCTATTACTTGAACAAACAGGATAAAACAAATACTAGAATATGTGTTTCATTGAAACACTATAATTTATTGATAAACTATTGGTTTTATAAAAAAAACACTACTTTAATTAAAAAAATTGAAATGACTAAAAATAAGCTAATATTTTATATATATATGTATTAGCCCGACTCTCCTATGAGTCCTACATTGTACTTACCCTAAATATTTATTAACCTAGGGTTTAGGGGTCTTTAACGAGTACCTGACATCGTACAGGCTCGGGACCATCGCTTAACGTCCCATCCGAAGGACGGCGTGCTTAAGTTTATTTTACCTCCCAGATAAAATAAAGAAGGGCCTCGGTCGGGTTTCGAACACACGATCTTGATATATATATATATATAATATTATTGTAGGTTTCCGTAAATAATAATAAAAATATTTGAGGGTCTTGTCTGAAAAAATGAAATAACTTGACCAATCCTAACAGAAATATCCTGCAAATGAATCCAAGTTATAGGCTTAAAATTCCACGATAAGAATTAGTTTTATAGTATATAATTTAAAAAAATACCTTTTTTTTTTTTTTTTTTACCTCTTGGCCTGAAAAAAAATACCTAATAGTACCTACATCGCGGCAATATTTGCTTCTTTAAGGAAGATGTTTAGTACTTTCTGCTGGCGTTTCAGGTTGTAAGTTGCTTATTACAGAATGGAGTATTTTCGTCTAAGCCCCTCAATTATGAAACTCCTTAAAATCAGAATAAGTTTCTTAACAGACTTCTATGTTGGACTTTTCAAAATCTCACGTTTTCATTAATATATTCTTGTAATCAGTTATCAAATAATTTAAAAATTTATTTAATCTTATTGCTTACTGCTCATTAACACAGATTATAATGTTAAATGTTTCTAATAATAGTATTATTTTTTCTGGTTTTAGGTCATTTGGAGGAGGGGGAGACGTTCTTGGAGGCTGCCTACAGAGAGTGTGAGGAGGAAGCCGGCATCCCCCAAGAGGCCATCTCTGTAGATGCTCAGTTCAAGAGCACATTGAAGGTATAACTGACTGGTATTTGAAAATGAATTGTCCACGTGTTTTGTAAAAAAAAAAAAAAGAAGTAGGAGAGGGATCGTCTCCAAAATATATTTTATTATTTCATATCACTTATATTTCGCTCTTTCGGGCATCTTCTCAGTTATTTTTTTATTATCTTCAATAATTACATCATGGATCTCAGTCATCAAAAGTTAAAAAAAAAAATAATAAAAAGTCCCGAAAAAATAAATTCTTTGTGTGGGTGAAATATAAGTAAAAAATATATAATAATTAATAATAATATACATTTTGGAGCCGAGCCTAGTATAATTTTTTTTTTTTGGAAGTTTCAAAACTGATCATTGTAAACTGAGTTTCAATTTGTTTCTGTATATTAGAGATTTTGTTGAAGTTATTCATATGGTTTTTTTCTACATTGAAATCTGCTTGAAATGGTTTGATTATTTAAATACAGCCCTCTAAAAAAACAGTGATCAAACCAGTCAGCTACATCCACAATAATTTTCATTGCAAACCGAGCTATCTCCGAAATGACCAACATGCTGCCGGTAGCAAGAGGATACAAGCATGCCTAACTACTTTACAAAAGATCGTGAGCTCCGTTCTCGCCGATGCCCTTCAGTTTTTTCATCTAAGAGGTTTGAGCGTGCCGTCTTTCGAAGGGGACAAGGGCGGTCCGAGCTTGCGAGATGTCAGACTCTCGTTAAAGACCTCTGCCCTAACTAATTTTGGGTAGGCAACTCTTAGGAAACCCACAGTAAGATGGGGCTCATGTCCATCAGCGGCCAAAAGCCCTCTGACAGTAGGGGATATAACCTCGTAGTTGAACACCGGGCTTGAGACACAAAAACAAACAAACATGTGAGTAAAGGTTTTGTTTACTGAGCCTTTAGAGGTTCTGGTTAAATTTATAACATTTTGTGTCAATACTATCTTTCTATCAGAAGTTATCGTGTTCACAGACACACAGACATGATTTTATTTTTCATTTTTAGACTTGGGAGGTCGGGAAACATAAAATTCCCCGGAAAACTGAACATCGAATTTCTGAAAGATTACGTAACTTCCCCTATACGTCTTATATAGCTGGGGACGTAATATATAAGTTTTAGGTTTATATTTCTTCTTTTATTTTGATGAATACCTTTGGGTATACTGAAAATAGATGAATAATTATTAGCTGTATTTAATAAAATATTACAAAAATTTAAAAAAACAAAAAAAATATATTCGAAATAATTTTCAACAGGCTCTAGAATGTTTTCTATGTGTATGCAGAAATGTAATTTTGTAATTCCGAAATTGTGTTAATGGGGGAACCTCTCAATTACATTGTCAAGAGTTACTCCCCCAGTAGGGTCGGGCTCATGTTGTGACGCGAAAAAAAAAAAAAAAAAAAAAAAAATGAATCCCTCCCGGGGGAAAAAATATATATTTTTTCGAAATAATGTGTCACACATAGTAGGTTTAAAAAAAAATGTAGGCTCGCCCACAACAACCCCCCTTTCTATTTGAAATTTGTTGGATAATATAGAGCCTACATATTTAGTTGGACTATCCCTGAAATCTCCAGCAAGTTTTGTGAATGTATGTATTTTCATACATTGATCGAAAGAAAAAAATTGATCTTATGTTTCAAGCAGAGGTCGTGTCGAAAAATCCCAGCCTACGCGGAAATTCCACTACTATTCTTTATTAGTGAGCCATCGCTTCATGTTGCATACATCTCTTGGCTATTTACGTTGCATACATAGATTTGACAGATGCATACTCTGCTTTTAATTAATTTTTTTTTTTTTGTTTCAGTATGAAGTGAATGGAAAGCCTAAAGAGGTGGTATATTGGCTAGCTAAACTGAATAACAATGATTTCCCTATCAAATTATCTACAGAGCATCAAGACTTTCGATGGGCACCTGTTCACGAGGCCTGCCAGCTGGTTCAGTTTGAAGATATGCAGAGGGCCTTAAGGGAAAGTGAAGCTTTCTTAACATCTAACAAATAATCACTTATTATTGGATTATTTTTTAAACTAATTTTTGTAATAATATATATATTTTTACGTTATTGATGTGTATACAATATTTTCCTATGTTCATATTCTGTGATTGTTACAGACTATTTTATTTTTGATATGTCCTCATTAAATAGTTAGTTATTATGTCTCATGCCCGGGCTTTAACTACGAGGTCATATCGCCTACTACCAGAGCGCTCTTTCGTCACTCATGACGGACATGAGCCCGACTCTACTGTGGGAGTCTTAAATTTTGCCTACCCTAAATTTTTATTCACCTAGGCAGGGGTCTTTAACGAGTACCTGACATCGTACAGGCTCGGGACCATCGCTTAACGTCCCATCTGAAGGACGGCGTGCTTAAGTTTATCTTACCTCCCAGATAAGCTCCTCATTAGATATCTTACTTATAGAACTTCTTCCAATGTAGATGTTCTCGAGTGTGAAGAATTTTTTTCTCGACTAATTTTTCCAATAGTATTTTTATTATTTATCTACAAATAAGTGGCGAAGAAAAAAAAGTATATATACAAAATAATATGATTCAGAAGTTACTGGAAACACAATTTTAAATAATTAAAAGAATAAAGAAAAACGTATGTTTTAAAAAAATATTGTCTGTCACAAAATATATGGGAGTACTTTCGGTGTTGCTACCATCTTCGCACACGACTTAACAAATACTATATGGAAGTTCAACAAGTTCACAATCCAAACCGTCTCTTTTTCAGCCCCCACGGCGTTTTTCCCAGTCCCTCCTGTACAGTTAAGTCTTAAAATTATGGAAAACGTTAAAAATAAAATTTCGTCTCAAATTTGAATTTTAATAAAAAAAGAAAAGTTTTGAAATAGTATGGGCTGATTAAAATACAAATATATATGAAATAAATCAAAGATGACAATAATAAATATATGAATACAAATAAAAATACACAGTTTTTTAAGAAAGTAAATATTAATAAATTAATTTTAGGAACTGAACATTCATTTTATGAAAAATAGAAATATATGAAATGTTAAAATTATGCACTAGTCAAAAGTATAATTAAAAGAATGCTAATAAGCATGAACAAGTATTTATTAAGTATAGCGAATATTAAAATGAATAATGTCACTGTGCTATTGTTCGAAATTGCGACCCTCAATATTTCGGCCTATAATTGAGATAGATAAGAAACATTTTCAGAATTTAGTTGGATCTAACATAGAGGTGGGATACTAACCAAGTTCCAAAATTCTCTTGACGATTATACAACTTATCCAGGCGCGTATACAAGGGGGCATAGGGGGGGGCATCATGACCCCTATGCCCCCCCCCCCCCCCCCCCCCCAAGAATTAAAGAGATACACTAGATATTATGAGGACATTTAAACTTAGTTATTTAAAGTAGTCTGATGAAAACTGGCTGAATTCAAATCACTATCTATTAATAAATTTTCAACTACAAAATCATTTGAATAAAAATTTTATATTTTGATAATTAGCTGCTTGACACGAAGAAATGAAGATTGACACTATTTTCAATATAGTTAATTTTGATCATAGCTAAAATAATTATTTTATATGATTTATAGATAATTGATTTGACTTTATTTCTAGTTGCCATATTGCGCATCTCTCTCTACTACCTCCGTTAGACAAAGACACATTCTGTAAGTTCTTGTACAGGGGTCCCAGAACATATTAATAATTTTTTTTTTTTTTTTGCAATATTCGAATTTTTAAAATAAACAAAGAATTTGCAGTCAAGAGGATGTTTATTAACTAATAGCTCGCAAACAACAGCTCTAAAGAAAAATTAGAACTAGTCATGAGAAATCCTTACTACAAGGTGTATTAAATAGTATATCAGATTTTGAAAATACTAACAATTAAATACCACGAAGCTCTTGAAAGCGACTGGGGAAAATTCATCAATCGCACTCCCTTATTTATGAAAAATAATAGGTCCAAATTAGGAGCTGGTCCAATATAGGCAACCTTCCCTTATATATGTATGTACATCAGGGGTTGAACTTCCAACCGGAAAATCCCCGTGTCTTTATAGGTAGACATTTGTTTCTTCTGAAATAATGTCTTCCCTTTTTTCAATAATAGTGGTAAAACTAAAATTAAAGATAAAATTATTACATTCAAACGAGATATACTAATTTTTAGGCAATATGTGTGGAATGATATGTATTAAACAATATGATTATTGAGAACATTATTAAAATTAAAATCACTGAATAACAATGAAGTTATAAATTAAAATTATAAGAAAATAAAGTTAAAAAAATCAAATAGTGATAATATATTATATATATATATATATATATATATATACACATACACTATGATTAATGATATATGTAATAAAAATTACAATCGCACTAAATACGTTTATAGAAACAGAACTGGTTCTAAGTTGTTATTTTAGCAAGGGGGGATTTCTTTAAATCATACTTATGTCTTTTGGTAGGGAGTGAGCCCTGAGCTTCTCCCATCAATCGTATATTTTTATTTCTTGTTCATTCTAATAAAAAAAAAAAGAAAGTTTGTTAGTTAATGAATGTCTCTTGTTTGAGGAGCTAATTCATATATAAGAATATGCTTCAATAAGTATAACTTGTTGTCTCTAGAAACCAGAGAAATCTTTTAGCATTTATAGACTGTTTGTCCATTTAGGGGCTACCCTCCAGGCTGTTTTTTAAGAAATTTTGACTATGTGTTCAGACATTTTACACGATAGGGACCAAGTTCGTATTATTATCTTGGAATTGTTTTCATTATTTATTGAAATATTTTATGTGAGAAGGCGGTGAAGGGGACTTAGTCAGAAAACTCGAAAGAGTTCAGGAAAATCAAATCTTTGTTCCCCGTTTATTGAGATTGGCTCGGCCAAGGAACCGCGATTGTGACATCGAGAGTATTGACCCGTAAACAGGATATTTGACATTGACTAGGATAAACACTTCCGCTCCTCAGAGGTTAAATACCGATGAGGAGATGCGTTCTGGTCAAATTCTGGAACCTGGTCAGACGTGTGGACTGCTCTCTCTACTTCTGGACGTAAGTCGAATTCCTATTGTTTATGTTTCCAAGTGTTAAACTGTTCTTGTCATATCTTATTATCTGTCGTGAGTTCTGACATTTAAAATACATTCTCTAAGAAGTTATTCAACAGCCTAATTGGTGTTATTATTGAAACCCTCAAGAATTAACAAGTACCATTAAGTTAAGATCCCGGTTTGGTGAGTGAAGCACCATACCTTAAATTAAACTAAAGACAGTCATTCTTATTATTCACCTAACATTCTCATAAATTATATTATTTACAAATACAGTCTTATCAAATCTTCACCTCATATTACAAATTGTGTACAAAAGAAACATTTTAACGACATTGACGCCGTTTTGCTGCCGGGCCTCGGTGAACTATAGACTCGTCACAAAATTATCGTAAGCAACCAAAAAACATACATTCTTATGTACAAACGGGTGAAGGAATTCCAGCGGCGAACGGGAAAAAAAGAGTTGTGGTCGATCCATTCGGCCTAGCGATCAAACTATGCCAGTGAGCGACTTAAGTGCTTATTTTATGATCTAGGCTACTCTGACAAAAATGATTTCTTGCCTTTAAACCGGACCAATAACATGGAGTAACATAAAAATGACGTCAGATGGTAAACATTGCAGTTCAATATACATTGATGCTTTTTTTCGCATTCCCATCGCTACAATCAAGTTTATCGCTATAATCAACAACCGAATCGTGATAGATTTTATTTTATTTAAATGTAATTTTTCATTGTAAACAGATGATAAGTGAAAATTGAAGAATTATGTTTGCTATTATCCTCCCGGAATGTTTCTATTTTGTGTTAGCAATAATTTAAGGGTCGAGGACCAAAGGGTCAGCTCGCATCCTTTGCTAAATGTTGCAAACAAAAAAAAGAAAAGATATGCGAGGAGGCCTTGCATCCCGACGATTAGTAATTGAACCTAAAGGTAAACACTTTTTGACGTGAAAACGTCTATTCGCTCGTTAAGCATAGTGATAGCCGGTCAAACTTTCTTGTTAAAAATACCGTCAGATTTCAATCGATAATGACTACGAGACTAATAATGCGATAACAACGGTCACAATGGATAGAGCATGTCTGTACGTGTTTGTTTTGCCTGTGACGTTATCGGGCTAGTGTGGGCGCCGGCGGATGATTGTTGCGAATTAGCGTTGTGTAAAATTAGAAATTAGTGTAGCGTGATAACGCATTTAGATAGGACGTTGATTCGGGTGTCTGGTAAAGAGCATGAGGAGCACTACTAGGACTCAAAGTGAAACAATACAAATATTAGCCGAAATAAATGTAGAAATCGGTATTAAATTGAAAATTGCAAAAAAATTAAAGATGTCTCATATGAATCGTAAATATGCGCGGAATTATAGAAAACGCAAATCAGAGGAAAGCTTGCATCAAAAAGAATTTAAAAGACCTAAAAAGTCTAGTGCCGAGCAGCATCGAAAAAAAAAATGAAAAATGATTTTATCCCGACGTTTTCTCGAAAAATATACGGCTTGGACCTTGACTACGCCTTAATGTTTTTTTAATTAATTTTATGATGATTAATTTTTAAAAAATGAAGTGTAAAAATTTATATACTATTATTTAAAATTTATATATTTATTTATTTATATTAAAAGAATATCTTTATAAAGGTTGTGCATCAGACCCTATAAAGAATCGATAGTTATGACAATCTGAACAGTTTTCAAGTCAAAAATGTCAACAACCGAATTGTCATGTGTTGTAGTGGACTCTATATATTTTAATGTAATTTTTCATTGTAAATAGATGATAATTGAAAATTGAAACAATTATGTTCGGTACCTGTCCTACTGCCAGCAACTCAAGGAATTATGAACTTGGTTCAAATAATTCTTCTATTGTTTGTTAGAGAATGTATCTCTTCTGAAACAGGTAGGAGCGGTTACTATATCATTTTGCAATAATTAAATACTATTCCAACCAAACAACATTTTTTTAATATCTCATAGCTTATATTGGAAATTAGGCCACCTCTAATATAAGTTGAATTCTTGTTGCCTCGGCAAATAATAAACAGTTCTTCTCTGGGATCTAATTTGGAACAGGGGACCCACTCATTGAGGAACCACGAGAATTATTGCGTTTTTCTCTGTTACATTGTAAATAAATTGAAAAGGGAGTGACTTGGTATCTTATGCACGGTAACACCAGTTCGATGGTTCTATGTACTACACTAAAAGGACCGACGGGAGTGTCGAACATATTATTTTGTATACTAAAGTCACAACTCAATTGAAAGTTATTGATCTTTAAGGCCTAATTGAGCTTTTTAGTTGTTAGTTTTGCTTGTTTGTGAATAAGGCACTTCAAAGAACATATGTAAGCAATGTCCGAAAATTACGTTACAATAGCAAGACAATAAGTGGTGAGTAAATTCTGGAAAAGTTTCAATTAAAAAGTATCAAATTGGTATTCTACATGTCGAAAACCTTTCTTGAAGTCATTTAATAATCTTTTTTTAGTGGGGCCCCTGTTCCGAAATAGCTCTCTTCTCTGGCTTCCTCCCCTTGATATATCCACTATAAATAAAACATTTTTAATATTATTTATTCTTGCAACTTTTTTTTTGTTTCAGCTTCATTTTATGGAGGAAGTTATATATCTGTTCCTTTGGAGGAGGCAAAAAGTACAACCAATATTCATTTCAGGTTGCTGACAAAAAATCCCGAAGCTATACTTTTCTTAGCTGCTGGGAAAACTGATTATTGTTTAATTAAACTAGTTTCTGGAAGATTGAGGGTGAGTTTAATTTACCAAAATTGATTCAGATTATTTAAAATTTGATAACATTGGATGATTTGGTTGACTCAGGTACAGACCAGCCATCTCAAAATGGTCTGTAATATCTCCAGTACTAAAAGACAACGCATTTTTTTTATATTAGTATGTCGAAAAGTAATTCAGGTTTGCGTGGGCTTTAATTAATGTTAAGGTGCGATTTTTACTGGGACAGGATTTCATTAATTTTGGAAAATGCTTGTTATTAGTTTTTTTTGTAAGTTTAGCTCATATGTAACTCCCACTAATGGGGTTTGTTTTGTAAATTACGTCACCTTGCATCAACTTCAGTTATTTGGCTGAGGTAAGCCCATTCTGTTTACTACTGCCTTGCGGAAAGCTTTGTGAAAGACTGAGGCCGGATGAGACCGATCTCGTATTATTTAGTCCATTTTGTTCCCAAACTTCACTGTAAGGCAGATCACATAGAAAGTTGTGAGAACAGAGTCACTATTTTTCATCTGAAAGAGCTCATATTTTGATTAAGAAACAGTTTTAACTTAGAAATGTTAAATTTTGCAGATTGATTCTTGTTTCACTCTTACTCAGTCGACGAGTTAAATAAACTAATGAAAGAGCTAAAGCGGGCATTAAATGTGAATACTATTGTTACATTCTGGTGAACTTGCCTGAATATGTGTGTTATATTATAATATGATATCAGTCGCATCCGGTCTCAGTCTTTAACAAAAGTTTACAAAAATGTCAATTTGGCAGCCCGACAGAACCCTATAGTTTTTGGCTATGATCCTAAAAGAGGTAGTTATTTAAAAAATATAACTAGGACTCCGATTTCGCATGTAAAATCGGCGAGCCTGGGTCTTTCTATTATGTTAAAGAAAGATCCATTTCGCAAAACAGGATCCCATTCGTGCCAGTTTTTATAAATGTCTCTTCTAAGTTGAGATATTTGCACAACTTTCTATGAAAATACGAGCCCTTTGCCAGCTACATGCCCATTTTCGAACTCGGCCGAGATCCACAAAAAGTCTTTTCTAAAGCCTCGCCTTCCGAAGGCTGCGCGAAGGACCTTGCTTGGTCATTTAAGAGTTTCTTGTATAGAGGCCTAGTTGAAGCTTTAGGGTTATATTCTAACAGCTGATCTATATTTTACTATTACAGTTCCGTCCCCCTTAATTGAATCTATTTTCCTATTTATTTTTACTATAAGCCTCATCGATTATTCTGAAAATGTGTGATATTTGGATTTATATTTAGGTTCACATAAACTTGGGTGCGGGAGAGTCGACCATTAGCTCCCCTCTAGGTCTGCGTCTGGACGACCTCGCCTGGCATCAGATCTCCTTCCTCAGGGAAGATGCATTCGTTAATCTAACTATTGATAACATACATACTACCAGGTACCTACTTTACTTATAGGTCATTGTTCGCACTTTCGATTTCTTTGAATTTTTATTTTTAATTCGTAAAATGAATGTTATTAGTTAACCAAATATTGGATCCCAGTTTTAAATTGTTTTTTTGCCTTCTTTTACAATTTTTTATTTTATTTTTTAGATATTATTTATTTTATTATTCAGTAGATTTTTGACAATTGTTTCACCTATTTCAGGTATTATTCATATAAATATGAAAGTCATTAATATTGTTGTTGGCCATATTAGATGGCAAAAGTAGAAAAAAAATGTAAATAAAAAAAGGCAGGTAGTTATTTTGTAGATAGTTTCACCGTGAAGAGAATGCCATCATCTTCACGTTGAAAGTCAATAGGTTCCTTACTCAGGAACTTCTGAATCCTCATACGAAATTTCGTATCGATACATTCATTACATCGGCAATTATTAGAGGTTTTGCCTCCCATAGCCTTCCCTCCCCATCGGTCAATTTGGCTGACAAGCAATGGATGTGTGGAATTAAAATATAATATTTCGTGTTGATACTATATAATTGTACACACGCAAAGAGGCATTTTTCCTCTCTGTCGGCCTTCATGAATTTGGTAAATGTTTAATTATTTTTCAGGTACAAGCTCCCTGGCCGTTTTTTTGAGTTGAATATACACTATGGACTCTACATGGGTGGCCAAGGAGAGTTCTCAGAACTATTTCTCGGTCATGTTGACTGGTTCAGAGGGTGTATATCCGACTTGATCTATAATGGAGTGTTTCCTCTCAACCGGGCCAGACACCGGCTTGGTCTCTCCCAGGCTTACGACGTCTCTTGGAACTGTGCTTCCGAGTTCTATGCTGATTCCTCCACCGAGATAAGCTTTGTCGACGATGGATCTTTCATGTCTCTCCCAAACTCCTTATCTCGTGTTGGTACAAGGTATGCATTATCATTTTATTTATTTTTATCTTATATTTTCCTCAAATTCCTTTTATACCCCCACACACACTGAAAAAACGAGCTCTACAAGTCGGGGCCTTTTCTAGCTCTAAAATCGACTTAACGCAAGACCTGTTTTGAGGCCATTCAATGTCAAAAAAACTAATAATAAAATCCAATTTTAAAATCGGAGGCTCCTTAATAACCAATATGGCGGCCAAATATTCGAATTTTATTATTTATTGTCTCATTTCATTGATTTTCCCTTTCTATACGTATAATGAGCTACTGAATATCATTGTGAGGTTAAAATCAAATTTGTTTCTTAATTTATTTATTTAATGTTCAATGGCTGTCATGCCTGATAGACGTGGAATCTAGGCCAATAAGCATGACTCATTTTACGAAAATTTTAATATATACATTGTGAAAGTTAATTGTATATATTTTAATATATACATCCTGAAGATCTACAAAACGCTCGTCTACCACTCCAGAGTTAGTGTTTCTCAGTTTTTCGCTAATATCTCGTAATCTATTGCTCGTATGAAAAAAAGTGTTCTTATCAAAATGCCTAGCATTTTCTACGAAAAAGGTTCCATTCAACTGTTGGAGGGAGAAACCATTTCTGAACAAATCCACTACGAAAATGATACTCAGAGCACTCCCAACTGGGGTGCCATAATGGCTTGGCCATGTGTTTTTTGTTTTTGCTATTTACTCTGAAATTACTAGAAATGCGACAAAATGTTATACCGTAATTGTAGAGCATGTAATTTCCCATCGATTGTATCTTTTCTACGAATCCAATTCTGGGAAACATACATCGCTCATTCTTCCCAATTTTCACGAAAACATCCAAATTATGGCAAAAATGAAATATAAAGAATTAAAATGCGTAAAATAAGGAGAATATTGTAGGGTTTTATACGATTTTTCTAATTCTAAGTTTTAGAAGTCAAAACTTGAAAATTGTTTATTTTTACTAAACTATTATTAATATTATTTATTAGAATATTATAATTAAATAGTAATCTTGTGTATATATGTCTAGATGGGAGTTTGAGGTAAAGACCGTTTCTCCAGACTGTCTGCTGATGTATACCACTGGAGGAGGTGAGAATGCTGACTTTGTCGGTGCAGAAATCATTGGTGGGAAGATGCATGTAATCCTAGACAAAGGCGGGGGTCCTGGAGAGGTGCACTGCGACACTTACATCTCGGATGGGAAGTGGCATAGTGTCATTGTTGACTTCAGTTCCTACTCAGTTCAGGTGGTCGTCGATGGAAAATCTCTCCTACAAACACTCACCTTAACAGCAACTAGATTTTTTGATCTTGGAGATGTGGTAAGTGTTATGTACTCAAAATATGGTAGATTTAAAAACACTTCTGTCTCCAAGTTTCGTAAAGGAGTGTTAACGAGTACCTGACATCGTACAGGCTCGGGACTATCCTTAACGTCCGAAGAACAGCGCGCTCAAGTTTTTTTTTATCTCTTAAATAAAATAAACTAAATGCCTTGGCCGGGTTTCGAACCCGTGATCTTGAGCTACACTGTCACACAAACAAGATTCAATATGAATTAGACATTCGTAAAAAATCATAATGAAGAAGCTGAAGTCACTGCAAAAACTAACTGCCAATAGCCAAGGAAGTACAGACTCAGACATCGACTTGAAAACGGTCATGCAGTTTCTTTTCTCTTCTCTTTTTTTATTTTATTTTTTATTTACAACTGTAAAAAAATAAATAAAACAAACAAATGTGCTAATAGAGAGGTAATGGCAATGTCAAGAGGCGAGAAATCACCCAGTTTTTTTCTTCTCAAATGTATTTTAGAGGTGCTTCATTTAGAAGAAATACATTTTAAACTTCCTAATTCATAACGACAGTCTTGTCACATAGATATACCCAATATTAGACAGCCAGAATAACAAATGTAGGCAACTTGTAAGAACCTAAAGGTGAAAAAATGAATAAAAACTTAATATTTCATAAATAATTTTAATTTCTTTTTGTTAACAATTGTATTATTTCTTGAATGCATTAAAAAAATAAAAAATACAGTATTTGCAGCTATAGAATCTCAAGTATACAGGAGTAGGTATGTCGCAAATGAGACGACGCGTAGGTGAAGCAACTCAGTATCATTCAACGTTACAGTCGGTTCAATGTGAAAGGTAGTGTATGTACCCTTGGGGAATTGGGTGTCGATCGTTTTTTTTAACCAACTTCTCAATTACTACATACGCAATATTTTGTCAGAAAAGCTCACAGTTTGGAGCGTTAGTTTATATCAGTGGCTATAATAAAATGTGTTAATAGTTCAGCGAAACTTGAGTGGAGCCACGTCGCTCTCTTTAAATAATTTTCTCTTACAAATAAATAAGTGGAAGTTGACGATGCACGTATATTCTCAAAACTTAGGTGTTATTTCCCTGATGCAAATGCCCCATTTAGTAAATTGGTTCCTTTAGAGATAGCTAGGTCTGTTTAGAACATAAGTGTGGAGATAGCTGATGTTGACCTGAGCACTGTTTTTAAACATATTTTTCAATTTGAACTGTGCTTGGAATAATTATAACATTTTTAACATTTGATGCAGATTTTTAATGTAGAAGGCACCCTTGTGAATAGCTCATTTTTGATGAAAGTTGGAGATAGCTGACTTTAAAGTTTGATTATTTCAGGTGTTCGTTGGTGGTATTGAGCTGAACAAGCGAGGGAGGGCGCTGGGTCAGGGATTACGAGCTGCCGACACGAGTCTGAAAGGCTGTATCAGAGCTATCCGGATAGGATCCGATCAAGTCGGCTTTCCCCATGCCAAGGTAGGTCATTTGAAATAAACAGGATGTCCAAAATGTGACCTCCCAAACGGTGCAACATATGAATTTTTTTTTTTTTGTTAAATAACAATCTGTGTATTGCATTGTGAACAATACCTGCCTATTTGGGACCACCTGGGTGGCCAGAGTTATATGCACCTTCCATTTTTCTCGAAAGAAAAAAAAGAAGTTATTAAAAAATCTAAATGGTATATATCTCTGTACCTTGGAAGAAAAAGGGCCAATGTCCATTTTAGGTTTTTTTTCAGGAATGAAGAAATATACTGACATAGACCATTTTACTTCTAAATCATTTGGCTCTTGGCCCTTCTATAACTTATAGATATGACAGTTTAGAGTTGCTTGATGGACATAATTCAAAATCGGAGATTCAAGTTCAATTTTTTATTTCGAATGAGATTACTTTTTTTTTTTTATAAATTCTGAAATTAGATTAAAAAAAAAAGAGTTTTGAACGCGGGCAATACTCGCTAAGATCAATTTCAAGAAAACCACTACGAAAAAATAGAAAAACAACATGCATTTTTTTCAAACCTGTTATATTTGAATATTGGATATGAGTAATTCAGTTCTAAATATTATAATGAATTTTATAGCCAGAGATGATCATATTGAGACAGGGGCTATATGGCGTCCCAAATTTTAAACTGGAGGGGTTTCCTAAGCACGTACTAGCTGAGGCGTCCACCGTTGAACGGTTAATACTAGCTCGGGTGTCCATCGTTGCTCGGCAAATACTAGCTGTGGTCGCCTGCGCTGCTAAACACATATTAATTTGCTTGTCCGCAGTTGCAACGCACATACTAGCTTTGGTGCCCAGCGTTCCTATGCACGTACTAGCTGGGCATCCGCTGCTGCACGGTTAATACTAGCCCTGGTGTTCACCGTTGCTCGGCAAATACTAGCCGTGATCACCAGCCTTGCTAAGCACTTACTAACTTAAGTGTCCGCCGTTGCGACGCACATACTAGCTGTGGTGTACAGCTTTCCTCGATACGTACTAGCTGGGGTGACCAGTGTCGCACGGCAAATACTAGCTGGTCTGCCTTTTTCCAGTGCATTCTAGGTATTTAAATACATTTTGTAGCATCGTTTATATTCTAAGTATCACATTTCCAGGTAAAATATGTACTGAATATCATACTGTGATATTTATACAAGACATGAAACCTTCTGCTACGTATCCTGTTTTGACATCTAACCATTACAAAATGAGCCTCATTTATAATTTTGATTTTTGATGCTGGTCTTCATTCTGTTCATCAAATGAAAACCTTAGAAATTAGTAAAATTTTGTATAATACTAATTTTTTAACATAATTATTAATTTTTTAGGTGACGAAAGGTGTTCTATCTAAGTGCGTTTGGTCCTACCCATGCAACTATGATCCTTGTGAAAATGGAGCCGTTTGCGTTCACAGGGGGGTCAACTCATTTTTGTGCCTATGTGATAAGTCATACTGTATTCGACAAGATTTCCCAAATTCGTATACTGTAAGTATTTGAAATATTTGGAGTGATATTCCATTTCAATGAGCTACCATTTCAAAACTGTGACAGATATCAAAAAATGTTTCTTTCTTTTAAAGTTAAGCACAACTTGACCCTCCCCCCCATTCCACAGAAGATGTTTAACTTAGTAAGCGTGGATCGCATCTGGTAAAGGGTTGCCAATATTATAATATCTTTAGAAAGGGTAGGTTTCAACGAGTCTTCTCCCAAATTCAAACAATCAGTAAAAGTGACATAATCAGGAGTTTCCGAACTTTTGGGTTGCAAACCATTTCTTGGGTTAGGACCTACATGTTTCTCTTATTTGGCCCAATTTACATTCCACCCTTGATCAAATTCATACCTCGTCAATCAGCAGATGGTCCAATTTACTTTTTAATATTTCAGAAGGATTACTGGTGGTCCAACTCCGGTGGAAATTGAAAATGCAATACCTAGAAGAAAACATCAGTTTGAGTTCAAAATCAAAACATGTGGGTAGTACTAAGTATGTACTAAGACTGATAACAGTTTCAATATTTTTAATTGAATATTAAGAGGGAATATTGGGTTATTGCTCCCCAGGAATCATTTGTCTGACTCAAAACACATAAATCTACATAAATATTAGTGAGGTACACACTAATAAATTATTTTCAAATTATTTGGTTGATGGGTATTAAGAGCGATATACCTCCCTTACCACTGAACCACTGTCATTTAGAACGCAATGTATCCGCCAGATGCCTGGAGACATGCAGGATCTCTGTGGTGCATTGTATTGTGAAGATATCTGTTGTCATCCTGAGGTCCTTAAATTCCGACCCTGTAATCGGACGCGGATGGAGACCGGTTCGACCAGTCGTCCCTTCTCGTTGATACTTCGCATTGAGACGAGTGTCCCAGATGCAACACTAAGAGAGGGGAAAGGTGCACACATATCTACTTCTTTTGATCGTATAGAGAGAGGTATTGACTCACCGTATTATTATTGTTTTTTCAGGTTTATAGTAAGACCTTGCAGCTTGAGCTGATAGAGCTGAAGCCTCTCTCGTTGCTGGAGGGACAAAATTTACTGATAACTCCATCCCATATCAACATCATTTTGGATTATGCTAAGTATGGAGTTCGAGATTCAGGGATCTTGTTTTCGACCATCCCTTTGTTCCCTCCTAAACATGGAAGACTATCTATTGAGATCTGGGAGAAGTCTAATTCTCCCCAAACCTTCACCTTACTTGACTTGGCTAAAGATAAGGTAATAATGCAATAAAAACTGTCTGATATTATCCAAACATATATATACGGTCCGAACTCGCATTTTATGCACTTGCTTCTTCTACAATCCTGCAACACGTAACAAGATACTTTTTTGACTATTGCTCAGGTTTTCGTAAACTAAACTTTACTAGGCAAAACAGAGAGGTGTTTACAAAGCCACAATTGTTTTTATTATTCAAGCACAAAGTGGCGATGAACAAAATTTTACAGATTAATTTATTGTTTACGAATTGCGAACTAATTTATTTACCTGGCGTGTTCGAATACGAACCCCCCTCTTCTAGTAATAGTAGTTGTTTATTAAATGTAAATAATTTGTAATCAATTGAATAATTTTTTGATGCTATCCAGGAAAAGGTATCATTAGTCGGAAAAATCCGTTTTCATTTTGCAGTGCATTTCATTCTGTAAAATGTGTTGAGTATTAAAAAAAAAATTATCGGATAAAAATTGAGTGAGTTAAGATTTTTTTAAAAATGGAGTTTATGAAATCACAGTTTTCACACCACAAATACGATTTCTGGAAAAGTACATTCAAAAATAGGTAAACTTGATACTTTACTTGTACCGGTACATAACTAGTAATACGGATATAAAAAAAGTTTTTAAGCAATAATTTTCTTAATATAAAACAAACAGAAGAATATAAAAATAATAAGTAGAGCGCTGTGGATTGTGATATCTGAGAGCTATGAAGACAGCGTCTGCCTGGAGCAGCCTGTATAGATAGAATGGTCTATTTGTGCAGGTGCGGTACGTCCACGACGGGTCTGAGAGCTATGAAGACAGCGTCTACCTGGAGCTGGAGCTGTCCCCAGGCCCGGGCTACATCCTGCCTGGCTACCTCCAAGGACAGCACAGGTTCATTCTTCATGTCAACATAACTGCTGTTAACGACCCTCCCTCTCTGGTTATCCCAACCAGCAAGTCTTTAAAGATACCTCAGGTAGCATATCCATCGTTTATACTCATTCCACGATAAACCAACCAAACAAAAAACATTTATCTCTTCGATTTGCACTTGAATTTGCGAAAATATATAGTATTGGGGGGCTTATGTGTGCACCTAGGGAACTGAGCATCCAATGCTCTTATCCATCCTCCAATTGGGGAAAGTGTATGTTGGTGAATTCCTGTATCAATCAGCGCATGCGTTGACTCGGTTGGTATCTTCCACAGAAACAACATATTTTCGTCTAACATGTCCACTCAACAAGGTTTGAGGGTCGCTCAAATTCTTTTGTATATATATATATATATATCTTCTGTGCACATATCGAAATCGGACCACCGAAAGGAAGGGGGGAATTAGAAAAAGAGTATATTAATTGTAGACAGTCTTAAGATGGAGGAACCTCGAAAGGCGACTATCCTTGACTAGAAATCTAAAAACCGTGAGAAGTTGGACTATATTATCATTAATTTTATACACTATTGATCAAGGATTGTAACACGGTTAGTTAGTCCCTTGCAAAATCGCTCAAATAGTATTATTTTTAATGTAAAAATAGCATTTTCACAAATTGTTGTGGAAATCGAAGAATTAATGTACATATTTTCTAAACTTTTGATTGATTTGACATGGAATCACGCTTGTAGTTTTTTTTTTTTTTTTGTACCTTGCCAAGATAATGCTAGATTTATTCTTTGTTTTAATAAGTAATTTTCACCGATACTTCAGAAGTTAGTTTTTACTATTAAAAAAAAGTATCTTATAGCAAGCTACTCCAGTAAACTTTCATATTAGGCATCATACTCGGTTCTCTCAGAAAATATTTTATTTTTTGCGACCCCCTAACTTCATGTCGCGTATAATTTTTATGGCGTTGGGCTACAATTCTGGATATCTCTGAAAAAAAAAAATTGTTGATTTCTTTTCAGCCAGCATTTTGAACTTAAACCGAAATATTTCTCTCTCTAAATTCGTTAGCTTTTCATCGATGTAATAAGTTCATATTGTCTCTTTATTTTGAGGCACATGTTCTCCCCACCATACATTAATTTATCCGAAATACAACTGCTATTTTTGGAGTTTTAAGAATTGTTTCTTCAATATAAAGATGTGATAGAGGTATGTGCAGAATTTTAAGAAAATTGATTCAGTGGAAGTTCTCTAGTATTAACATCACTTAAAAATTAAGACGAAACTGCGAACTGAATATTAATTTCCAGTTTCAATTCAGAAAATTGTATTGATTGCAGGGGACGAGGGCTATAGTAAGTTCTGATATACTGAATGCTACTGACGTGGACAGCACCCGGAGTCAACTATTGTATACAGTTCTTTTTGATGGTCGCGGAAGAGTTGAGAAACTATCAAGCCCTGGCGAACCTCTGGTGGAATTCTTACAAGACGATGTAGACAACGGGTTGGTTGCATACTTCCACGATGGTCCACCAAACAGCAACACCAAGCTAACGCTTCAGGTGAAAGAAAATATATTGTACATTAGAATAGATATCGAGGGCCCAAATCTAAGACCCCGTAAAACCTTTTTATAAATTTTGATTTATATATATAGCATTTAAAAGAGAAGTCACATACTTTTTTCCATTTATTAGGATGTTCGAATGGAATTCATATAATTAAGTTCTGAATTCAACAAAGTAGTTTTTAAAAAATAACTTTTATTAAAATACAGAAAAATTACAAAGTAAAGGTGTTGTGAACAGCAAGACGGAACTCAATAGACTGAGCGCGCGGCAGTCGAACGCCGTTATATTGTTTCTAGAAATGCTGATGCTGAGTCTATGCTTTTTGTAGTTAGGTGTCACTTAACTCTTCCCTCCTAAGTTTTTCGAACGGCCCGTTCGAATTTTGGCAGCTCACCATGGGGGGTCCAGCTTCTTGGTCGTCTGCGGGGCGCACCGTGATGATTGTTCTAGGTTTGCAGAACAGATCATGTAGTCTATGTCGGTATCTGAATAACACGACTAACACAAGTAACATACAAATTAATTATGTTATGGTTAAGATTAAATAAGAAAATTGGGCTATTGGTGACAGTAGGATGGGTTGTTGGGCCAGTTCCACAGCTTCTTGATGAAGATCAGTTGACGGGCTTAGATGACGAAGTTGTAGGTTGATTTCATGACTGCTTTCTAAATGCACTAGATTTAGTTTAGGTGGTGTGATCTCGAAGGATGGTTCGGCTGATGTAAATAATACCAATGTTCCGATTATAAGTCGGCAGGATGAGCTTAGTAGAGCGGCTCCTTGTATAGTCTTTGTGCGGGGTATGCCTTCGCAGTCTTCGATGATTTCATTTGGTTGGTGAAACATAACTAATATTTGTTTATTAGATAGTGCAGTCACTATTTTATACGAGTTTTTGACTTTGGCAGAGTTGCAGCGGTCGAGGCTAGTGGTGGTGCAGGGTTCTTGACTAGGCTGCTGAGTACACAGGGTGATTCCATTATTTATCTTGCATTCTTCATCAGACCAGAGTTCAGTGTCCTCCAAGATGACGAGAAATCTTTTAGGTGGTAGAATGATAATTTCTTCACTATTAGGTACAGGGTAAATTTTGGAATAGGTTGCTTGGAAAGGTTTTAGGATTGGTATTTTGAGAAGGAAGGTAATCATTTGATTTATACCAAATATGTATAATTTAGAAGCGTTTAACAATTTAAATAGATGATTTTTGTCTAAAGGGAGTAATTGATTATCCCTATAAATTTTCTTAAGATAGTTTTGTATCTGTATTAATTCATTTGTGCTGATTATTTCTAGATTAGGTATATTATTGAAAGCTAGGCTAATGGTCCTTTCAAGGACAAGTAGGGAGTTCAGTATACGTTCGGCTTGATAAACCTAATTTTGTAAAATAATTTGACTATCTTCAAAAGATTTCAACTTATCTAAAAAGACTTTTGTATCCTTAATGTTTTGGTTGAATATTTGTGTTTCGTCTTCAATTCTTTTGCTAACGTGATTAGCGAAGGATGTAAACTGAGAGATCTTATTAATTTCATTATTTTGATTTTTAAAGAGAGCATCGACATTATTATTTATAGTATTTAAATCGTCATTGTCCGGGTTTCCAGCTACAAATTTAATTATACTTCCGAGTCCGTTTACTATCCCACGTTTTTCACGCCTATTACTACTTAACTTATCTAAAATTTCCCTTATCTTATAAATAGTTCCCTTTAATTGGCTACTAATTCTACTCATTATAGTATTGTTGACTACATTTGTTTTTAATGTATTAGAGTTCAATATGACTGTATTATAGCTTGTTTCGTATTTAGAGACATTAACATGAAATAGAAAGTTGTGGTAATGATCTAGTAAGCTAACATTTGACAGTGATTCTATAAAGTATCCGTTTGTTTCAAGCTTCGTTATTTGGAGGGCCAGGCTGGTCCCGATCAGGATCGACCTGCACAGAAGAAACATTTTTCCTTAGTCTCTTTGCCTTTCTTATGTGGGCTGTAGTTGGTCTGTCTTTCCTAGTAGCTCCTTGAATTTTACCTTTGGTTTGTCCTGTGACTTTTATTTTTTCAAATGGAGGGTCAGTTTTTCTAGGTCTGTTCCTTTCTATGTAAATTTCTTGGTCTTGTACGTCCGGGTTATTCTCTTTTTTTGGTTTCTTTTATTTAGTACCTGCTGGGCTTTTTCTTTGGCTTTATTATGGACTTTTCGTTATATTGTTCGAAAGTCGTGAGTCCTAGGTCGAAATCTATGGGTCGATCGTATGGTCCATACAATAGATAGAATGGGGAGAATCCAGTTGATGAGTGTATTGCTTGATTGTAGATAAGAATGGCAGTTATCATGTGATTGGATGGAAGATCACGTGGGTTTTTTAACTTTATAATTCTTAATTTTTCTAGCACTGTCGAGTGTAGTCTTTCTATGGGCGAGTTTGAATTGGGATTGTTGACTGTTGTGAAGTGGAGTTCTACCTTGTTTAGTTTGCAGAATTCTATCATAGTCTTGTTTTTGAACTCTCTCCCTTCGTCGCAAACTATTTTCTTAGGTAAATTATGATGTGAAAAGTAATGTCGGGTTTATTTAGAATTGTCAGACTAGTTCCATCTTTGATAAGGTATGCCTGAGCGTAGCGAGAAAATAAATCGATTATTGTTAGAAATTTTGAGCCATCGAAAGAGAAGGTGTCAATATGGATGACCTCAAATGGTCTTTACATAGATCACAGATATTGATAACACTACTGATGGTATCCTTCATTTTTGGCCAGAAGTATTTTTCCTTTAATTGGTTCAGGGTTTCGTTTATACCGTTGTGGTTTTGGTCGTGATATTCCATTACAATGTTATTTTATCTGTCTTCATCGGTTACATCTTGACAGAATTTCGTACAGATAAATATTTTTATTGAATTATTAAATATCTTGTATACAAGGTCAAGGAACGGTTTATGAATTATTTCGTCCTTAAAATATATGCCGAAATTTTGGTCTGGTCTTATGATTTGTTTGAGGAGAACTGAGAGGTCCTCTTCCATAGCGCTTATTCTGATAGTTGCGAAGTGAGTCATCCTATTGAAAGGTCTAGTTAATCTACTTTTACGAGTTTCTCCGATGCTAAAGATAATTCGGTTGGTGAAAGCATTTAGTGGTCTTTCGCTGATAGGGACAGTTTTTCCAGTGTCTCCATCAGTTGAGTGCACGGTTTCCAGATCAGTGTCATTGTCTTGTTCGTCTAATGTTTTTTCAAGATCTTGTATTATTTCTTGATACTGTTCACTGTTATCTGGGGGTTGATTTAGTATTTCATCCAGATCATTGTTTGAGAGTGCCTGAGCTTCTCTGCGCAGCTGATTGGCGTCCCCTTCGTCCAAACATACCTGGATTGACATTGAATCGTCGGCTTCTTCGTCATCAAAGTTATTAATTTCAATTCTTGATAGGTCGTCTGTGAATCGTCGGCTTCTTCGTCATCAAAGTTATTAATTTCAATTCTTGATAGGTCGTCTGCTACAAAGTTTTCTTTCCCTTTCTTGTACTGGATCTCAAAGTCAAACTCTTCCAGTTTTATTTTCCATCTGATAAGACGAGAGTTTGGTTCTTTTATTTTGTACAGCCAAACTAAAGGTTTATGATCAGTTTCTATTGTAAATCTCTTACCGTATAGGTATGGTCGGAAATGTTTTGTAGAGTCTATGATAGCCAGTAGTTCTTTTTCAATTGTGGAGTAATTTTTTTCTGCACTGTTGAGTACTCTGGAGTAAAATCCAATAGGTCTATTATTCTGAGATAGAACACTTCCTATTTCAACATTAGATGCATCAGTGGTAAGAAGAAATGGTTTTGACAGGTCAGGGTAAGCTAAAATAGGTGAATTTGTCAATAATTCTTTGCATTGTTGGAAGGCTTGTACGTAGTCTGGATCATTCGGGTCCAGTTTTGATCCTTTCTTAAGGCATTTGCTCATTGGTGCTACTATTTTGGCAAAATTGGAAATAAAACGTCTGTAATATCCTATTAGTCCTAGAAATGATCTTATTGCTGACGTAGTTCGCGGTATGGGATATTTTTCTATAGCTTCTATTTTTGTTGGGTTTGGTTTAATACCATCCGGGGTCACGACATGACCTAAAAACTGCACTTCTTTTCTCAAGAATTCGGATTTGTCCAGTTGAACTCTGAGATTGAATGTTCGTAATTTTTGAAATACATTCCTCAAGTGTTGACAATGTTCATCTAGAGATTTACTGAAAATTACAATATCGTCCATGTAAACGAAACAGAATTTGTATAAGTACTCGCGTAATACATTATCCATCACCCTTTGGAATGTACTTGGTGCATTCTTGAGGCCAAATGGCATCCTGAGGTATTCGTAATGTCCATTGTTTACTGTAAAGGCTGTCTTTTCTATTGATCCGGGGTCCATCTCTATCTCATGAAATCCTTGAGCTAGGTCAAGAGTGCTAATATATTGGCATTTACCCAAGTTATCTAAAATTTCGTCTATTCGCGTGAGGGGGTAACGATCTTCAATTGTCTTCTCATTAAGCTTTCTGTAGTCTATCACCATTCTATATTTTCGTTCACCGGATGCGTCCATTTTCTTCGGTACGATCCATACGGGAGCGCTGTAAGGCGATATTGGCGGTCGAATGATTTTATTGTCCAAAAGTTTCTGTATTTGTCTCTGAATCTCGGTCATCATGTGGTATGGGTGTCTAAAAGATTTTACGTATACTGGGTCTTCGTCTGTTGTCCTAATTTTGTGTTTGACAGAATTGGAGAAAGGTAATCCCTCTTCATCGGCATAAAAGGTGTCTTTGAACTGTCTACAAATATTGAGTATGGCTCGTTTCTCTTCTCCATTCAAGTGTGACGTCCTAATTGCTTCAGAGACTTTTAATTTGGAAGATTTAGAAGGCTGTGGGTATTCTATATCTGTGACTGAGATAGGTGTGACAGGAATTCGTTCGTCAAAATAAATCTCTGTATTGTTTACATCTATAGGTACTAGACAAAAGCCATTGCGTATAGTAACTAAAGATTGGGGGATCGTAATGTCGTTGGTAAGTTTTATCTCTGGGAGACATACATCACCTTGTTCTTGTGTCACCGGTATTTTGACATAATTATTTACAAGCACTTTGCAAGGTTTGATTGACTGGGAAGTATATCCTAGGAGGAATGGAATTTCCTGATTCGCGATTTTGAGTGTGTTATTTCTATAATCTATGATCGCTCCAAGTCTTTCTAGATCTTCGCGACCTATTAGTGCGTCGAAATGTTTGTGCCAGTCAATTACGTGAAAATTGATTGACTCGTGAATGCCAAGTTCTGATAATAGAGGGGCTTGCAAGTTGTCATCAGCTGATTTCTTGTTTAACAATCCAGTAATGCTGAATGGTTTTTTGAACGGATATTGAGAAAAATTTTCAAATGCAAGTTGTGTATTAATGACTGAATTTGAGGCTCCTGAATCGATTAAAATTTTTAAGTTAGTCTGAGGTAAATATAGAAAAGGTAGTTTGGATTTGGAATTTAAGCAATTAAGATCTACGTGGTCGGCAGTTCTGAGGCTGGTTCCCAAAAATTTACAATATTTTCAGTTGGTTCAATTTGTTCGGTTTGTTCGTCTGGTTCCTCAATGTGGGGGGTGGTCAAGTGAGGGTTGGTTAAGTCTATTTCGCTCTGACCTACGTCTCCTTTTCCGTAGGATTGGTATGTGTAATTTCCATCATCATAATAAAAATAAGGATTATAATCGGTGAGGTCCGTTTCCAATGTATTTACGTCCATTGGCACGGGCGGAGTGTTAGTCCAAGGTCTATTACGGTTAAATTGTTGAGTGTTTACCCTGGATTGAATAGACATACGGGTGGGGTTGGTTTTGGTCTAGCATTCTGGTACATTCCAGATGCTGGTCTAACAGGAAATCTTGGGGTAAACGGTTGTTGAACTTGTCTGGGAGGAAGTGGAGGAGGTCTAACTAGGTTTTGCTGACCTTATATTGTGGGTGTTGGATGGCCCGTTGTTGCATAGGTGGCATCATACGATACCCTAGCACGTTGGGATTTGTTCTAGGATTATATCCAAAAAGGTTTGGAGGTCCCGGCGGTTGTACTGATTGAATCTGAATGGGTTTAAGTTGGGGCGGCTGAACTTCCCTGGGTCCTACGAATGAATTCTGTGTAGTCCCATTCGCTTTGACGATTGTCAAGGAGTTGGCATTTATTTATTCATCCCTCCAGTGAGCTTAGCTCAAAATGACTGAGGAAGGACCGGTAAGGTTCTAACCATCCTATTTGGAATGTCTTTGTTGCTAGTTTGGTATATTCAAATTTTTTAAAGGCTAGGTAATTTGGCTCTTCCACGTTAAGCATTATATTTTGTAATACATTGTTATAGTTTTTGACGAGTCTTGCGTAAAAGTCCATATAAGTCTCGTTTCGGTTTTGTACGGTCTGTTTCAAGTTGGTTAGAAGTATGTCCTCTGATCTCTGTTCTCCATATTTTTGTAACAAAGTTTTCATGATTTCGGTCCAGTTGTCAGCAGCAAGGTAACTTAAAAAGTCCCTAGCTTCACCTTTTATTTTTGATTAATTTATTTAATTAATTTATTTTTGATCGAGCAATTTACTATGTACTGTAAGTCGGGTGTAAGTCTGTTGTCTAGGTGTTTATTCAAGTTTTCTACTTCCGTAATAAAAATGGATAAATTATCTCCGGGGGAATACTGAGGTAAAGAATTGATAAGCAACTGAAGCTCGGTTTGTGTGGGGGCGACAGGTGTTGGTTCGAGTACTGGGGGAGACATATTTGTATTAGTTTGATTTTTATTAATAATAAATTTAGCAGGTTGAACAAGTGGTCTATTTGAATTATTTCTAATTTGTTCAAGTAACTGGGTATTATCTGCAATTAGTTCTACTTGTGCTGAATTCATGTGCAATAAAGAAATAAAGATTAAAGATTTCCTTAGTTTGTCTATTAAAATAAGAAATGTTTTTTCCTATACAATTTAAGAAACTTATCTATCTAATTATCAATTATCTAAAATTTAAAAGATATTATTATTATTAAGTATTTATTTTATTATTATTTTATTTTATTTTATTTTTTTAATTATTCAAGATTATAAAAAATGGATAAATTTGGTTCAAAATGATTACCTAAAGTTAAGGATAAATAAGGCAAGGACTTACAGGAGTTGGATGATGTACATCGCAGATACCCTTGCGGAGGTCCTTGGGTCTAAAGTAGAGTTGTCCGTCTTCTGTTTGGTCGCCGGAAATAATGAATTTCCACCAATGTGCCAAAGCACTTTCACTAAGATCTGAATAAGTTCGAATCCCGCGTGAAGAATTAAGATTCAAATGACCAATGGAGAAACACCACTAAAATCACTCGCGAGATCCTGTCCGCAGCGCCAATTAAGTTCTGAATTCAACAAAGTAGTTTTTAAAAAATAACTTTTATTAAAATACAGAAAAATTACAAAGTAAAGGTGTTGTGAACAGCAAGACGGAACTCAATAGACTGAGCGCGCGGCAGTCGAACGCCGTTATATTGTTTCTAGAAGTGCTGATGCTGAGTCTATGCTTTTTGTAGTTAGGTGTCACTTAACTATATGTTTGGTAACATAACCTTTACTGTTAGGTTAGGTTAGGTTTTATGACTCATGCCCGGGCTTTAACTACGAGGTCATATCGCCTACTACCAGAGCGCTCTTTCGTCACTCTGGTGAACATGAGCCCGATTCTACTGTGGGAGTTCTAAATTTTGCCTACTCTAAATTTTTATTCATTTAGGGCAGGGGTCTTTAACGAGTACCTGACATCGTACAGGCTCGGGACCATCGCTTAACGTCCCATTAGGCAAGCACGCATACCACTGAGCTACCGGCTAGCTACCTTTACTGTTGTCCATATTGTTACTTTCCAGGCTAAGTATAGGGGAAGTTATATATTCTGTCAAAAATTCGATGTGGAGTTTTCAACGGAATTTCATGTTTTCTACTCTCCTGATTCCAGAAATTAAAAAACAATTCTATCTGTGTGTATGCGTGTGTGAACCCGATAACTCCCGATAGAATGAATGTATCGACACGAAATTTCATATGTAATTCAAATCCTTACAAGTACGACACCTATTAATTTTCAGCAGAATAAGACTAAGAAGAGGGGAGAAATCCTAATAACTGCCGATGTAATGAATGTATCGACATGAAATTTTATATTTAAATTCAAAATCCTGTAAAGATGGCACCTATTATATTCCCGCAAAATCGGTAAAAGGGAAAGGGGGGACCGGAGAAGAGTGGCTCACTTAGCCCAAACGGTCGATTGGCGTTGGAGGGAGAATTGATTAATTCTTGCTGGGGAAGTAAATCACCGACGACTTTTTCAATGGGTTTTAAATCGGGGTGATGTGGAGGCAACTTGAGAAACTTTTTTTTTGCTAAAATATCATTGAAGAGGTCTACGGTGGTTAATTACTTCATATTGTGCCAGTTTTGAAGTATTTTGAGAAAAAGGTGAAATTTTCGATTGTAGTCAGTCGAAATGCAATTGAAAGAGGCAGAGTGTGGGAGTGGGAGTAAGGGGAGCATGGTGGCACCCATATTACAAATATTTCGAGGAAAAGGTGAACCTTTTGTCTATTGCCAGTCTTAACAAATACTAATAAGAGAGACAATGTGGTAGTGGGAATAAGGGAGCGCTCCTGGTGGGGGTAGACTCAGCTATTGTGCTTCTGCCCTCCACTTTACTATTTTCTCTTTGAAGTTCTACTATGATTACCAATCTATATCATCGTTGGTAATAATAGGCCAGTGGTCCGGCCTTGAGTGGAGTTGATATGTGAGACAGGAGCGAACCTGGGACTCGGCACTAGCGTTCTAACCCAGCGCCGGGGTCTACGGCCAGCTAAGCACGCCGGTGGTCACCTCCGGCGTCGCACCGTAGCACAGCCGGCCAATGCCTTAATCCCGAGCTCACTTGGCGCGCCAAGGAGTGCCACAAATGAAATTAAAGTGGGCTGAGGGCGAACTTTGTTGGCTAAAGGTGTAACCCTGCTTTTGAGTGACAATAAAAAAATAAATAAAAACCAAGTAAAACGATCATGGTGCACGATTGTCGACTTTTGTTTATTTTTTGGCATTCAACCCTCGCCTACATGTTACTGAAAATAGTTCTAGTACCAACAAATAATTAAATGTATTAAAAACATATTAAAAATAAGTGATTTTGTACATGGGTTTATTTAAATGCCCCGATTAAAATTCATTTAATTATTCAGACAAAAGTTTTTGGATCATTGAATTTTGAAGCATATGTGAAGAACAAGTGTTTTTATCTCTGTCTATTTCCTGCTTCATTTTTGTTTTAAAAATAATTAAATAATTATACAATTTTTCATGTTTATGAATTGGATATCCTAACTTTTCTTTATTTTTAGGTATCTGATGGGATTGTTAGCAGCCAGGCTGCCTCCCTCAGGATCTCTGTCATCCCTCTTCTAGTCAGACTAAGAAACAACACGGGAGCCCATCTTCCTCACAATACATACACCATTCTTGGCTCCGATAGTTTGTCTCTCCTCACTAATGCTCAGGATCCCCTACTTCAAATTATATTCAAGGTTTGTATTGACTTTCTGTTTCGCTATAATATACATCGGTGGAAATTCAATATGTGCAACATTAAGAAGAAGACATCAGTGTTTGGGTTCAAACTCCATCAAAACCTTTAGTAGTGCTATACTAAGAAATTATTAGTTTCAGTATTTATAATGAATGATTGAGAGGGATTAAAGAGTTATTTTCCCTCAGGAATCATCGACTTACCACAAAAATACACAAATATTAACACTACAGAAATATTAGTGAGGCACTAAGTAACAGATTATAGTTTCAATTTATTTTTGGTTGGGTATCAAGGGAGATATGCCTCACTTACTACTGAAATACTGATTTAGTACAGGGGTCGGCAACCCTCAGCCCCCATCGCCCTCTGGTGCGGCCCTCGGAGGAACTGAAAAGTTATTTTTTACAAAAAATTGGATTTATTTGGGATTATACATTCTGGCTAAAAGGCTAATATAAACTAATGGATTTGATGTATGACAAGGCATTGTGCCGCCCGCACTTGAGAGCCTAGGGGTTAATTCCGCCCGCAATAGGAAAAAGGTGCCGACCTCAGATTTAGTAATTAGCGTAATTGCCACGTGCATCGAGACAGGCAGCAACTCAAGGACCTAAAGGTGCCTGATGTCAACCTGAGATATGCTAGTCCAGGCCGCTTTTGGGACTCATGATCTCAGATCCCAATGCGAGTATATTGCAGATGTCAGGGGTAACCTGCGGGACCTAGGCCCTCATCTGTCAAGTCGCTGCTCGGTCGCTGAGGGCTGCTCATACTACCCGTCTCTTCTGATTTTAGTTTTATCTCATTATTTTTTTGGGAAGGCTATGATAGGAATAAATTTGTAGGCGTAAAGGATTTACCCTGCTTTTGAGTGACAATAAAAATCAAGTAAAACCTTCCTGGCGAACGATTGTCGATTTTTTATTTATTTTTTGGCATTGACACCTAGCCTACATGGTTCTGAACCTAGCTCCTATTACCAAAAAATAATTAAATATATTAAAAACATTTTAAAAATAAGTGATTTTGTAGTGCTTAACATTGGTTTATTTAAATGCACATAAGCATATTATATATGCGTCCATTCGCGCTATAAATTCGGAACGCCAGTCCATTTTTTTTCGAATTGTTGCATAAAAACTGTTTTGTAAAAAGGAAGATCAAGAAGGACCACCGGAAGAGCGGGAAATTTAAAACAAAATCGTTATTTCGGGCTACGCTCTCTTGAATTCATCATTTTCAGTCAGAAACAGATTATGTCGAGTATTTAGTTTAATTTGAAATATAGTAAAATGTACTTCCGTATCCATTAGAAGCAGATATGTGCCGTTCAGACGTTTCCATTTGGGCTATGAAAAGAATTTTGAATGCCTACCCTAGAAATCTGCTAACTATACGCAGCTCTTACATAGTTTTTATCTTGTCTTAATTACTTGATTTGTTTCAGATTGTTGAATTTTGTGAATATGGAGTTATTGAACGTGGTATTGACTTTGACAATAAAATATCTTGGCAAAATGTCAACGAATTTAGTTACACGAATCTAATGCAAGGAGTTATAAGGTATAAACATACTGATGGGTTACCTTCGAAAGATAAATTTAAAGTAAGTAGTTTTATTTTTTCAATTTGATTACTTGAATATCATTGTATTACTGTAATATTTCATGATCACGATTCTGTAGCATGTTGATATATTTAGAAATTCGGTAGCGTTTCGTCGCAATATAATGTTCATTTGAATGCATGTTTACTTTATTTCTCGAGAACTGTTTGGAAGAGATTTTTTTTCTTGTCTGAAAAATAAAGGGTGTTTTTTTTAGAGGTTTGTTTTTCTAATAGGGATTAAACTGTCATATAATGGTTATATCGGGCAACCCGAATGTCACTTATGGTCAGTTTGTTTGCCATTTCACCATGAACAGACTTACGCCAGAACGATTGCAAATTGTACACATTTATTTCCAAAATCGTGGTTCAGTTTGCGAAACTTACCGTTTGATACGTCCATTTTACGGTCGACATAATCGTCCATCCTAGCAATTAATTCGAATAACTGGATCGTTTTCACACCACGCTTACTCTAATTAATAATACGCATCCGCAGAGATGTCGTTCAATGCGCACCGAAGAAGCCATTGCTGCTGTAGAGCGTCGAGGAGGACCCGAATGAGGTGACTCGCCATCGCGCACAGCAATTAGAGCTGTCTCCATCCACTTTATGAAAGATTTTGCGGAAAGATCTTGGTTTACGAGCTTACAAGACCCAGCTCGTGCAACAATTGAAGCCGCTTGACCATCGTTTGTGTCGTACGTTCGGTGAATGGGCCGAAAACGAGATTGCTCTTGATCCTCATTTTCACCACAAAATTTTGTTCAGCGATGAGGCTCATTTTTGGTTGAATGGTTACGCCAACAACCAAAATTGCCGCATTTGGAGTGAAGGAAATCCACGAGCCATTGTTGAGACGCCGTTACATCCACAAAAAGTCACTGTTTGGTGTACTTTATGGACTGGTGGAATCATTGGTCCAAATTTCTTCAAAAATGATGCCGGTCAGAACGTTACAGTCAATGGAGACCGCTATAGAGCCATGATTACTAACTTTTTCGTTCCCCAATTGAATGGCATTAATGCGGAAAAGCTGTGGTTTCAACAAGACGGCGCAACATGCTACACAGCGCATGCCAGAATAGATTTATTGAAGGAAACATAATTTCGCGTAATGGACCTGTGAATTGGCCTCCAAGATCGTGTGATTTAACACCTTTGGTTTATTTTCTGTTGGGATATGTGAAGTCGCTAATCTACGCCGATAAACCAGAAACGATGGACGACTTGGAAGCCAACATTCGCCGCGTTATTGCCGATATACGGCTTCAGTTGCTCGAGAAATTGGTCGAAAATTGGACTTGCAGATTGCGCTTTACTCAAGCCAGCCGCGGCGGCCATATGCCCGAAATCATATTCAAACACTAATGGAATAAAATTATCTTTCCAATATTTTTATGCGTTTTATTTACCACTATTTTTATGCGTTTTACTTCATTTTGAAGTTCTATACCTCTAAAAAAAACACCCATTACATGTTAAAAATCCTGTTTCGAAAATTACGCAATTCATTCATTTGCTTATAGATGTATTTATACCTGTTAGTAAATTTGCAAAAATATTCTGAAATTATGTTTTTATCTTTTCAGTTTAAGCTATCTTCTGAAAAGATGGAGTTTCCTACTATATACGAGTATGAAATAAACTTCATAGAGTTGAACATAACTCAGAAAAATTTTAATGACGTTTTCTTAAATGGAACAACGAATGCAAAATTAACGGAAGAAAATGTACAATTCGAGACGGTGCCTATATCTGTTTCTTCTGATCAGATTGTATTGACTTTGGTGAAACTGGCTACATTTGGTAACTTGTATTACACGAATCCAAGTGCTCGGAGGTTAGTGCTTAATGACAACTTCACCCAGTCTGATGTCAACAGACATCTGATAGAGTACAAGATGCTGCGGAAGTCCTACATTGGTCTCAGAGATGAAGTCGTCTTGGATGTTGGGGCACAACATTGTCCCTTCAAGATCACCCACTCAGTACACTTCCTCTATCAACCCCCCCTTCACCTTCCGCATTCTCTTGCTATTTCTATTAACCCATTGAAGGTATGTTTTATTTATTTAATCATCTTTTTAACGACTTTACAACACTCTCCGGCTTCATGAAACAAACTTACATTGATGGATTTCTACAAAAATGAAATAAAAATATTTTTTTATTTCATTTTATTATTATTATTATTTTGAAAACGGCTAATAATACTGAAAATGGATGTATGACAGAAATATTCTTATTTAAATTCTTGAGTTGGGGAAATTTTTAGATCTGAGATAAAATAAGTTACGAAGAAGTTGTATTAATCACTCCAATATAGTAATTTTCCTTAGACGTATTATCCAATTTATACGGAGCCCCATCGAAAAAAACTGTTTTATAACATTAATTTATCTTATTGTGAATTTCAAGCTAACGATTTATCCGGAGATTTGATATATGAGAATCGTGAGCGAAGCTCAGCGCTCTTGTGTTTAGGCATCCCATGGTATCGCGCACTGAATGCCCTGCGTGAGAACTAACTGTACGGGACGCGTGGTATCTGTGACATGCACTTGGGGATTGAGACTTCGCGTGACTAATCATGGAGGGGAGTAGGGGGTTTTCGCTAACTTCGTCGGGCTGTCTGTCATGTGTCTGACCCCTTCTACATTGAACATTCCAGAGCTGTTTTGTGACTCATAAATGTTGACAATGTTTTAATAAATTTTAAATGATAGTTTGTTATGAGACTGATTTATGTCTATAAAATAAAAGTTTAATGTGTTTCAGTTATAATGTCTTGTTTTTGCCTTTCTCTTTCTTTAAACGATAAATCTGCCACAATGATGTAAAAAAGTTATTTCATTTAACAAATTTTTTAAACTTTTTTATTTTGTGAATTTAACAAAATAAACCTCCGTAGTCTTTTCTATTATTATTATTATTATGTTTAGTCAATATTGAAGGTGTGGCGAATAACGTACATGTATCTCTCAGATATACCGTGTGACCGCCTGTAATTTTCGGACCGCTTGTCCCGAAGGGTGTAACAAAACAATCAGTCCTGCAAATTGGTCATTACAATCAGTATTATTAATCTAGCATACATAAATACAAATGATATATTGGTTTTTGCACTTTCAGAATTATGTTATATTTCAGGTTATGGAGGGTAGGCGGGCCCCCATTCTGCCAGATCAGTTGAACATTACAGTCTCCTCGGTGCTCTCTTTGATGTATGAACTGTTTTCTGTTCCTTCCCATGGCTCATTGTTTCTTGTTGATCCTATCCAAAACATTACTCTGAGGAATGTAACACGTTTCACCCCTTCCCAAATTGCCGCTGGCAGACTTTTTTACGCCCATGACGGTTCTGAGTCAACACATGATAAGATAAAGTTTTTAGCAATTTCAAACATCGAAGAGGATTTTTTGGTAAGATAGCAATATTAATTTATTTTATTATGCTTAGAGTCCGTTTCAGCTATTAAAAGTGACAGGAGCATGCCCAGAAGTCTCTTCATAGAAAACTATCCTTTTATCGTATCTATGGTCCTATTAATAGTGGCTAGGATAGCGGCTTTATTATGTGAAGATGCTCATTATTTTTTTTCTTAATTTGTTCTATCTATATGTGGCCAACTCTACAGAAAGTGGCACACTTTACTTACTTTCCCTGGCGCTACAGAGTTTATAGAACCTGGGCTTCCGCAACGATCTTCCGCCATTATTTTCTATCCTCAGCCTGCCATCTCCCTCCACCTTCTCACACCCATCGTTCTGATCGCAGCTGTCCCGCTATCGTGGCCGCCGTGAAAAGCGATTGACCTGGGAGAATTTTTTGGTATACTCATTTTAATCCAGGGACAAGCCAAGTTATAATAATGGTTATAGTTAAACTGTAATTGGAATTGACGGATTATGATCTAAAAACTAATGTACAGAGTATGCATTGTTTAAATTGTATAAATGAAGATCTTTAAGAAAAAAATGTAATAAACTTTCTTCTTGTTTTGTAGACGGTTGGATCCCTTGATGTCGAGATCAGTTTAGTTAATGACAACGCTCCAGTTCGAGTGGTTTCAAATGTTTTCAGAATAGTTAAGGGTGGCCAAAGAATTTTAACTACTAAGCATATCAAATTTGAAGATGAAGATGTAGATTTTGACCCTCGCAATCTTGTTTACACTGTGAAAGAAGGAAGTGGAATATATTCGGCCCTGACAAAAAACAAACTTCTTCAGTTTACTCAGGTTTATTGTTATATATATATATATAATAGTAAATTTTATTTGTTTGCTTTATTATTATTATTTTCTTTAATGTTAACGTTGAATTTCTGATTTTAATGTTTTTTTTTTGGCCTTATGTACGGTACATATTAGCCAGGTCATTGTGTTATATATATAGTTATTTACGACATCCATGGCCCCGGGAGGGAGTTCTATCTACGAAATAAAACTCACTCCCGGACGGGATTCGAACCCGCAAACCATGGTGAGACCCTACGACCAAAGCCCTACGCTCTAGCCCGCATGCCCATCATGGCCCCCTATAAGATTTTAATGTTATGACTTTTTATTTTTTTTTAATATGGCCTTATTGAACGTGCACATTGGCCATAATGTTATGACTTCTGATTCAAATTTATACAGGGTACACATAAATTACGAAAAAGATTAACATGGTACGTCACGAGACCCTGTTGCTTGAAATTTTAATCGAGTGATTGAATCTTCGAAGGAGTGTTTCTGGCATTTAAATGGGAGCGATATGTTCTTTGCGTTAGGATAATCGAATAGTGTTTTTCAATATAAAATTACAATATTTTGGTTCGTTGTTCTGTTGTGAACTTTTCCATGTTTCATTTCCCAAATGTTACTTAGAATAAAATATTCTGAAAAAAATAATATGAAAAATTAATAATCAACAAATTTATTAAAATTTTATGCGCCACTGTATATATGTGAAAATCCATGGCAAATTAACAATAGGTGGGCATTGATGTCTGATTTTTTTCTGTAAGTCGATGGCTATATGTATTCTATATAGCATTCAGGGCCTTCCCTGTACAGTTCTTCATCGTGCTATGCAACTTTCCTGACAGGACTCAAGAAAATCCTAAAGAACAAAACCTATCTATTTTTATTAATTAATCTGAATTAACTTGTGGCATTAGAATCAATTGTTCGACTCTTCATTGTTTTGTAAAAGGGATTTTGTGTCTGTGTTTATGAAGGGTGTTGGGATTGTGTTGCGAAGGTGCTGGGACTGTGTTTGTGTGAAAGGTGCTGGGACTGTGTTTCTGAAAGGTGGTGGTCAACCTTGAGCTTTTTTAGGGTGTTAACACTAGCTGCTTCCTGACCTGCATGCTGAAGGCGGAGGGGATGCGAAATTGCTTTATGTAAAAAGTAAGTATGGTAATTAATCGTTTCTAATGTTGAATAGCATACAAGTTATTAATAAATTATGTCAAATTAAGTATTAGTAATAAAATTGCAAGTATAATAATTATGATTAATCCTTCTCTATTTGAGTTTTATAAAAATCTATTTCTAATAAACTCCTGAATCCTGCTACGTCATTTAAAAAAGTCGTCGGTGAATTACAGTCAATAGTCTTCCCTCTCACTCTTTTGGGTGAAGTTATCCCCATCCTCTAATCTCCCTTCACCAATTTGGCTGAAGTCAATATATTCTGGTACTCCATGTAAAAGTTTCGTGTTCATTCCATTGGCAGTTGTGTTATTGACTAAAGCTCCCCTCTCTCCTCATCAATATTTCCTATGCATCACAGGATTTCCGATAACGCCATAGCGCTTATATCTACATTTATAGATATTATAGATTTGTTGGTTATATTTGTGTATTATTTCATTCTAGATCCTGATGGTGTCTTGATGAATCTGATAAGGACATCTTTGATTAGTTGTTAACTCCGAACACCAACACCAGAGGTCCCAAACTTAATTTAATCTTTATGTTTATAATTACATATGTATAGCTGTTTTTATGTATTTGTTTTGACATGTTTGAATATTTCTATTTATAGTTACATTTCATTGCAGTTATTTGTATTATTGTAATTATTATTTGTTATATATCAATCATAATGTATTATATTATTAATTGTTTCAATTAAAGCCTGGCCAGTTTCAGCTATATTTGTATGTTTATAGGATGTACTTATCACTTTATGTAAAACCATATGCTCTTTAAATATGTGCCTTTTCAGAATTGATTATATAATTAATTTATATTTGTTATGCTCATTATGTTATACTGAAGTATTTCGAGTCACCGTGTTATATTTAATTCGTTGTTTAGATTTTTTTTATGCTGTAGAGGGTTGAAAGTGGAATGAGAATCAGTTAGATGTTTTTTTCTTCTATTATGGTTTACTTTGAAGTTACCTTTAAATAATTTCCATTTTTAATTTTTCGTATCAACAACGTATGCGGCTGCCTCAAGAAAGTAGTTGTCATTTATATATATACATATTTGGTGGAATAGACAATATTTAAGAAAAAATAAGTTTGTTTATTTCTTCATTATAAGTTTCCACATAATGTCCGTGTTTCTCAACTTGAAACTAATAACCATGCTGTTCAGAACATTATGCTCTTAGCCTTATTATTTCGTTGTTCAGAGCATAGTGCTCTAATCACCGAAATTAATTGTCTTCTTAAAAAATAAAGTGGAATATGATCTATACAGTGTGTTGTTAGTAGTTTTTAGTTCGTATAATTTTTCAAGTGAGCCTTAATTGTTTGAGTCATTCTTATTACTTTCCTTCTCAAAACCGATGATTGTTTTAATTTCAGGCTGAACTAGAGCTGAGGAAAGTGCTGATCATAGAGGAGGGTGAGGATGGGGAGGCGGGAGGTATATCCGTAGTGGTGAGTGACGGGACTCACTCGGTGGAGACGAGCCTCGATGTTCGACCTTCACCCCCCTTCGTGGAGATCACCAACAACTCCCACCTCATCGTATCTCAGGGAGGCCAGGCCACTGTCTCCACCTCCAATCTGTTTGCAGACACCAACATAGATATCCAGTTGGCTAAAATCAGGTAAGCCCACTTACAACGTGGACCTTGAGTAGCCATATAACACGCAGTCCATTTTATATAATGGAAATATTTATACATTTTTCTAGATTTTTTTTTTTAAAGAATAAGGGTTTACCTCTAAAATTATCCCCTTGTGCACGGGACTGCTTGTTGTATCTATGTAATTGTAAACAAAAAAGGAAAGAAAAAAAAAACACTTATTTTGTGATACATTAGTAATTGCAATTTAATGAACTGTTTATAAAATACCAGATACACAGTGCTGAGCTGGCCTTCGCATGGGAAGCTGCTCATATCTGGTGTCGGCAATTTGTCAAATTTTATTCAAGAGGATATAGAATTAGGAAAAGTGATGTACGTTCACTCATCTCCAAGCTTATCTCAAGACAGGATTCAGTTCAAGGTCTGATTTATTTTATTATAAACATTTCTTATTTGTTTAAAAGTAGGTTTTGATCTTTGAACATGAACATAAATTGTGGTATAATATTCTAGCTTCTTGTACATAAAGGTATTAATTTGTCCTTTTTAGGTGTCGGTGGATGATGTGTTTACTCTAGGAACGCTGGCCGTTCGAGTTTTCCCTGTCTCTTATTGGGAGCCTCTTATCGTTGAAGCTAATGAAACTTTGTTTGTTGAAGAATTTACAAGTGTCGTGATTGGTGGAGGATATTTACAGGCAGGTTTCACTTTTTCATCGCCAAAATTAATATAAGTGGATATTTTGCGGAAATTTGACTCCTGGTAATTTCATGCCAGATCGATCATTTTTAAATGTCAAAACTTCAATTTTCATGTAATTTTGATGTGTCGTACTATTGATAGAGACTAGGTTTTTTCTTCTTCTCATTATCGGATCCAGGAGCTAAGTTCAAATTCCAAATGTGCGAGGTGGTCGAGTCTGTAACGTAGTTTTTTTTTTGTCGACTATATAATATACATAGGTCAATTTTATACTTTTTTTCTTAATTGATTTTTCAGACCTGTAGCCTGTTTGGCTTACCATTTATTTAATGTTTTTATGGTTTACTTTTTAACGTGACTTTATATACTTTATTGACAACAGCTGTCATATCAATGAATTCAATATAAAATGATGCCATCCGAAGAAGGTATCCTTATGCGTTTTGAAGAAAGCGTGTAATCGAAGTTTTTTAAAAATAATTCTTTTATTTATTTTTTGTTTGTTTGATTAGGTGAAACAGTCTGGAGTGCCCCCTTCAGATGTCACTTTTTTGGTAGTTTCTGGTCCGGAAAACGGATATTTGGATATTGAAGGAAACGAAGAAGAAAGATCTCCAGACTACGAAGAGAAGGGAGGATGCAAAGCTTTCGATCAGGCCACGATCAACGGAGGGAAGCTGTACTACGTTGAGTCAGCTGCCAATGAGACCCAAGACAAAATCCTTGTCGATGTCACTAATGGGGTTACATGGCTCCGCTCTTTAAAAGTATATATTTTAATTTGTTGGGGTGTGTAAGGAGATTTTCAGTGTATAATAATATATGTAGCAGCTATATTATTCTCCCAGTTTTTCTTTGAGATTTGGAATATATATATATATATATATATTTTTTTTTTTGTTTATATTTTTAATGTTGGTTCATTTTTAATTTTTCCAGGAGACTTGTTATTTGAATGAACATTGATGATTGAGTCTACACAAAGTTTTAGATCAAACAATGTCATCTCAACATAACAAGTGTGGAAAAATTATATGAACCAATATTAAAAATATTTACTAAAACAAAAAGGAAAATATTCAGTTAATACCGATACATAACATGAAATTAATAAGATACTGGTGATGATTATATATACTAAATATATTCTGAATCTCAGAGAAAAATGGGAGAATAACACAGCTGCTACATATATTATGTATATTTTATTATTTGAACAACAAAAAAACCCAGGATTTTTGAAAAATTTGGGAATTATTTATTTATAGGGAACAGATTTATATGTATTTCCTTGAGCTTAGAATATCCATAAGTTGAAATACCATTATTATTTGACATTTTGATCAAATTACACCCACAAACAATTTTTTTTTTTACATTTGCTGAACAGTTTTTTGCCTATTAAAACAAAAACTGAAAAGCAAATAAGGACCAATCACATTTGGGAACCTAGTGTATAACCCCGCGAACCACTGTTGTTTTGGCACATACTATTAAAAAGTTTAAACATGTCACTATAGTTGTGAGCAAAGCTGTTCAAGAATTAGAAGATGCCCAGGGAGAAAACGGGAATAAAATGAAAAAGAAGTCGAAAGACGTATAGAAAGAAAAATGTGGTTTAAATCATGTGCAGCTGATAGAGCTGATACATACACAGTGGGAATCATGTCAACGAAAATTTCACTCCCCTATGTTCTTGGACCAAGAGGAGTCGGATTTTAACTCTCTTGATTTTTTATTCATTCAGCGCTTCATTGGATGTTGTAAAATAATTATCAATATCTTTTTCAGATACATTTAGAAATTATCCCCTCTACATTTCTTCTAGAGAATGAAGAAGTCTCAGTGGTTGAAGGAGGTTCCGTAGTTCTGCCGAGTTCCTTGTTCACGACATCGGTGGCTTATTACCAGAATAAAATAACTGATTATTATATCAGTGCAGGACCCTCCCATGGTAACGTAATACTGCTGCCCAGCAAGAAACAGGTGTCCAAGTGGACACCGCAACAGATGAGGGGCAGCATCATTAAGGTAAGCTATAAAGGAATTATTGGAAAATAATATTTATTTCGGTACATATGTACCCTAAGGTTAACAACCAGTTTAAAAAATTGAATCGCCAGCAATGTTATTCCCCAGTGCAAATTAATCAACTTTTTTTCGTTCTCCCTCTAAAAACAATGAACCGATTTGGTTGAAAATCAATAGTTGTATAACTCAGGGACTCATTCCGTGTCCATACATTTATCATATTGTCTGTTATTGGGGTTTTTGATTTGAGTCTCTCCCCTCTCATCCCTTCCCTTCAGCAAATTTTGCTGAAATTAACAGGTGTCGTCCTTATTGGGTCCTCATATAAAATTGTGATACAACCAATTGGAAGTTATTGTTTTTTTTAGTTCAACCCCGTTTCTTTGATCGATTCGACTGAAAATTGATGTGTCGTCCTTATGGGGTTTTGGATATACATAAAAAATTATACTGTAGCAATGTTAGACCTGTTATATTATTAGGTTTTGCCAAGGGCTGTACTCTAGATCTCATATTTATAACTGTTTTCACATCTTTAAATGTTTGGGGCTTATTTTGCCATTACTAAACTGAATTTGTACAATAAAATTGTTAGAGATATTATTTTAACTAAATATATAAAAATTAACGTTGATTACAATAAATTAAACTTACCGCAATACGGTAGTCACGTCTGAATCTGTTGGTTGAAAACCTGACATGACAAACAACCATGAGAAATCTGTTGGTCGCTGAAGTAGTCATATTTGTACTTAAGGGCCCTGAAGGTCAAATATTTACATCCATTGATTCAGTTTAGTTAGTTATTATGACTCAAGCCCGGGATTTAACTACCAGGACATATACTCAATTTTGCTTACCCAGATTTATTCAGCTAGGGCAGGGGTCTTAAAAGAGTGTCGTACAGGCTCGGGATCAATGCTTAACGTCCCATCCGAAGGACGTTTACCCAGAGGCGTGTGGGTAGTTCCCAATTCACCCAAGGCAGGCGGCTGAAGTGCCTTTTTAAGGGAATCCTAGGTGTATCCTCATTCCCGACTCTACCCCTATATATATATATATATATATATATATATATATATATATATATATATATATTTCATATTTCAGTATGAGCATGATGGGAGTGATACTGTTGAAGACACGTTTACTTTAATGGCCAAGGCGGGGAGGAAGGAAAGCGAGCCTTCCCAAGTGGTTCTCCGAATCTCTCCTGTTAATGACATGTCTCCGGTCATAGTCAACAAGACCTGCGTTCAGATGTGGCAAGGTGGCCACCACCTCCTTACTTCCGGATTTCTCGGTATTTATATTATTTTATAAGGATGACGTCGGGTAAAGTATAGTTTTTGAAACGGAGAAAAAACAACATTAGATGGAACTGCCAGGCAACAGTGCTACCCTCACTGGCGTGGGGGGGGGGGGGGGGGGGGGGGGGTCCCTCAGTCTTCCATTGACTTAGGTGAATAATTTCTAATTAGTTTTGCGATCTGTTTAAATTTTCCTGTGAGCGAATTTTGTGAGATTTTTATACAGTCCAAAATAATTATTTTTATAATGTTTTGTCTGTTCTCAAAGAAAAAAGAAAGTTCTTCAGCGGACCAAAAACGTTAGTATATTTCGTACTCGTTTAGGCCACAATGGCAAATAATTAGATTCCCTGAAAATCTGCAGTTGTGTCCTTATGTGAATAAAACTATTTAAAAAATCATTAATTCAAACAACTACTTATCGAGCTTAACGCATGATTTTACAGTTGTGGCGCGTTTTATATAAAAATAACGCACATTTTTCAATTCAATATGGCCATAACAATTTTTTTTCTCGCAGTTGTGGCACTTAACGATTGATTCAGTGTGTGTTTCAATAGCGTTTATCTGTATTTACCCGTATTTATCTGTATTTACCCGTATTTATCTGTATTTAAAAAAAATCAGTTTCTTACCAGAAGTGTTTTGCAAAAAGTAGTTCAGTGTTCATCGCAGCTATAATAATCATAATTGTGTTCCTTTTAAATATACAATAATCATAAAAGTAAGTGAGTTGGACTCAAAACTATAAAATAAATTCCGTTACACGCTTTCTTCAAAACGCATTTATGATATCTCATTCGGAGGGCAAGACTTTATATCGCATTCATTGATTAAAGAAATGTGGTTGGTTAAGAAAATATATGGTACAACGGTCAGATCTGTCCTTGTGAAACGCCATCAGTAATTAGATGATTATTCCTAAGATATACAGGGTTATTGATCGGTAGTGTGACAAGAAGCTTTTGGATGATAGTACACCTCATTTCTTATAAGAAGAAACGTTTTTCATTCGTGAAAGTTCGGTATAATTCTTAATTGCCACCGATTTCACAAGAGTGAAATCACGAAGTGGACATTTTTGGAAAGATTCAATTTGATTGTTCACTTCACTTACCCCGTAGACTCGGTAAAACTTCACAAGCAGTTGTTCATTTAATAAGCTTTCAAATGGTATATCCCAATCCGTGATTACTTCTTTTTTTTCGGTTCTTAAAATGATGTTTGAAATGTCAAAAATCATGATCATGGGCAACATTTTGGTAGGTTGGGAGGGATGCGAAAAAAAAAGCAATTGCTTGAGCACTGGCAGCTACTGGACATTGCTATTCATTTCTTTTGTCGAAGAGATTTCATTTGAATGTTTGAACCTTTGCTCTTGTTAGGTTAGGTTTTATGACTCATGCCCGGGCTTTAATTACGAGGTCATATCGCCTACTACCAGAGCACTCTTTGGTCACTCTGGTGGACATGAGCCCGACTCGACTGTGGGAGTCCTAAATTTTGCCTAACCTAAATTTTTATTCACCTAGGGTAGGGGTCTTTATCGAATACCTGACATCGTACAGGCTCGGGACCATCGCTTAACGTCCCATCCGAAGGAAGGGCGTGCTTAAGTTTATTTTACCTCCCAGATAAAATAAACTAAGGGCCTCGGTCGGGTTACGAACCCACTTTCTTGAGCTCAGAAGTCAAGCACGCATACCACTGAGCTTCCGGCGCCCTCAAATTTTGCTCTTGTTGATGTTATCGAGAGCAAAGGTTCAAACATTCTAATGAAATCCCTTTGACAAAACAAACAAGAGTTATGTGTTGATTAGAAAAAAAAAGGTTTTTATATATTAACTCGTATAAGTCCTACTTGTCTACTGAAGCTCTCCTTGCAGAGTTGGTGGGGGTATATATAGGAAGTTGCTGACTTGGTGGATAGATTACAATAAATCTTGACACAACTCGAGAACATGTAGTAATTTTAAAGAGAATAATAAATTACATAATTAAAGCTGAAAATACTCTAACCTGAGCAGGCTGGGTTTTCATAAACCCAAGTGGTAAATCTCTCAGAAGTTATCCCAGGTGTTAACATGAAAAAAAAAATAAATAGTTAAGTATAAATAAAATAATAATAGTTAAAAATAAATAAAGTTAGCCCCTACATAATTAAATTGATTGACAACTGTGTATAATAATGTATATTTTTATTGTTTCAGCTGCTGTTGACAAGGACACCCCTCCAGAAAATATCACTTTTGTTATTATCTCTGCCTCCGGTGGATACATTGCCTTATATCACAATAAATCACACTCAATAAATAACTTTACACAATTTCAAATAAATACTGAACAAGTTTTAATTGTTCATGATGGTAAGAAAAGTTGAATTATCTAATAATTAAAGTGTGATGGGATCCAGGAAAAGGTATCATGTTATCGGTCAAAAATTCGATGCGGAGTTTTCAACGGAATTTGATATTTTCCGACCTCCAGATTACAAATTAAAAAAAAATCTGTCTGTTATTGTGTGTCTGTGAACACGATAACTCCCGATAGAATGAATGTATCGACACGAAATTTTATATGTGAATCCAGAACACTCTAACGACGACACCTATTGTTTTTCAGCCAAATCGACCAAAGTGAAGAGAGGAGGCTTAACATAAAAACTCTAATAACTTCCGATAGAATGAATTTATCGATACGAAATTGTATATGTGGGACCAAAACACCATAAGAACAATATTTATCGATTTTCAGCCAAATGAGCCAAAGAAAAGAGGGGGATTTGGGGTGAGGCTCAACGCAAAAACTTTAATAATTGTAGTTATATCGAATGTATCGTCACAAAATGTCTTATGTGAATTCAAAATCCCATAAGGACGACACTTAACAATTTTCAGCGGAATCGGCAGAAGGGAAGGGGAATCAGAGAGGAGCTCAACTCAAAAACCATAATCACTGCCGATGTAATGAATGTACTTACATGAAATTTGATATTTGACGTCAAAACTCACCTGTCTAATTTCAGCTATATCGGCTGAAGGGAAGGAGGGTGAACTCTGAAGAGGAGGGAGCTCAATTCAAAAATCTTCATAACTGCCGATGTAATGAATTTATCGTCACAATTTAGTATGGGGATTTAGGAGCCCCTATGTAAGTGAACTATTGAATATTAGCGCAAACCGTCGACTGGTTTTGGAGGGGGAGCGAAACGTTAATTCGTTCTGGGGAAGTACATTGCCGGTGATTCACCGACTATTATTGATACATTGTTATATTTACACTCATATTTTTTTAATTTTTGTGGGATATAGTTATTTTTTATAAATTCAAAATATTTATGATTTCATTTTTCAGGTGGTCCTGTTAACTTCATTCTTGAAACAGTCATTGTAGACGGAAAAAATAAGTATGGACCGATAACATTTACAGCAGAAATACAAAAATCTACATTAACCCTCTCGAATGTTGGTTTAAAAGTGTTTCCTCTTATGGAAAAACATATCACCAATGAGTCACTTAGTGGGATATGTTCTGACAAGAGGGAAACATTCTTCGTTGTGAGACGAAGCCCAGAAGGAGGAAAGCTGCTGTTGGAAGGATCCAAGGAGCCTGTAAAGAACTTCTCTCAATCGGACATCAACTACCTGAAGCTCACCTACAAACACACCAACCCATTCAAACAGTCCTGGATGGCTGATTCCTTTCTGTTTGATGTTTTGGCTGATTTCACTGAACCCTTAAATGGAAACGTAAGTAAAAAATAAATAAAAACATACGTTTTTTAAAATATTGTCTATTTCACAAAATATATGTATAATATATGGGAGTACGTTCGGCATTGCATACATGTATATCACTAAGTATTTGGTAAGTCATGGCTGAAGGTGTCAACAATACCGAAAGTACTCACATATACTATATATATTTTATGGAATAGGTAATATCGGGTCCTTTCAAAAGTCCTGTCGTTTTTTTAGGTAATTAAAAATTAAAGAAAGTAATATATATTTTATTCATCAAAATAATCGCCATTACAATCAACAACCTTATCCCAACGTGACAGAAGGTCCCAAATACATTTTTTTTAAAACGATGGATTTTTGCTGCCAAAAAACTTATTTAACTCCGATTCTAGGCTTTGCCGGTTATCAAAACATTTCTGCCTAAGGCTATTCTGCCGTCAAAAGGCGAAAGGCAGTAACTCAGAAAAACTGATTTTGGGAAATTAAGGGTTGAAATCTTTTGCGTCTCAACAATTTCAGAATTCTCTGTTCACTTTTAATATTGTTTTATGGCAAAAATCTAGTCTCATACTTGGGAGAAAGGCAGTAAACTTTTTAATTTTTTCGTACTGCTTTTCAACTTAGCACAGCCATGCAGGTTTTCAAAAGCAGTAACTAGTTCTCGTAAATAATAGTAAATATTTATATTTTATAATTTTTTTAATTTTTTTGTAATTATTTAGCTAAATAGAACTATTTTTTTCTGATTCCACTGATACCAAAATCTCAAAACTCGAAAATTTCGACTTACTGCCTTTCTCCTTTTGACGGCAGTATTAGTGGGGGGTAGGTCTGGGGAATATGGCGGGTGGGGTAAAATTTCCCATCCAATCTCTATCAATTTATCCCTGGTCAACCTTACCGTATGTGGCCGAGCATTGTCCTGAAGGAGCAAGGGTCCTTTTCTAGTCACTAGTCCTGGATCGAATATTTTAAGTTTAGATTGACAGCGGTCTAATATCGTGCAGTAGATCTCTGCAGTGATGGTTTGCCCCTGACTTAGGAGCTCATAGTGCACGACGCCTTTTCCTGTCCAGAAATGTCTTGAAATGCCTGTCCAACCAATACACTTTTTTCGGGTGAAGATCAGGTTCCAATTGTATTGGTTCTTCATCAGCTGAGAGCCATTCCGCCTAAAATTATTGTATAACTCATTTTTCATCACAATTGATTATTCTGTCTAAAAATAGATAATTTTTTAATCGAGAAGCTAGAGATGAAGATGTTGCTAATCGAATCATCTTATTGGCATCCGATAACTTGTGAGGGACTCATTTGTCAAGTTTTTTTTATTTTTCCCATATGATGTAGGTGTCTTCAGGCTTAATAAATTCGTTTGAATGTCTAGCAGTGACTGGATTTAAATATACTGTTTTCACAGATAATAAACAATGCTCTTTAAATTAGCAAAGGTCGCATTGGAATTAGAATCATAACAAAGACGCTACAGTCAAAATAAACATTCCTTTATAAAAAAAAACGACAGAACTTTTGAAAGGACCATACATTTTTAAAAAACATAATTTTTTCTTTATTTTTCAGCAAGTGTTTTACAATATCTTTGCAGAAAATGTTAAGGAAACGTAAGTGCTTCCACATTCTATGATATTGAAGCTATGCATATTTTCCGACAGAACTTAAGTAAATCCCATCTGAATGTAACTAATATTAAAAACTGTGAATAATATATTATTTATTCATTACCAAATATCAATCACAACAAATGTTTTAATTGTTCACATTTTGGGATGCAGAGAATAAAGAGAAAATGTTTTTTAACATTTAATGTTAAACACAGAACGTGTAACTTATGGTCTTCATTCTAATCATGTTTACAGGATAGAACTATTTGTAGTTTATTATTAGTGTTAATGTGGGTTGCAGGTGTTCCATATAAACATCTCCGTGCTGTTTGGGGGAGGCGGGCTGGAGCATATCCTGGACATCTCGTCCTCCCAACTTGAGGTAGAGGAAGGAGGCTTCGTCTCGCTCTCTGTCAACACGACCGGGATAGCAGAGGTGCTCTCTGAGAACGTGGGTGTCGCTGATCCTGTTCTCATCGGCTACATCAGCTGCCCACCGCAACATGGTTTCTTGTGTTTTCAGGAGGACTGCAACATCAGCTCAGTCTCAGAGAGTCAGCTCAAGTCAGGATCCCTCATGTACCACCACGACCACTCCGACACCACCTCTGACTTTGTGCAACTTTCCTTATCTCTCGAACCTGGAGAAGTTTTATTGATCAATCTCACTTTTTCTATTAAGATCCAACCTATAAATGATCAACCCTTCAAGTTACTTACAGAAAACTTGCACATGAACGTCGTGCGTGGTCAAGAGGTTACCATTTCCCCAGAAATACTCAACACAGAAGACTCCGACACTGAATCATCTGGAATTATGTACGAGATAGTTGTAGCTCCAAAAACTGGAACCTTACTATTTTTAAATAACACAGCCTCTAAATTTTCTCAAGATGATATCAACAATGGAAGAATTCGTTATAAGCATTTTGGCTCGTTGCTACCCACATTTTTTAACTTTAAAGTGTCTGATGGGTATTTTGAGCCTATTTTTAAAACATTCAACATAACTGTTTCAGAAATAGAAATGAAAATTGTTGTTGTTTCGCCTTTAAAAATACAACAGGGCTTTAATATAACTTATCTGCCTGAAAATATATTTATTATAGAAACTAATGCGATAAAAGAAACAATATTTTTTAATATTACGACACCTCCTACGCATGGGACAATTGTCGTAAAAGAAAGTAGATCGCTTTACTTTAGATTTGAAGATATGTTTTCTAAAAGTGTTTTTTATAAGCAAAATGATATGAGTGCTTCAAGTGACTTTTTTGATTTATTAGCTTATAATACTCTCTGCAGTGACATCACCATTCCTCTCCGCGTTGATGTCAGTGTCGAACCCCTTATAAAATTTGGCACATTTTCCCCTATTACTGGTTTTAAGAGTAAACTTGATACTTCTGTAATGGACGCATCTTTTTTGGCTAGAATAACCAACTCTAATCCGGTTTATAAAATTCTGAAACGGCCAAAACATGGCCGTTTAAAAAAAATAATACGTACAACCGGAGAACATAAAATTTTAAAGGAAAAGGATATTTCGAAGTTTACGCATAAGGAAGTTCAGGGAAATGTTATTTATTATGTAGCAAAGAAAACATTGGATTCTGTTGAGGACAGTTTTACTTTTATGTTGTCTGGTGTGGGTTATCAACCAGCTTTCGGCGAGTTGAAATTTAAAGTGATTGGAGACTTACCGTCTACTACATTCAGACCACCGAAACAACGGATTCCTGGATCGAAAGTGTCAAAGGAGCAAGAGGGAGTGGAAATAGCGTCCCCGAACATGAGTGAGGACTATCTAGTGGGGCTCTCGATGGTAACTGGGACAATAATTGTGGCTCTAATGATAGTCGGCTTGGTGAGCTGGGGCTCCAAGCAGCCTACCTGCGAGGGATCCTCCAAATCAGGGACGGACCTTCCTGAGAGCAAAGGTACCTTGCCCAGACCTCCAGAGGACCTGCCCGCCTCCACACCCACCCCCACTTCTACCCATACCCACAACTCCACACCCCAACCCCCTCCCCCGCCAGCATCTCGAGAACCTCTTACTTCCTCACAACTCGAACTCAATCTCAGATATCCTTATGGTGATGAAGACTGGAATACTTTTGGTACTAATGAAAATTCTAATTCGGAAAAGAAAAACCATAACCCTTTGTTAAGAAAAAATCAGTATTGGGTGTGAAAGTTGAAAAAGTAGTGTGACGCTACTTGCTTCCTTGGAAACACGTCGGAAACTATTTCTAAATAAAACGAAAAAAAAAAGAGTATTTTTAGTTATATTACATCAGGGGGGCTAGTATCTTCTAGTGTTGACATAACACGCCACCCCCCCCCCCCCCCCCCCACCACCACCGCGAACTTACTTATTTTAAAAGGAAAGGACATTTACGCATAAAGAAGTTCAGGGTAATGTTATTCATTATGTAGTAAAAAACAATTGGATTCTGATCCATCGGCTGTCTAGAAAATCAATAAATTGTAACGATACTGTTCCCGATCGGGGGGAAAAAATCAATAACTCGTAAAAAAGTCTTTGCAATGGACAATACCTATGAGAAATGTTTAAAAAAATATGACACTTAGAAAAGTAATTAAGTTCAATTAATGTTTCCAAGTACTTATATTCTTTACAAACTACATTAATTGTTATCATTACCAATAGCCAGGGCACATATTTGTTATTATCGCAAATGTCTTTTATTTGGACCCTGGGTTTACTATTAGTATTATTTATATATTCTCATAATAAGACGTTTGCCTGTAATAATAAATACCTAAACAATTGTTAATATCATATATTCATGTATAAAACGCTTTTATAAGAAGTCAGGAATATGATATATTATCTTAGTTTAAGCTTTCATTCCTAATGTCTATATATCTAGCTAGCGTAAATTCCTAGTAAAGAGTCTTAATCATTAATTGAATGATTTGGAGATAGCATTGTAATTCAACATTTTTATTTTCTATTTATTTTACAAAAAAAAAAAAAATTGAAATAAAACTTGTGTAAACACATAAAAAGTTAACATTTCTGGATACAATCAGTTTTAATAATGTCTTCGAATTCTCAAAACTCATTTCAACAATAACAGACAATAAAAATTAAAGAATTATGATTGAAAGATTCAATTTGTAAGATGTGCCATTTCAAATTTTAGTAGTATATTATTTATATTGGTCAGAGATAACCTTTATCAAATTGAAAATCTGTCAAATGACCGCTTCTATTAAACTCCCTTCAAATGAGTTTTTTTAATCTTTAAAACACTACTCTGTATTCTTAAAACTTTTCCGAAGTGGTTCCAAACAAACAATGTGACGCGGCAAGTATTTTCTTCAGGTCAGCGATATGAAGTTCTGTATTTGTGTGTTGTTCTTTTATAACCTTTTGTAACTTTATAATAATTCTTGTGTAAAAATATTTCATAATTTTTGATAGCCTTAGAGCAGTGTTTTCAATGAGTGGCAACGGATACCCTAACCCTGTTTCGTTACACTCAACTCCTCATTTTCCTAATTTTAATTTTGTATATAATATATATCTATATTATAGAAGATGTTTTGATTAAATGTTTGACTTTTTTCTTAAATAGATTAAGTTATTTTCCCCTAATGGTTTCAAAAACTTTCTCAAAGTGTTAGTTTCCCTTCTCTTAAGAATACAGTGGAAAGAAAAGCCAAAACATTTATTTTCTAGAAGAACATTACATGGTGCCATGGAAATATTATCACCCAATATTTCAGAGCTATAAAACTTTATATTGGCGCAAAAAATAAGTTTATAAGGGCAACACTAACGATTTATTTATTATTTTTGTTAATCAGTTATTTAGAACAAAAAAAAAAACAATTCTTATTGATTTGGTTAATACTACTTTCATACATTAAAAATAATAAAAGTATTTTAATGCAGTTAATGATTCATTTAAATTTACAAACATTTAAGATCAATTGATACTACAGTTTTGATATTTCCAAGAGCCATATCATTTTTGAGAGACGAGAGCGAAAAATGTACATCGTAGGACGACACAAAAAAAGTAAATTGAATAATGTAAAAGTGGCTTCGTTGACAACTATTCAGGTTGCAAAGTAGTATGGAATTAGGTGTTAGCTACCTTTTTAAACGGATAATCTAGGTTAAGAATGGAGCCTTATTATTTTTTTTTTTTTATTTATTTTTTTTTTTATTTATTTTTTTTTTTATTATGCCGTAAGACTAATTGTAGTCCTATAAAGCCGGAGCGAGTATGTAGGAGTCCATTGATCCTATAATTCTATTTTTGATTTGGTAATAAATTTAATGAGTCTGTTAATGTTTTCTATGGTATTAATGTTAGCTATTGTTTGAAGAAATGTGTTTTCGTTGGATAGTAGTGTCTCATGTTGTCTCTGGTTGTCGTATTTTTTGCAGTTAGTGAAAATGTGGATTACGTCCTCAGTCTCATTGCAGTGTTCACAGTTGGGGGATGGTTTTATTTTGATTAGATGTAAGTATTTGTTTATTCTGGCATGTCCGGTCCTCAGTCGTGTCAAGTATATGATTTGTTTAGTCGTCAGTGTCTTACTGTGTGGGTGGAACCATGGCTTTGTCGTTATTGTCTTCTGTACTCTGTAGTGGAATTGTCCTTTGGTTTGGGATATGTCAGTATAGTTGGTTTGCCATTCCGTGAGTGTCTGGTGTTGTAGGATGGAAAGGGTGTCTTCTAAGGTCAAGTCGATTCTGAGTGTCACTGTGTCCTTTGCCGTTCCTCGCTTGGCTAGGTGGTCAGCTCTGTCGTTGTCAGTCAAATTGATGTGTCCAGGAATCCATTGAATGTAATAGTTCTTATCTGACTGGTAAATGGATGTAGCTATTGTGAAGAGTATGTAGTTGCTGCGAGTTTTGAGGTGAAAGTTGCGTAGTAGTTGGCAGGCGGATTTAGAGTCGGTCAATATAACTATCTCTTCTGAAAATGTAATACTTTTAGAGTAGTCTATGGCCTTTTGGATAGCAATCAGTTCAGAGGTACAGACGTTATGATGTGGTGAGATTTTTTCTGTTAGGTTAGTGTCTGTTTGGGGATCGAAGATACCTATCCCCGTCCCCTCTGGTGTTTTTGAAGCATCTGTGAAGAGTTTGTGACATTTATCGTAAAGAGTGTTAATCATTTCTATTGTGTTGGCTTTTAGGATTGTGGGGTCTAAGTTGTTTTTGGATGTTTTGATTGTCCTAATGTCTGGATTGGATTTTATGATAAGGTTTGATAGTGGGATGGGCGCAATAAATAAGAACGGTTTGTCGGTCCGATGTAGTGTCTGTAATGTTGGCCTGAGTTCTGCTAGTGTATTTTGAATGTACTTGTTCAAGTGGATTTTTTGTCTATTTATTAAATCGTTGAAAGGGTGTGATTTGTCGGCGTGTATTTTTGTAAGTTTTCTTTTTAACTGTAATTTACGTCTGAGTGGAAGTGGAAGTTCTCCGGCTTCCACCAGAACGGCATTGATAGGAGTTGTTTTAAATGTCCTCAATGAAATTTTTAAGGCCTGGTTTTGTATTACACTAAGTTTCTGAATGAGGGGTGTTCTGGTGGAGCCATAAACCTCGCAGCCATACTCCAGCAGTGGTCGAACTAAGCTCTTATATAGGTGGATCATGTTGGTGGGATGTGCCCCCCAACTCAAACCTCCTGCTATACATTTCAGGAGATTTATTGGTTTTTGTGATTTTGCTATTGTATGGGATATATGTTTCTTGAAGGAAAGTTTTGTATCTAACCAAAGACCAAGGAATTTGTGTTCCTTAGCAACGGGTATGGTGATATGACTATATAGTAATTTGATGTTGTTGTGGTTGATGTTTCTCTTCTTTGTGAAAGGTACGAGTGTCGATTTGTCAATGTTGATCCTGAGTTTCAAGTGGTCCAGTCTGTTGGAGAGAGTACTGAGTCCCGCCTCTAGTTTGGTGATGGCCTGGTCTACTGTGGGTTGTGTTGTGAAGATCACTATGTCATCGGCGTATTGCAGTAGACTGATGCCCTCATCTAGCTCTTCGTGTAGCTCTCTAGTATACATGTTAAAGAGGATTGGTGACCAAACATCTCCCTGTAACAGTCCTTTGTATGAGTCCATCTCTACGTCCCCTTCATCTGTCTTTATATATAGTGTTTTCTTAAATAAATATTTATGTAGCCATACCGTTATCTCCTGTGGGATTTTTGATTTATCGAGGACGTTTATTAGTTTGGTAATATTTACATTGTCATATGCTTTGTCTATGTCTATGAATAGGGCCATAAGTATTTGTTTTTTAGAAAATGCTATCTCGATTGAAGATGTGAGTATCATAAGGGCATCAGTTGTGGATCGGCCGCTACGGAAACCCAGACACTGTGGACTGAGAAGATTGTGATATTCCACAAACCATTCGAATCTTTTCTTCATAATTATATTAAAAACTTTTGCTGGACAGGATAAGAGAGCTATGGGCCTGTATGAAGTGATTTCCTGCGGGTCTTTGTTTGGTTTTAGTATCGGTACTATTCGTATTTCGCGCCATTCTTCCGGAATTACTTTTAATCGGAAGGATTTATTGTAACACGCAATTAAGGAATGTTTTATGTTATAAGGAAGTCTTTTAATCATCTGATAACTAATTTCGTCTCTGCCAGGAGCTGTATCTTTCTTGGAGCTGATGGCGGCATCGAACTCAGAGTTGGAGATTGGAAGCCTGAATATGTCCGATTTATCTATTATTGATTGAGAATGTAAGGTTGGGTCTGGAGGAGGCTGGGGTGGGTTTTGGGAAGGATTTGTCAGTTTGAGTAGGTATTGTATGGCTGTCGATTTGCATTCGATGATTTTATTTTGAGTAAATGTTTTCACGTTTCTGAGTTGTTTCATTTTTTGCCATACGTCGCTTGAATGATTAGGGTTAATCTCTTGAATGTAGGTCGTCCAGGTGTCTTTTTTGGATTTTTTAATGAGGTTTTTTGTTTTGTTGATCCTATGTCTCATTTCTTTATAGTTCTCTATGGTCATGTTTTGTTTGAATGTTTTTATCGATTCAGTTTTTTGGACATAAGATATTTTGATTTTGTCGTTCCACCAGCATTTGGGTGTGAAGTTGTTCATGTTGTCTGTTCTGTATCTAGGTATGGTATTATCTCCGGCTTTGTTAATGAGGTTGGTCAGTTCAGTTATGTCCTCTGTCTGTAAGGGCCCCTGTTCTCTTAGGTATTGTTCGAAGTGACTGTAGTCGGTTGCTCTGAAATTTCGTCTCCCTGTTCCTAGCTGTCCTCCGCGGGCGAGTGCCCTCTCCAGGATCATCTCTATTATAAGGTGATCGCTGCCCAGACACTGGTCCGTCACCCTCCAACTCATCCTATAGCCCAAGTCTCCTGTACATAGGCTTAAGTCTACTGATGATCTGTTCTGGTTGGGGTGTGTAAGTCTAGTCGGTGTCTTCTCATTTAGTAGAACTAGTCCTGATGCTAATATTTCTTCAGATATGAGTCGGCCCCGCGGGTTTTCTACCTCACTCCCCCACAGTCCGCTTTTTCCGTTTAGGTCACCGCATAGTATTGAAAATGGCAAGTTATCTATTGTAGAAAAGAGTTTTTGAATCTGAGCTTTAGAAGTTTTGGCCCCGGGGGATATGTATGAGTTGATAATATTAAGTGGAGGTATAGTGTTAGTTGTCCGAATCCCTATTAGTTCTACGTTGGCTATATTATTTAATGTTATTTTTTCCCATTTTATTGATTTGTGAATGAGGAAAGCTACCCCTCCATACCCGTCTCTTCTGCTTATCTGATAAAAGGAGTAGGTTTTGGAATTATGTTCTACTTTTGTGTTAAGCCATGTTTCTTGTAATGCCGCAATATGTACTTGGTTTACGTTCAGCAAATTGGTTAAAATTGCCCATTTATTGTTTATACTTCTAATGTTATGTTGTATGATTTTAATGTTTGTTTGTTGTGCACTGTTCATTGTGAGCAAGTGTTATTATTATAATTACTAAATTGTTGTTAAGATTGTAGAGCATGAATACTGTAAATATTATAATGAAGAGTATCCATCCTTTATAGGAAGAATTTCTAATAATGAATGAAAAGGAGGATTATATTTGTATATTTAGGATCAATGTTATTATGCGAGTTGGTATGGTTGTTATGTCCACTGTAAACGTATTCAGTATGTTTCGCTGTCATTGTCAGCGTCTATTTTGGATGAATTTGTAATGTCAGTCTTATCTGTTTTGAGGTGTTCCTCGGTGCCAATAGTTTTGTAGTCTAATGTTGATAGTTCTTCTATTTGTATGTTGTCTACAATGTGTTTGTTTTGAGTCACAATCTCATGGAGGGTCCTCCCAACTATGGTAAGCAGGTCTCTCTCAGACTTAGTCTGACCCTGATTTATTCTGTTCAGTAGTGTCGTGAGGGCGGCTATCAGTCGCTGTTCAGTAGATGTTCTCTGTGGGTTGTTGATATATACTGGCTTGTTGGTAGGCTCTGTGTCCTCGCTAACTGTCTTGCTAGGTCGGGGAGGGGTTGAGGGTGGGGATGAGGCGGGCCTCTTCTGCCCTACGTGCTTCGTTACTGTACGACTATATGAGGGTTGTCTCAGAGGGGGCTTACTATTGAGATGGGAGCGTGATGTTTCTTGGAGGTCCGGAAAATCAGATAAAATTGAAAATTTATTATAGTAAGGTTTTGTCTTGAGTGTCAGCCGGTCTGCTTCGTAGTATGTGATACCTTTCAGAGCCATGGTCTCCTTTATGGTCTTTTGTCTGGCGTACTCCTCGCATGCTGTCCTGTCCGTGGTCCTGTGGGAGGTACCGCAGTAGTGGCATTTTGGGGAGTTAGGGCATTCGTCGAGCTGGTGTTTGGGATTCTGCTCCCCACAGTTGGCGCACTGTGCCTTGCTTCTACAGTATTGCCGGGTATGATTGTACCGTAAACAGTTAAAACACTGTATCACTCTATATACATATGGTTGAACCTTGCGAGGGGCTAAATATAAATATACTTCCTCCGGCAAAGTCTGCGAATAAAACGAAATTTTTACAGACAGAGTATCTTCAAGTCTTGGCGTACCTTCCTTGTCTTTTGTCCTTCTCTTTATCCTTGACACCTCAAAAACTCTGGATTTTGACGAAATATTTGCCTTTATCTCGTCTTCATCTATGTCGGTTGGAATATTTCTGATAACGCCCACTTTTATGATATTTTGAGTTGGAATGTAGGCTTTGCAATTTATTATTTTGAGTAAGGGATGAGAAAGAAATGAATTTGCTAAATCGAATTTTGAAAATATTACTTTTACTTTTTTCCTATTTATTCTTTTAACTTCTGTGAATTTAATATTGTATTGCAATAGGGATTTGCCTATTTTGATTTCATTTATATCAGATTCTGATTCTATGATTGTAATGTATGGTCCATGATAATAAGGCAAATATTTCAAATTTCTGTTAATACCGGTATCCATGTTTTCATTGTTAGACATTTTATTTTCTTTACCTGGTTGTCCAGTGTCTTGTATGTCTGGGGGTTTGGGATCCCCCATTTTTAAAAGAAACTGATATTAATAATCAAAGTGTATACGACCTGGGCAGTAGATAAATATAAATAATAATACACCGCTAATCCGTAAAAACAAACAAAACGTTAATGTTAATATCACTGTTAATAAGGTTTGTGACACTTTCTTCACTCACATAACTATAAGAAAACTTGAAAAAAGAGCTATGAAAAATATAGAGAATTGAGATAAGGTTAATTTATTTGTTCACTTGGAGCCTTATTAAACATGTACATTGAATTTTAATTCACTTTCATAAATGAGGTAGGTAATAAACAAATACTATATATTACTATAATTACTTTATTCATAATATAAAATTTACAAAAGATATACAAAAAAGAACATGTTTAGTTTTACATGCCAACTAGTAGAAAACTTCAAGAGTATTAACCATCATCATCAAGTCTAATCTATGAAACATTAATAAGAATTCATTACATCTCTAAAGAGTATTACAGTGAATAAGAACACAATCGGTAAGACCGCATCATTCCTTATTGGGCATCAACAGCGCCCTGAGCAATATCATGTTGTAGTTGGCACTAGGAATTCTTTAAGTAGTTATCACATCACAAAGTATCAAGAGATGCTACTTCTGAAGCCACACCTAAAATACACAGACTTTAAAAGACACATACAAGAAATGCATCATACACTGTAGGAAACTAGAAATGCAACGCCAAAAAGAAAACATCGGTTTGGGTTGAAACTTCATCAAAACATTAAGTAGTGCTACACTAGGAAAATATTCAAGTTCCATTTTTTTAAAATGAAGTATTAATATTGCTGAGTAGGCCGGGACCCGGATCGCTCGTCTCAGTGCAAAATGGAAACTGGAAGGACTGTCCGAAGAGCAGGCTCCGTGGGTTTCAGAAAACCACAGAGATGGAAAATCATCGGGTAAGAGCGGACCTCTGCGACTGAATAGCGAGTTGTTCACAGACAGGGTCACCCCCTCAGAACATCTTCAACTGATTAATGGATTATACCGCACGTCCCATTCGCAGCCGGAACCAGCATACCTCAGAATAAAAAATAAAGAAAAAACATACTTTTTTCTTTATTTTTTATTAAGTGTTTCACAATATCTCAGCAAAAAATGTTAAATATCTCAGAATGACGCATCTTTACAACAATGCAACGAAGAGTTGCATGTACCAGGCGCCTGGCAGATACACCACGGCCTAAATGAAAGTATTTCAGTGGTGAGTGAGGCATATCTTTCTTAATATTCAACCAAATAATACGAAACTTTGAAAACTTTTTAAACATGTTTTGTTGTTTTACGCTAATCTTGGAACTTTTCACTACCTAATGTTTTGCGGGAGATTGATGCCCAAAGGTTGTGCAGAGGAGCCAGGCACTCCATTCTGAAATAAGCACTTACCGCACATATTAGATCCTACAGCCAGTCTAAGATATCCGCTCTCTCCAAAACTCTTCCCCCATGAGTTGCGAACCAAGTAGTAGGGGGGAGAGGACTCCAGATTGTAGCCAACTAACTGAACAGCGTGATTCAAACTTTCCAATGATCCATCACAATGAAATTGAATGATTCCACTCATGTAATACTGCCATGGCAGTGCGTTCACTGCCACCGCCACCGGTCCATGGTAAGCTAACAAATTAAGCACAACATTTTCGTCATCAACCAAACTGAAAATTAATTACATTTTATCAGTAAATCGTCTAAAACATTATGTTTCAGTGTAATCAACCATAACCTTGCTGTTGTGAAAGCTCCTCGCTCAATAAACATGTTTTACAGAAGAGAGTTCCAATTCAGGGTGTTAGAATCAGGGTGTCAGCTATCTCCACAGCGTTCAAAACAAACCTAGGTATCAATGTCCCAAAACATGTTTGCGATCTGTGTTGATGTAGGGGAAAACTAACAAAAACAAAGAACTTATTTAACATTTACATTGTCTAATTCTACAAAAAAAATAATATATATATATATAGTGTACCGGTTTTCGGCTTACGCCATTGTCAGTACTAAGTTCAACAGTAACATTTAAGTTTGCTAGGTAGTCATATTTATACAATTCTTAGGTTATCTAACGCAGACTCTAAACCCAAGGGAAACCCCACAGAGGAGGTAAGTCTTACTGTCTTAACGGAATAATTTGTCAAAATATATATCTTTAAACATAAATTTCAAAACAAATAGGAATGTAAACAAAATCTTAATAATACGAGGTAAAAAGAAGAAATTCCAATAAACTAAAGGAATAATAAAATATATAGTATGTGTAATAAATAAATTAAATAATGTCAACATTTACACAACTGGAAGCCGAAACCAGTTCACTATAAGTAAATATTTTTGTGGAATTAGTCAATATAAATGTTAAACAAGTTCTTTTTATTTTAAAACTAAACGAAATTTGCCATTTGTAATCGGCTTGCTAAAATACTATTTATATGTCTACTCTTTATATGACAACTCTGAATAGTTAGGTTATTATAAATACCAACTTAAACAAAACCATAACACAACAATCTTGGCAATACCACAAGTCCAACCAATATGACCCTTGTCCCATGTTATAAGTTTTTATTAACTAAAGATTTATTAACAAAAATTATCGATTAAAAATTGATCACTATTTAGTATTTTATTTAGCCAAGTACTACTTTTTGGTTCTGGCTTATGGAATGGAACTACCCGACCATTGAAGCAAGCAAGCATTTTTTCCAAATAGACTGTCACGACAAGAAACCATAACAGAAAGAGAACAACTCCTGTTAGAGGTAACTATGTATCTCCACAAGTTAAGATCAAACATATCTCCACATGTTCAAATCAAACATATCTCCACATGTTCAGATCAAACATATCTCCACATTGAATTAACTCCAATGTATGCACTAGTTTAGATATGAATTACCTCCCCTTTGACTATACTCAGTAAAAGAATCATCCTCATAGGAACACTCCTTCACACCTAACATTCTTCTGGAGGATAGTCGTATCAGATTCTAACACCCTCAATTTCAAAACGTATTCTATCTCCACTGTCTGACAAAAATTGGTTTGAAACCAAAATATACCAAAAAATAAAGAAAAACGTATGTTTTTTAAAGTATTGTCTATTTCATAAATTATATTTAAAATATGGGAGTACTTTCGGTATTGCTACCATCTTCAACCATGACTTAACAAATACTATCAGTGAAAACAAATCAGTCATAGCTGAAGATGGTAGCAATACCGAAAGTACTCCCATATTTGATATATAATTTGTGAAATAGACAATATTTTAAAAAACACTTTTTTTTTATTAAGTATATCACAATATCTCTGCAAAAACTGTCAAGTTTCATCAAAATATAACATTCCAACAACCAGGAATCAATTCTGAATCCAGACTAATAGTGTCAATTCACAAATATATACTCTATTTAGTCAGATAGGAGGTTTCATCACGGCAACAAGTGACTCGAACAGTTATTTATGGAACTGGATATAATAAAAGTTCTTTAACAAGAGCAACTATATTAAACTTAAATGAATGTGGAATGAAAGTTCCATTAAACTTTTTAAAATAAATATGAATTGTTTCATTCGGCGTCTGGTTAAAAGTATTATTTAAAAAACAATTGTGAACATTTATTGAAAACCAATTCAGAAGGGGTCAGGTTTGAATCACTGACATAAAACACAGAATTTTGAACAATTAAACAAGTTAATTTTGATTTTTTTTGTTGAAATAATAAAAAGTAGAATGTGCAAGTTCCTGTCCTCTGGAAAGTTGAGGTGGAAATTTACAAAATGTTCACAGATGTTTACCTCTTGAGAAAATAGGAGATGAATTAAAAAACATAATATAAAATAGGATCTACTTACTAATCACAGGTATAATTGGAAGCAATATAGACACCTCCCTCAGACCTAGAAAATATAACGATAATCACTTTCATATTGATTTAGTAACTTTTCACGCCTCCTCTGTTCAGTCATTTTGAAATCATATGTATCCTGAAACCTACTCCTGAATGGTGAAATATGTTCAATTATTTTCCCGTGATAAGAAACACGAAAGCTAAAAACTTTTTGTATAGTCTTTATTTGACCTGAAAAGGATAAAACCTAAATAACTTGTGAGAAACGCGGACATATTGTGTACGTATAATAAATAAAACAAACTTCCTTTTGAAATATTCAATAAATAGTTTTCAGAATTATCTAATTTACAGAAAGTCACCCCTAAAGATTTTTAATGGTTCTTCGAAAATTTCGTTAAAAAAATAAAGTTAACCTTCAAGGTTCACCGTCAAAATGCCGCACATAACGGCTATCAGGGATTTTAGCCTACTTAAGTGACTTTCCATGGAAATAGAGATCATGGTGAGCCGGCTGTGCTAGAGTGGCTTCCAAAATGCTGATTAATTATCTTCAAAATTATTTTATTTGTTTTTTGGTCAAATCAGTTAGATTAATGCTTCCATCGTAGTAGCAATGAGAATAAATGCCGTAAAAAACATTTTAGACAATTCACAATTTTTGAGAAGAAAATTGTTTATTACGAATAAAAGAGCAATTTAAGATAGCTTTTGAATAATTCCTGGAAATTTCAAAAACATCAATAGTACACTACTATAGTGACAGTTTCTAATGTATTTGGTCTTATGTAACAGTCATAAAGGTATTTTTATCCTTCAAAGCAGAGATTTCATTATTATCTATTGTTGTTTGTATTTGTGACTCATACCGGGGCTTAATTTGTTTTTTTATGATTCATTGCCGAGCTTTTCTACGAGATCATATGGCCTACTACCAGACTTCATTCGCCGCTCTAGTGAACATGAGCCCGACTCTACTGAGGGAGTCCTAAATCTTGCCTACTTAGGTTCAGTTACCTAGAATAGGGGTCTTTAACGAGTATCTGACATCGCACAACTTCCCATCCGAAGGACAGCGTGCTCGAGGTTTTTTACCTCTCAGGTAAAACCTAAGGGCCTTGGTCGGGTTTTGAACTCGAAAACTTGAGCATACTAGGCAAGCACGTTCCTCTGTGTAACCGGCGCCCCCTATTGTTTCATGGGATATAAACAAAAATGATCACATACCATAACCGTTACCTAACAGGTGTAACGAGACAACTCATAACTGTGGGCAATTGTGTCTCTACATCGTCTGAAATCAATATAATAATATATAATTAGTCACTTTAAACATTCCATAGTTAACTAGTGCTTTGACATTAAACTATATTTATGGGGGTCTAGTTCAGTGGACATGACCTTTTTTTTTTTTTTCGTGGGGTTGTGTTATCTATCAACGTATAGTGTTGTCACTATCAATTTCATTAAAATATTTGTATTTTTAATTTCAACATATTTTTCACACTCAAACTATGTTTAAGTTCAAATAGTTGAATAGGAATTGTGTTAACTGATAAATATGATTTTTTTTTTTTTTGGAGCACTAAGAACTAAATGTTTAACGAGAGTTTATACAGCTTCTCCTATCAGATATATTTTTCAGAGTCAAGATCCTGAATATAAACTAACGCATGCGATTAATGATATTCTCTAGTAATTTGTGCGTAATTTGCTTATTTATTGTAATATGCGGCCCGCGTTTAAAACAATAATACTTCCTGCGGTCCCCATTTGAAAACGAAGGACACAAAGCGCCCTGTCAGAGCAACAATGTTCAATGTTCCCCTCTCAAGTAGAGGAGGTACTTGGATATCAATCAAAAAAATAAATAAATAAAATCTATCTTACCCTTTCAGTTTACATACTTCTGTCTTCAAGACTAGTGGATAGATAGTTTCCTCTGTAATAGGCACCCTGTTTTCGACCAGCCATTGAAGCAGGTTGCAAGTATCACCTCCGTTACAGCCCATATTCCCATTTCTAGCACAATCTATTATCTAGAAAATTAAAAAAAAATAGTAAACTTGCAATGGTTCCAGAAGCCGTTAAGATGAGCTTCTATGTATAGCATGACTATTGAAGGGGAACATGAAGTCAGTCTAATTGTTGATTTCACTTGTAATGACCCTTATATACTTTTTATTTTGATCATATCGTGGGCATACGAAAAGAAATCACTGTCCAAGTCCTGCAAATAAAATGGATTTTTTCTGAAAAAACTGAAACCTCACTTAAAAAGAATAAAATAATCACAATAAAAAATAGTTTTTCTTATCCAAAAACATTATTTTATTTGTTAGGCAGAGTTCCTCCACACCTTAAAGGACAGTCGAATGTACATTAGGTTTAATAATTATTTTTCACTACTTTTGTACTAATTTTTTTTATTTCCCTCAGGTTTTTATTTCCCAGGTATATTATTTAATGTATTTTCATAATTTATTTTATTTTTTATTATTTATTATACAGTATTATTATTTAAAATACAGTATTATATAAAAAAAAAATTATTATAATATTTTGTTCATTTTTTAATCTTATTATTATTGTATGGATCTATTTATTCATTTATAATTTTTTATTTATTCATTTATATATTTCTATTTATTCATTTAAATATATATATATATATATATATTTATTTATTTATTTTATTTTATTATATGATTGTTATGGTTTCATTGTTTTTTTTTTCTATATCTCGCCACATTGGGACCTGATGAAGGGACGTAAGAACGTCCCAAAACATCGTTGTGATAAAGACACTTCCGAAGAGTTAAAAAAAATAGTTATCTTAATTTTTATGAATTGAAAAATGTATCTACTTATTTTAAATGAATCTATGTATTAATTTTTTTTTTGTACCGTATTTTAAGTATTTATTTATTCAGTTTTTGTTCATTTTATTTTCCTTTTTTTAAAAATAGTTTTGTTATAACTACTAATCATACGTGTGTTAGACTCAAGTAGTTTAAAATCTAATTTAGGAGCTATCTTAATGTATAAATACTTTTGACCTACCCTATTAACATGTATTGGTTTAACGGAAATAAAATTATTATTATTATCATTAATGATTACGAATTCCTTAACCGTCTTACAACACAGTAAATGGACTTTTTATCTTTTTTTTATATCTGCGGAAAAACCGTTGTGAGGAGGGGAGTAACACACAGAATATAGGCTGATTACGAATACACCGAATATGTTAGCCAATCTTTCATAAACCAGCCAAGAACTAACCTCATGGTCCCTGCACAATATAGTCGAAAAGGAGTTAGTTATTGTGACTCGAACACGGGCTATAACTATGAGGTCATAACAAAGAGCTCTTTCGTCGCTCTGGAGGATAAGAGACAATCCGACTCTACTGTGGAAATCGTAAATTATGCCTACCCAGGTTCATTCGTACAAAATGGTCTTTAACGAGTACCTGACATCGTGCAGGCTCGGAACCATCGCTTACCTGACATCGTACAGGCTCGGAACCATCGCTTAACGTCGGGCTCAAGGGTTTTTACTTCCCATACAAAAACCAAAGGGCCTAAGCCGGGTTTCGAACCGAAGATATTATTATCTTGAGCTCAGTAGGGTCCAACCTCTCCGGCAGTTTAAGAGTGTTTGTGTTAAGCCTCCCCCCTTTGGCTGAAAATCAAAAAGTTTCATCCTTAGAGGGTTTTGAATTTACATATGAATTTCCGTGTCAATAAATTCATTACAAAATCAGTTATTGGAGATTTTGTGTTAAGCCTCCCCCTAATCCCCCTTCCCTTTGGCCGATTTGGGAGAAAATCAATAGGAGTCGTCCCTAGAGGGTTCTGAATAAACAAATAAAATTTCGTCTCAATACATTCACACTATCGGGAGTTATTGTGTTCTCAGACATAAACTTGTTTTTTCATTTTTGGAATCCGGAGGTTGGAAAACATGAAACTCCATAGAAAACCCCGCATCGAATTTCTGACCGATTACATAACTTCCCCTGTACTTCACCCTCTTCTTCATGCAGTTGGGGAAGTAAAACTAATAAATAAACTCTTCATCTATTTTTCTTTCAACTGAACATACAGAGACTCTTGAAGAGAGTTAGCAACGCGAACATAAGGGATTTTCGTTTTCGCACAACTGTTTTGTGGGATGTGAGGCATGGAAATCAATGAGAGTCACATGGAAACGACGAAAATTTCTGTCTCCGTGCTGTCTCTCTGCTCAGGGGAAAATTAGTCCCGCACATGGGTGGGAGATAGAACCTTCGTCAACTTTCCCCTTAGGACCTTGTCACTGAAAGGGGCGAGCGTAGGCGCTGCCTCCCTCCACTTCCATCCACATCGAAGGTCGGAAACAAAAAGTGGCCTGTGTGTGCTTAGCCCAAATAAGACACGGTAAAGGTAGAGTAATACTCAAACTTCACACAGAGAAGACCAATGACTAATAAATTAAGTAATGTACAATACTTACTTCTTGGGTACTGAAGCTCCGTAACTTGCCCGTCTTGATAGCTTCCATCGACTCTACAGTTTCCACTGTACTGAAGGCCCAACATGCTCCGCAAAACCCTTGGTTCTTTACCCCCGATACAACTCCTTTTTTCCTCCTAAAAAACATAAATGAATATTATTGTACATTATAGATGAAAACCAAGGATTATGTTTATTGTCAAAGAGTGACTTTTTTTTTTCTTCTGTTTTTTATTCAATACCTTTAAATCTTTACAAAATAAGACAAACGATATATAGGCTGCCTCCTCCCAGAAGACGGAGTCTGAGTGTGGGAGGGGGAGCAGTCAGCTAGGACTGTATATCGCTTAATAATTAAACATACTGTTACATATTATTCTATCTTTGAATATATCAATAGTAATAATATATCAATAGAAAAGCAAATATATATACTTAGATATAATCAACAATAATAATGAGAATGGACATGACAGTGACTCGATAAATTAATAAAGTAGGTACATATTATGATAGAAGAATCCCTAAGAATAAAAAAAACTAATGTAGAGAAGAAATACAAAAAAAAAGAAAGAGAGAAAAAAAAAAATAAAAATAGAATCTTTAGTAAAAAGAAAAAGTGACTAAAATAAGAAATAAGTGACTAAAGTGCCGCAGACAGTAATATTAATTATTATTATGTTATGAGGGCGTTAGATGTCTGGGCATTTCGATGACGTGTACACACGTATGAAATCATCCCCCCCCCCCCCCCCCCCCCCACCCCCCCCCCCCTTCACCAATAAAGGAAAAACAAATAGGGAAAGAATAATGGCAGCAATCTTGCGGCATTTTTGCCATAGCCCTGGACAAGAAGAATTGAAAAATGCAGAGAAATTTGAAATAGAAGATTCAAGGGAAATATCTTGCTCAATGTGCTCATTAAAAAAAATACATATAAAATTAACCCCCAAAAAAACAATTTATGAACTGCAAACAAACAAATACATAGGATGAAGGCTAATGATGGGACTTTTCATTAATGCAAACGTTTTAATAGATAGATTAGCTACAAATTATTCACTGTAACTATATAAATACTTAATGCATTGAAAACGGATTTCAGTATTGTTTTCAGGATACAAAATACTTTAATATCTTGCTCTCAGAAATATGGGTTATCAAGAGCACTAAGACCGAAATTTCGAATTGCATAACCACCAACTCTCTTCCCCAATCCATTTGAAAAAACTGAATTCCTCTATTTTGTTCCGTTTTTGAGATATTGATAAATACCACACAATTTGGACCACTTCGTATAATTTAGTGGGAGGGCGCCGGTAGCTCAGTGGTATGCGTGCTTGCTTACTGAGCTCAAGATGGCGGGTTCAAAACCCGGCCGAGGAAAACTTAAACACGCTTTCATGACGTTAAGCGATGGTCTCGACCCTGTACGATGTCAGGTACTCGTTTAAGATCCCTACCCTAGGTGAAGAAAAATTTAGGGTAGGCAAAATTTAGGACTCCCACAGTAGAGACGAGCTCATGTAAACCATAGTGAAGAAAAAGCGCTCTGATAGTAGGTAGGGACATTGTAGTTAAAGCCCAGGCATGATGAGTCATAATAACTATAATTTAGTGCAGATAAAACATTTTTGATTAGATATTAAGTTGATTTCTTCCGGCCTTCTGTCCCAGAGTTTTTTGACAATATTTCGGTACACTCCCGCCGTTCATAGTGACCAGAAGAAGGGACGTGGAAGTGTCCCGAAAATTGTCAAAAAAAGAAAAACCACTAGAAAAAAAATGCCAGAAAAAATCAACATAATACAATCCCAGAGAAGTTTAAGAAACACATAATATATCTACTATGTAATTCATAGCGAGAATGCTGGCCAGCTCATGCAGAAATGGCGTTTCTGGTCAGAGAAAATGGTACCTCCTATACATTATAGAAACGCAGAGTGCTCACATATTTTTCTCCTAATTTAAAATATTATAATTAATTTCTTAATATTTAATAATTGTAAATTATTGTTCAACATTACTAGAGCATGAATACCTGTTACAGCTGTTGAAAAAACTCTGGCAAAAGAGAAAAATTAGGCAAATACGTTCATTGGAGGTCACAAAATGTGTGTGATCTATAAAGGGGCTAGCTATTACTTTGTTGAAACTGACAAAAAAAACAAAAAACAATAAAATGCAGTTGTCAATTTTGTAGCCCGGTTTTTCTCTGTTTTGAACTCTCTATAGGCACAGCATTTTTACTTAACGGGGTAGATACAGCAAAACGCTTTCAGTTGACATGATATTACCTACATGCCTCACAATTTTCCCTCACCTTGAAATAAATTATCAGAAAATATATATAATAATAATAATAATAATAAATACCAATCGACGATCCTTGGTAGAGTGTCAATACTTCTCTTGATGATGTTTTTGTATGGATGGTGGTGTATGTGGGTGTGAGAGTGTCTCCTGTGTTGGTAAGCGAGGTACTTGTCATCAAACTCCTGAGGAGACAGGTCGGAGAACTTGGTGAGTCCGTAGACAGCCATCTCAGAGGTCTCATCACGGCCCTTGTTCAACTCTTCAATCATCTTCAATGATTCCTAAACAACGCATAATCAGAACACAATATTATTAAGTAGATCCATCAAGGATCAGTCACCTCAAGAAAATTATTTAAAATAGTATACATTTGAAAGCTTCGGAGGATAAAACCTATTTTTTTGGCAATGAAAGATAATGTATAGGCACGGATCCCACGACTCGACAGAGAGCTCTTTAATAGCCCTATTTTATTATTATTTTTTGATTGAAATCCAAAATGATTTTCTTAATTAAAAATTTTTTTTTTCTTTTAAAGAAAACCTTTTCAGAGCTACGACATTAGTTCTCAAAAATCTACCTCTGGCAGCTACACTGATTGACCGTAGAATGGCTGGCAAAAACGGCTTTAATTTAGAAGCCCGGCAGCGTTTCGCAGCCAAGTAACCCCTTGAAAAAAGGCGAGCTGAGGTACTTTTATCTACTTGACGTGACAAATAGGATTCTAAAAAACTTTACTGCAAAGCAGTCCTCTCTAAATTCATTCACTAGCTGAAAAACCATTGTAGACAACATTTAAGCCAATCTGTAATGGATGGTACATCTTCAGTTTAATTAATAAAATGTAAGGAATTTTCGTATCAATGCCAAATAAAGTAAATTTACAACACTTGTATAGATGTAGTTTAATTTTACATTCTTTTATGTTTTGCTTAATTAGATATATATTGAAGGAAATTTCGTGATAACATCCATTATCAGAAAATTAATTTATCCGGAAAAGTCGACCCCCAAATAGTTTGGATAAACGGAACTTACTATATCTGGAATGGATTCCATTCATATCTGGGCCAAAATCCGAATCCGGTTTTAAATACGAAAATCGAAATCGAGAAAATCAGAAACACTATTCAACGCCAGGATTATTCCCATCTGGTTTTATGGCACAAATTCTAGCTTCAATCATCGGCTAACATACAATATAATAAAATATTTTTTACAAAAATACAATTTAAAAACAATATAATTAAGGATTTGTGGTGGTTGACACTGCTTCGTCCTACACCTGTAATTATCAATAATATGTTTAAATAATAGTATATAAATAATAAACAATTTATACGGTTTTTATTATAGATTATTTATTATTTGTCTCTAATGATTACGTAACATACCTTAAAATATTCAAAACGGGATTCGTACGGTTCAGAACCAAGTATATAAGTTTTATTGAATTTTTTTACAAAAGAAGCAAACAGCATCCGCTGTTCAACCTCTGTAACATTGCCTATTTTTATAGGAATCGCCAAAAAACACAAAACAATGAACGCCAAGGAAAACGCAACAGACCGCCACTCAACCATATTGTAACCTACCCCAAAATATCATGGAGTTTTTGAAGAGAACATGTTTTGGGAGTGTAGGGCGTGGCTTCATATTTGACCTTCACAATAACTATACATTTCTAATGTAACTAGTTTTAGTATTTTTTTCGTTTTTTACTTTCCTATATCTTTAGTATAAGGAAGTATTGTAATCGTGCGAAAGCCCGATATCGAGTTTTCAAAGGACTTTCACGTTTGAAGGTCCCCTGAATATATTTTGTCCATTTTCGCTATGATGTCCATATGAGTGCATATGGTTGCAACTTTGTGAACGCTCTAATGCAGAAATGATTGAAGCTATGAATTTGAAATGAAGAAGTCACAACGGCTAACATAGCATAATAACTTCGGAGTTTAAGTACATTTTATAAGATACTGGGACTCTTTATTTGGTGGACGCACAGCAACGAATTATAAAGTATATTTTTATTATTGGAAGTTTTTCATTAACAAGGATAAAAATAAAATATATGTGATATGGCCATATCCCGACTTTCTTATACCAACTACGCTTTTACAGATTATTCTCTCTTCCGCTTCTCAAAATCATTTCATACTGGCATTACTTGGTATAAGAAAGTCATTCTCAGAATTAGACTACAATGAAACAAAGACGCTAACTCATTACTTTCATATACCCAGTACCGCCAATATGAAAAGATTTTGAGAAAAGGGAGTGGGAGAGAGAGTGATCTGTCAAAACCTTGGTTGGTATAAGAAAGTACTGATATTCTATTTTTTTCCATATATTTTATTTAATCCAAACAATAAAAATATACTCTTTCAAAAATAAATCAAAATGTTGCACCTAGAATCCACCGAATGAATGTAAAAGTGAAGACTTTGTTGTCTTGAAAGTGGAAATCAATATGGAAATATCAGCTGAGTTTTCAATGTGGGGAAAAATGAAGTCTTCAATTCAGAAGATTGTTGGAATGAATATATCTTGGCAGCTGGTAATGCGAGAAGCCAGGTGGATCTCGGGCTCTCTGTGAGTTCGGACAGCAAAATGTCATACATATCTAGAGCAGTTTCTCCGCCAAACAAATGCAGCGCCTCCAACCCACTTCTCTTCACTACTCACTTCTCCCCACCATTCTGTCCTATATTAAGTTATTCTGTGATCTTGTCTGATAATCACCGACACCCCTAGGAGAGTGGAGGAGCCACGGTTTTCCGATGGCGCGGCCCTAAGGCACTTCAGGGAACTATAATGCACTAGTTATAAAATTGGACGATAGATGGCACTAGGTACACTACAATATATAAGAATTTGAACAACCCCCCATATCACAGAATAGGCCCTTTGGCCGATTTAGCTGAAATTCAATAGGTGTCAATGACGTAGCTGGCATTATTCTCGTGGGGGGGGGGGGGGGGGGGGGGGCAGCCGGTCAACACGACCGAGATAATAAAACAATAGTCTACATTTCACAATTTTTAGTTTAAGTTTAAATAAACTTAATAATTAACAATCAGGAACCCATACACAAAATATTAGTACCTGTTATAACAAAATAATCAACACAAATTTAAATCAACCTTTAAAATTTTCATCAGTCTAGTCATCCAGTCTTATACAATAAGTAGTAGTAGGAAGTATCCTCAATTAAATAAGCCTTAATTTTCTTTTTTTTTTTTTTTTTCAGCAAATCGGTCCAACACTTTTTCAGCTCAAATTTATTTTTTACTATTTCCTTCCTAGGTAAACATTGCACCGCCGTGCGGAGTTTTTGGGAGAGATTTTAAAATTGCCGAGCGTTTTGCTGTGACACCACGTTCGGTAAACTCTCATACTTCGCCGATTGGCAGCATTCGTTTGAGTATTCTTTTAAGAAAGCGTAATTTGAATCCGAATAACGTTTGACTGGGAACTGAAGCTTTAATATCCTTATCTTGACTATATTGTTTGTATGTGGTGGAGTTGTCGTTATATATTATATATTTTTTTAATTAGGTACATTAGATCGAAATTTACTGGGGGCATCCTGGGCCGTGCCCACCCCTGCCCTGAAATTCTGATATAAACTCAATATCGAATTTCTGACCGATTAAATAACTTCCGCTTTACTTTGTATAGTTGGAGGAGTAATTAGAAGTTGGTTTCCGTTCCTAAAAGTGACTTCACTGAACTTTTTAAATGACATTCTGTGGTGCACCGAATGATGTACAGGTTGCCCACTGCAAGTTTTGATAGTTAGAAACTATATTACATTGTATGGCTACTTTATAGGATCTGGGAGTTTTCTCTGAAGATATGCAATATGCCTGATACTTGAAAAAATAAAAAAATAATGGTATAATTGGATTCTTTGTCAAAAATTAAGGAGGTCATCCATTACAAGTATTTTCGCCATTAGTAAATGTTCAAAGAAAAACTGCTGGTTCTATAAAGTACGACTTTCTGTGTATACAGTTTTACACGATCTTGAAACATTCGATAAAACCTAATTGGGTAGTTCTACCAACAAAAAATGTTTAAATGACTTTTACATAAACAAAAAAAAAAAAAAAAAAAGACTAGAATAGCTCAAATCATAACACATTTTACTTTTAATTCGTGTTTCTGAAAAAAAAAAATAAAACATTAATAAAACTGTCAATAAATCGATTATTACATAAAAAAATAATACATGAGCAGATTGAATCATCATTATCATCGGCGCAACAACTCATCTTTGAGTCAAGGCCTCCTGGATCAGCCTTCGCCAGTAGTCTCCCATCCTTGCCAAGTGTCCTGCCCATCTTAGTCTGGTGAAGTCTTAAAAACCTTACTATGTCCGGTTCTTACGACAAAGCATATAGCTCCTGATTCGTTCTTCTCCTCCAGTCCTGTCCCTCATAGACACCTCTATAGATGCAACGTAGGATCCTCGTTTCGTGAATCAGGAGTGCTTGTCCCTCGGTCTTTGTTATCGTCCAACCGTAAGTTAACACTGGACGAATCAAGGTTTTATAGGGTTCCAGCTTTGTTGCCCTAGAAAGCAAGTTACTTCTGAGGTGACGCCGGAGTCCAAACAAACAGCGGTTGGACTTGGTGATCCTGCTTCTTATTTCATTTCAGAGGCTATTGTCCACATTATGCTGACACCCTAGGTAAGTGAACTCATTCACTTTTCCGAAGAATTAAGGCTGAAGAATATGAACTTCTTCATTTGGTCTTACCTCTTGACCCGTGACCTTATACTTTGTTTTCGAAGAAATCACCAATAGTCCCATTCGTTTTGCTGCTTCATCGAGCGCTAGGAACGCCTCCTTCATTCCTCTGAAAGACCTCCCAACGATGTCTAGATCGTCAGCATAACCTAAAACCTGAACAGTTCTGTTGAAGATGGTGCCCATAGTCCACCTGAGTCTTGTTTCGCTTTTTCAAGGACGAGATTAAACAATAGGCAGGCCAATGCATCACCCTGCCTTAGGCCTTTACCAGATAGGATAGTAGCAGATTGAATAGTCAGGTTTTCAATAGAACTTATTCTGGATCGTAGATATCAATTAACACATACCAACGAATAAAAAAAATACTTGCAGATTATTTCCCCCGTAATACCCAGGAACTTCGGTAGATATCGGGGTTTTATAGTTTTCTTTCTGGTAAGTTACACCATTTAAATGTTTTCTTTCTTTATTAGCTGCTGTTTGAAAAAGTAGTGAGAAGTGTGCGCTAGAGAAGTCTAGGTAAACATTTTGATTGGTGCGGGCGGGACGGGGCCCACATCCCGCCTCCTACAGCTGTGTCAACCTACATTCTCTCAGTCCATTCTACTTTGAATTATCCTAATGCTCTTTTATCTCCTTTATCTACTAAAAGATTCATTAGGTTCTTCATACTTATTGCTTGTTACTTGATGTGTTGAAGTTTCTGGCTTCTAACCTGATCAGGGCCAAGCCACTAACGTTGTTTCGCTGAATATGTTGATTCATATTGTTATGTTTAGCGAATGTAAATATTTCCCCTTTTTTTTTCTTATTTCAGATGTGTGTTCTTTTACCCGTTCTTAAAATTTCAAAACGCAAAATACGAATCAGGAAGTAAAAAAGAACGGGTAAAAGAACATTTCTGAAATAAGGAAAAAAGGGAAAAATTTACATTCGCTAAACGTGTCAACGATATGGGTCACATATTCAACGAAGCAACGGGAATAAAGCACCTCCATCTTTGTGAAAAAGGTGTGAGAGACAGCATGACTCTCTGGAACAGCTGGAAATTATAAAGCTATAAAAAATGGGAATTGTTTGAACGACCCTCACTTCAAATTCTTCCCCCTGTTAACGACAGTAAGTTAATATAATATATTGTCTATTTTTATTATAAAGAGTGTATGCATTTTTATTGTTTTTCCTATGCTTTGATATTATATCATTGCACTTTGTGCTGAAAGCCGAAACATTATATATCTACATATAACATAGATTAAAAAAAATATATATATGTACATTTTTTTTTTATATTTATTATATTTTTTTATATTTATATATATATTATATTTATATATATATTTTTTTTGTGAAATTAGAGAATATAAAAGTTAAATAAGTTCTTGATTTTTATTTATTTTATTAAGTTTCCACTATATCGACTCAGATCGCAGAAATGTATTCGGACATTAACATTATAGTTTTGATTTTTCATTTATTTTTTTCTAAAGTGGTTTATACTTTGAACCGAAATTACTTTTTTTCCCCGCTTGTTAAACGATGTGGAAAAGAAAGAAGAGGAATGCCGATCGGCTTCCTCCTACCGATACCAAGAAGCCCAAGCAGGTGTTGGATGCCACATCTTCAGTATCCCTCACGCACAACCACTTCGCGGTCCTCATCACAGCGGCAGCCGAGGCTCATAAAGAAGAACCAAGCATGTAGCAGGTAGCAGGTAGCTGGTAGCAGGTGAGGTGGGTTGTGGGATCGATTGGGAGGCCTATTGAGTAGAGTAGAGTAGATTGTACAGAACGAGATTAGAGTTGCCGGAGCTTGTAATGGCTCCCATCGGTAGCTAGCCAGCTAACCTAAATGGCATTATGCCTTTCTGTTCCGTTCATCACAGTTCTAACCAGGTTAGCTCCCTCCTTCGCTAACTTGCTTACCATATCATTTGCAGAGCCCCTTCCTATCTCGAGCTCGAGTGTTGGACCTCTCTTCTATCTAACTGCATAAATCCAACCCACAAAAACAACTCACTTGTAAAACTCCAAATAATGTTCAAGTAGTGGCGAGCTTTGACCAAAAATGCAAAGGCAAGCTCAGTCAAAAATTGTTTAAAGAAATTGCCATTAATAATGCCCACCAAAAGAGAAGTACATACTTCAATACAAATTATTTTTATAATAATTACTAGTAGATTGATAGATCATTGACCTCGAGGTCCGCTGAACCAGTCTTGACCATAAACAATCGGACCTCACTGTAAGGATAACCAATAAAAAAGAAAATAAACACCTTCCTTACAAAATATACTTTATTAATTAATGCATTTCGAACGCAGAAGCGTTCATCATCAGAGCTACTTATAAACTGATGAACGCTTCTGCGTTCGAAATGCATTAATTAATAAAGTATATTTTGTAAGGAAGGTGTTTATTTTCTTTTTTATCAGTCTTGACCATTTTCATGATGATGTCTGTCTGTGCCTGTGTGCGTGATTAGAACTTGTGGGCGCTCTAAATCAGAAACGATTGTAGCAATGAACTTTAAATTTAATATGAAGATTGCTAACTTAGATTTGATTAGATTTTGGCCGAAATTGGACAAAAATTGAGCCCACTTTACTTCTGGGTCCCAAGTACATTTTACAAGATACCGCTTATATTTTTGACCTAATCAAAATTTTTTACAGGTAAAAATTGTAGAAAAAACTAAAAGGCACATTTTATATGAAATTTGATGTTTGAAAGGTTGCCCGGTTTGCGAGATACATGCCAAAAACCGTCCTAAATTTTCGCTTTGAAACTCATTTTTAAAACTTTTGTTAGATTTACGCAAAGAGGAAATCCTATCGAAGAAGTTTTTCCTACCAAACTAATTATCCTTGTAAATATCTTTCAAGAAGAAGAAGAGTTTGTTATAACTATACTATTTGTATTTAGTGTATAAGGGTAGTGGTTAAGGAACCTTATTGTATAATTATTAGACAATAAGGTTCCTTAACCACTACCCTTATACACTAAATACAAATCAAAAATAATCAGTTAAATTAAAAACAATGCTGCTGCTTAAGAGTAAATTAAAAACTCTTAAAGAAAAACAAATACAAAGTAACTGAAATGAATAGAAAATAAATTAATAAGCTTTCAAAAACAGAAATTATAATTTATCTGTGTGTAAATATCTATTTAAGTATCGAAATTATAAGCTATCATAATGTAAACATTCTTATGACGTAGGTACCTCTTATATTATTGACTTATATAAAAGTTGTAGAGAAAACTGTCACATTTTATAATAAATGCATTTAATATTTCGAAAGCCGCTCGGTTTGCCAGATATATGCCAAAAACCCTCTTAAAATTACATTTTTCAATTTTTTTTTTGGAAGTCTGATAAGATTTTGACAGAAATTCCGCGAAAATTGCAACCACTTTACTTAAGAGTCTAAGTATACTTTATAAGATACCGCTTATGACCTAACCAAAAATATTATCGCATAATGGTTGTAGAAAAAACTAAAGGGCACATTTTCTGTGAAATGATGGTCGCTGGGTTTGCGAGATATTTGCCGAAAACCATGGTAAAATGTCGTTTTGAAACACATTTGTTCAGACGTTTGCTAGATTTATGCGCTAAAGTTTAGTCTTATGTTCTTATTAAATTCCTTACAAGGAAATGCCCTTAGATTTGAGATAGGACAAACAAAGAAAGTTATAGCGCCTCAAAAATGTAAAATAAATTTCCGCAGGAAATAAGTACTTCTAAGTAATGTAAAAATGGTTACTGTTAGAATTATTTCACAATTACGGGTCTCAGGAAAATATACAACTCATTTGAATTATACAAATTACCCAGCAAACAGCTTGACTCTGGCACTTTGTAACAGTGATAATGATAACATACTCCATCTTCTCATAACTTGTCCAATGTTAAACCAATACAGAAACAAATTTATCAATAATATATTGATTTTTTATTTAAAATTTTGAAAAACAGTTTCATTATGATTTGCCCTCTCGTTTACCTTATAAATTTCAATATAGCACATATCACAACAATGGGTATTTTTCTTATCTTTACTTCGGCCCATATTTAAAATGTTGTATCTTCCAAAATTAGTTTTTTTGTTTAATTAAGTTTGTTATTTTTTCTATAGTTTCATTTCATTTCACGTACTGTTAACATTTTAACGCATAGCAACAAATTATTATTTTTTTCTTTTGATGTGATTTCGTCGGTGATAGTTCAAGACCGCGTAAGAGCAGGTTGTAAAAACCGCGTAAGAGCAGGTTGTAAAAACCGCGTAACAGCAAAAGTCGCAAAATTGTAATATCGCGCCAACTGATTCCTAACGCTGATTCGCTTATATTAGATCTCACGCGATTTGAAATAGCCAATAGAGAACCTCGTTTTCGCTATTGAAACAATACCGCGTACCAGTCACAGACCTGAAGTTGCCAGCAAATCCGCGTATTTACGTTATTCTAGAACAAGTCGCAACACGATTAGTGCGTGCTCCCAAATATAATTATTTTGTCCTGAATAGTTTTCAAGTATGTACATTATTTTTATCGTATTTTAATATTATTACTATGCCTAAGTGATATGGAGAGTTTAAATTAAAATTATCCTTATATCCTTTCTATGGGACTCTGGGCCTTAGGAGGTTAAATCATTTGATAATTTCAGTTTAAGATGTAGTTCCGCAGTCTTGATATTACGGAGTTTTGGTATTATAGTCACTTACGCGATATTGCAATGAATAATAAATGAATAAATGACTTTACACAGAATCTAAACAAGCTATTGGTAAATTTATGTCACATACTTAAGAAAGTAGCCCTGAAGGAGTAGCAAACAAGTTCAGTCGGAAAAGTACATTCAAATGGTCAAGATATTACCTTTTTTCTTCGTCCTGTAAAATCGTGAAAAAGCTGTTACGCGCTATTTACAAACTGCTCCTATGCGGTCTTGTACTATCACCGACGATTTACATTAATTTTAAATGTGTTCTAAAATAAATTAAAGGTTATTCAAAAAAAGTAACCATTTCGGCATAAGAATATACACCATATGAAGTAGTGTAAGTTAAATTAACTAATAACTACAAAAATTATCTAAAATTGAAATAGAAGTGAAAAAAAAGTGAGTGGATTGCCGACAACGTACATTGGCAGCTTGAAATATTTGTGAAGAACTAAGATGTGGCTGTCTCTCCAGACTGTTCTCTGAAGATGTCAGTCGATCATGTTCATTACGTTGGCACTTAGTAGGGGTGGGGTTTACAAGTTGAACCCCTCCCGGGTTTCCCCTTTACTTTTGACTTATGCTGAAAATTAGTGTGGTCCTTATGGGATTTTGCATCATCATGTCAAATTTCGTGTTAATAGATTCATTACATTGGTAGTTGTTAGGGGTTTCTAGTTAAGCCCTCTTCCTTTTAGCCGATTTAGCTGAAATTCGATTCATTCATGGAGTTCTGGATATACATATAAAATGGTGAGTTGACATTCTATCGAGAGAAATCGCGTCCACAGATATACACACAGACATGATTTTTTTTTTTTTTTTTCATTTTTGGATTTGCAGAGTGAAAAACCATGAAATTCCGGTGAAAATGCAACAAAGAGTTTTTGATAGATGACATAACTTGGGCTATTTTACGGGGAAGAAACGTCATATACCGTGATCCGTGGTCACAGCCAATAAATTGGTAAGTATAAATTCTTAACTTTTCAGGGCAGCACTTTTTTACTTTTGCATTAATCCATAATTTATTTATTCCAGTTTTTGGAATAAATAAATTATGTTTGCATCATTATTAATCATATACCTTCTAAATCTAAGAGTGAATGAAAATGAATATTGTTAATCCTTTCTTGGATTTTCCCTTAGTTACCTAATCCTTCCCCATCACTTACCTAATTATTGACCACACAAACCTAATTTTTATACACACCTAATTATTAACCATACTTTTTGAAATACTCGTGAGTGATCTCTAAAGTTGAGCAAGTTGATTTAACCGAAAACACCCTCATCACTTGGAATAGTTGAGTAAATGGTTAAATGCAATTATCTCGTGAATGATTCCTCAAAGAAGTAGATTAAGTTGATTTAACCGAGAACATACACAATTTTACGAGATATCAAGAAAACCACATCTTTATAATTCCGAAAGTATTAGAGTCCTGAGCTACCAACTTCTTCACAGTGCGCAGATGGCTTGGGAGATTACACTTAACTCATTTTTGCCATTTTACGACTTAACAACTTATTCCTTGTGACCGTAGATATATTGTGTGAACGACTTCCTCAAGATCCATAAATACACTGTCACTTCCACTCATGATTGTGATCCTCAAATATCTTTATCTACCTAGCTGGAAGTTCAGTGAAATAAAGCATTTAATGAATTTAACTTCAGAGAGGAGAGTAAAATAAAGGAATAAAGGGAGAGGCTGTTGGGTGGAGGGGGTATTTGCGGGTTGGGAATATTGCGACCACTGAATAAATAGTCTGAGATGAGAACAATATAGAGGAGTGGGGGGGACTCTAGGAGTGTATTGTGGAGGTAACTCCAGGGACTGTCAACAGTGTCGAACTCATTTCAACAACCCAACAACCCAAGAGAACACACAACACAGAACACAGAGACAATCTAATGAAAGTTAGGTTAAGTTTGGCAAAGCTGTGACCTGCGCAGCCACCCCTCCCTGTCTCCATCTTGCTACTGTACAATACAACTGAGTGTCCGTTATCCCAAGTAATTGGGGATCGGATAACCGATTTGTTCGGATAATTGATTGTAGCATTTAAAACTACATGGTAGGAGGGTTGCACGCCTTGGTTCACCGCCTCTCCACACTCCTAGTCACAGGGAGCTTATTACTCCATGACCACCTCTATAAATTTCTTAATTTTTGGTCTTATTTGACGGGACTTTTTGCAAAAAGATTTTCTTCTAGTTTATGACATTATGAATACATTTTAATTACCTTTTTTTATTCTAAAATTAATATAAAACTGGTTCCAAATTGTTTTTAATAAAAGCCCCTGTTTGTTATCACTAATTTCAAATTCATTGTTCATAAAAAAACTAACTGTGTACAAAATTAAAAATTTGATTCACCCTGCTCCGAGATATTGAAAATAATGTGTTACAGGTCTTTCGAGCATATTTTTCCCCCATACCTAAGAGGTTTGGAAGAATTATAACGCGACTGACAGCCGCTGTTTCGGAAATGCCACACTGAACCTAGATTCACGCTTAGGGCTTCAATACTTTAAATTTTATATTCCACTTATATTTTTGGAAAAATATTTTTTTTTGCCTTTTTGCGGTTGAGAGTGCCTTAGAATTAGATCAGAGAGTCTATAGACGATTTTTTCTTTTTTTAAATATGTAAATATTTGCATTTAAATATGTACACAATAAATCAGACCCAAAAATTGATAATTTCGGTATTGAAAATAACGATATTCCGAAATCTCGGGGTTGAACAAATGGTTGGGGATTGAAAACCTTAGTTGGTTCCCCTGAGTTTGTGTGCTAACATCAAGGATCAACCCCGGGGTACTTATGAATTAATAATCTTATTTTGCTAACTTTCAGAAACTCAATGAGCAAACACTGTTTAAGCTCAGTTAGCTGAATACCAAATGAAGGTTGTTGAAAGGACCACTCCTTGCTAAATGTGTTGCTACCTATAAACCCTTGCTATTAGTATTGGTACTTGGAGGACAGCAAGTAACTAGCTGAGCAGCCTACTTGAGCTCTTGAAGCGAACCTCCCCTCCGTAGATAGGCTCAGCTGTTTAGCATCCAACACCACTCAGCTTCTTCCCTTCTCTGCTGTAGAACCCAAGTGGTTCACATATTAATTTGTAATAAAATTATAAACTTACTAGTGTCATTCTGTTTGTCCGGGCAAGTCGCAAAAACGGGTGAATATTCATTAAACTCATAAGACCTGATGAAGAAAGGAACGTAAGAAAGTCCGGAAATGTCGTCGTGAAAAAGACAATTCCGGAAAACTCATAAAAAATTAATATCTTAATTTTAATTAAATTAAAACATTTATTAATATTATTTTTGTATGCTCCGGTCTGGACGGCCGGCACTACATGCAGACCTTCCTTCAGGAGCCTCCCCTCCAGTCACTGGTCGGCGCTATGAATATTGTTTTGGGTGATGTGGTCCGGCGGTGCCTCCGGCTGTCCCCCGGCTTGGCTGGGGCCGCTTGCTTGGGCCCTCTGTCTGGGCTCCTCCCTCCAGTTTCCCGTCTTTGGCAGAATTATCTTTTATGGTGTAGTTTTAAGAATAGCAATGGCTAGTGTGGTGTCTGCCGAGGCCAAAAAAAAAAAAAATAATAATTAGTTAATATCTATTTATGTATCTAATTTATGAGCGATCGTAATGTATACATTCTTATGATGTATTCTATTACCATGTTATTGTTTAACGGAAATAAATATTATTATTGGTACACCAGGCCAAAGAAAAAAATATTATTATTGGTACACCAGGCCAAAGAAAAAAATATTATTATTAATATATTTCAAGGATACCTCAACATAATGCAAGCATTGTCTTGATTCCCACATATTCAAATTATCAACAAAAATAAAAATATGTTGCTGTGGCCGCCTGAGAGCGACAGACGGATACGTTTCGCGGTCGTTTCCAGCTCATCTAAATTTGTTCTGCGACGCTCCAAGGCTAAGAGAGCTCGGGATCAAGGTCAGGCGTCAGAGGCGATCGCAGGCGGTTCTAACTGGCGACCGGTGGTCGTTCCCAGCAGACAGGAGGCGACAAATCGGCTGAACACTGAGTAGCCTATCTCCGTCTCCAGCTGCCTTCTGTCCAGAGTATCAACCACACCATAGGCCCGTCGTACAGCGAACATTCGTTGGGAGGTGGCTAGTGGAAGGTGGGTAATGGAAGGTGGATGTTGGAAGGTGGGTAGTGGAAGATGGTTGGAGGTAGGTGGATAGTGGAAAAAGGTGGCTAGTGGAAGGTGGGTAATGGAAGTTGGATGTTGGAAGGTGGGTAGTGGAAGACGGTTGGAGGTAGGTGGATAGTGGAGAAAGGTGTCTAGTGGAAGATGGGTAGGGGAAGGTGGATGTTGGAAGGTGGGTAGTGGAAGGTGGATGTTGGAAGGTGGGTAATGGAAGGTGGTTGGAGGTAGGTGGATAGTGGAGAAAGGTGGCTAGTGGAAGGTGGGGGTGGCTGGTGGGAGGAGGGCTGTGAAAGTTTTATGAGAGGTGTCCCTCTGTTTCCTGGTTCATTGATGAGCGCCCCCACAGAATAGATTAAACGTTAATAAACCCGGCAAATAGAAGCTGAGCCCTCTTAGCTCAGGCCTCAGGCCTCCTTCCATAATAGCTCTATAATGCAAATTGAGGGCCCCGCATCTGCCAACCGCCCCCACCCCACCCTCAGCCCGCCCCCTTAATTAAATACTTTTCCCACCTACTCCACACTTGATTTATGATCCAGGCAGCTCTTATTGCTCCTCTTATTGGATTGTCCTCTAGGATTAGGGCTTTACTGGATACCATTACTGAGCCCAAGCTAGGATAAATACAAATTATCCATTCCACGGATGATTTAGACCATCCCAAATGGGGGCTCATGTTAATCGTCTCATTCATAGTGCGGCTACCCCAAACTTCATACATAACACATCATAACTTAACTAAGTCGTTTGTACCCATCATCTGGGGTAAATGTTGACTCGAGATTCAACATTGTTTGTTGGCTGAGTCAGGAGTTTTTATGATAATAGTTCATAAAATTAACATTTCCAATAGCATTGTATATGCTAGGTGCAAACATAGAAATCTCCAGATTGAGCTATGCAAATCATCGATCTCCTTCCAAAACCAATCGAATGACTTATATAGGGGCTTCTAAATCTCATACTAAATTTTTTGTCTATTCCACTAAAGATATTTATAAAAATACAACTACCGGTTTCGGCCTTACACCATCGTCAGGTTTAGTTATGAACTAAGTTAGTTTGCAGAGTGCGACCCCTCCAATACCTCTATGGTGAAAGGTGCCACTTCAATTAGGGAATCCCCCGGCTTAACCGTTAGCTACATCATGAAATATTTGACAAAACACTAATTTTTCTTAATTTACATAAAATAACATCTTTTGACTAATAAGTAAAAAATAAAACTAAAAAACATAACAGATAATAACATATATATGGAAACCTATAATAATAACAGATAATAACAAACATAGGTATATGTGGAAATAAAACCAGTTCAGGGTTTTAGCAAAGGGGAATAGTTAGGGGGGACCTGACGATGGTGTGAAGCCGAAACCGGTAGTTGTATTTTTATAAATATCTTTAGTGGAATAGACAACATTTCAAAAAATAAGCTTTTTTTATTTATTTATTACAAATTCCACAATATGTCCGCGTTCCTCAACTTAGAAGAAGCAAATATTATACATAATAAATAAATTTATTGGATGTTGAAAGAGAAATCATTGAATAATGACACTCCATTATCTTGTTATTACGGATGTAAGAGAAATTAAAAAAAATATATAAAAAAACAAAAAAAAAATATATAAAAAAACAAAAAAAAATATATGAAAAAGAAACATAAAACGTTTGTATATGATTAGTCTTCAATCCACAAGTAGGTCTCGAGGCCATTGCCGCCTCAGTCTCCGAACATGAACATTAGGAAGCATGGGCGTAGCCAGGGGGGGGCAGGGGGGGGGGGGTGTCACGTGCCCCCCCCCCCCCGGCCAGAGCAAAAAACCAAGATAAAAATTAAATAAACTAAAAAAAATAGTTTTTATTAAAAATGGATCGCTTGTGTGTTCTTTTACCCTATATTTAAATTGTCTCCCAGTTTGACTTACATAAACAAAATTACAAAAACTACATTTTAGATAGTAAACCCCACTTTTTTCTTCTGTTTTCATTTCTTCTTTAGTGTTGTTGAGATGTTTGTATAATGTATTATTTGTTTTGGAACCTACACAACAGTCCTCTTTTTTTTACGTATATCGTCTTTGAAGAGGTTAGCAATACCGAAAGTACTCCCATATTATATTAATTTTGTGAAATAGACAATATTTTTTCATAAAAAACATTCGTTTTTCTTTAATTTTTATTATGTGTTTCAAAATGTCTCGGCTAAAAATGTGAAGTTCCCTTAGAAAGTTAAAGTATTGAGTATAACTGGGGAAGTATAAAAGTACATAATTGGTTCCATATGAAAAGATACACGTGAAATTGACAGGGGCGTAGCCATGGGCGTAGCCAGAGAGGGGGCAAAGCAAAAAACGTATAAACTTATTTGGTACAGTAGAACCCCTCTTAACCGGCCTATCCCATGGAACAGAGATTTGTTTCTCACTTTCAACGTATAATAGCTGGCAAGTGACTCAAACATTGATTGTTTGACGGGTCTTTCCTGGAAAGTTCTGAAATTTTACTTGGTATGAGGATGAAAACTTGCCTCTCCTGGAAAAACGCGAAGAAGATAAACATCAAGGAAGTAATTTTTATGTTGGCCAGTGCTTTTGAGGAAATCCCTTCTTCTACCTTTTGTGAAATCGTGGAGAAAACTTTGGTCTGATCTAGAAAATCTGGTCAAGAGTTGCAACCATTGAGAGAATGAAGAAATCGAAAATCTAGCCGTTTTACACGATCTTCAGACGTTACCTGGTGGGAACCAAATGCAGTTTGAGGACGTGGAGGAATGTGAAGGACTCGAAAACCAATTTTTTACTGACGAGGAAATAATCGCCGAAAATGCAGACGTAGAGGACTTGCAAAACAGGTCACGAAGAAGCAAAAAGGTGTATAAATTTTATTGCAATATGTTGAGCAGCAACATGACGTCATGAACGTACCAACATTTTTCAAGGTTTATGTAAGTTCGTAATGTTTAATTTTTTCGTGTTCGCTTATGTCTGTATGTACAATGAAATGAGTTGCAATAACTTCTTATTTGTTTGTTCATAATACCTGATGAGATATGTACAAATGTAGGTTCTTTTTGAATGAAAATAGATTTTTCACGGGAATCTCGGATTAACCGGCCAAACGGGTCTCGGTCCCGACCAGACCGGTTAAGAGGCCTTCTACTGTATTCAAAACCTGGGGGGGGGGGGGGGGGGGGGGGGGGTTCAGGGCGGCCCATATATGCGCTACGGCTGTATCCATATATTCACTCTATCGGGTGTTATTGTGTCCTCAGACACATACACACAGATAGACATGACCTTTTTTTTTTTTTTAATTTTTGTATTCTGAGTGTCAATGTACTTTTGGAGAAGGTCTTGTGAAGTGAATGAGTTAGTCTTGGGGCAGTGAAGTAGTTCGGAGTGAGTAGAGATCTGGGGCGTACCGTAACAATGTTTGAATTTATTGGGCTGTAGAAGAGGGTGGGAGGGGGGGTTGGGATCAGCAACAATCAGGAAGGCAATCAGAGCTGAGTGGACATCGATCCAACAACATCTCCAGTCTTCTAACTGCTCCGGTGTCTCTATTGTCTAACTGAGACCGGTGAGCAGCCACCAGCACCCAGGAGCTAGTAACCAGCAACTTGCAGTCAGTAGCCAGCAAACAGCAACCAGAGCTCTCTAGTATCCAGGACTCAACATTTAGTTGATACATGAATTCTTCAAGTATTTTGGGGAACTAGCCAACGATGCTGGCCACTACACCGTCGGGGATCTAGCCAACAGTTCCGATAGTGCTTAGTATAGCTGGCTGAATTTCCTGATGATATAATAGTATTGTTGGCTAGATCCGCGGTGGTATAGCGGATAGCTTTGCTGGATTGGATACATTCTGGTATAGTGGTTGACATTGCTGGCTTCATCCCCGATAGTGCAGTGGCGGTGTAGTGGATACCATCGGTTCGGATCATCGATAGTGGCTAGATCCATTCTTTTGTCTAATTTAGCGTGAATTGCTTTTTATATGTAGGTCCAAAACTCAACTGAGCCAAGTTGGATCAGTCTGCAATTTTGGGTAGTTACAATAACAGATTAAACAGACCCCTAGAGTTATTATAAACCCGTTCAGACGAGCGAGTTGTTAGATGCATTGCAGCGTCATTTGCAAGTGGGAACCAAAGTGGAAGAGGACGGTGCCTGAGCCACCCTTTGTTGGAGATATGGTTCGGAACAATCGGGGGGCAGCCCCCAGCTGAGGTGCCACAGTCGTCTTCATCTCCAGATAGATAAATATTAGTGGTAGTGTATGAAATGGGGTGAGATGTGGAGTGGATTGGTGCTGTGGCGTTGTGGTCTCAGGTGTGGGGGCTGCCGTGGTAGCAATGGCCGCAATGGAGCCACCCCCAGTTCGATCCTGCCACCCCACCCGTCACCCGCCCCCCAACCCTGAGCATGCGTTCTTCCTACTTGACACAAAGCCAACACTCCACCCACAACAACACAACATAACTCAAGCCATCCCCCAGATAGATACTAAATTAGAGGTTTCCTTGTTTATTTATTTTTTAGAAGATCGAAGACCATAAACGAAACCCTTAGATCGGTCCTCTAAACTGGTATCACGAAGGCGTATTACAAAACGGTTTTGGAGGAATGGACTTTGCGATCTTGACGAGTACCTAAGAGCTGATCAGAGGCCCGGGTAGTAAAAGAAGATACTTCTTTGTCAGCCCCAGAATACACTGAAAGGCTCTCGGGTACTAACATGACACCGCACTATAAGAACACCTACAATGAGTCTTGTTCCTAATCCATTCTGCAGATGTGGAGTGATGACGGAAACTACGCAAACATCCGAGGCGAATGTAAAGGTTTCATCTCCGATGAAAAATCTTCAATAAGGCTTTCCAAAACCAAGAGGAATTTCGAAAAGGCTCTGCGCTTCATTAAGGAGGTAGGAGAGTATGCTGGCTATTTGTTGTAAAATGGAATCTAATAGCAGCAGGTTCATCCAGCATTGACCGAGAATATCTTGTTAACTTACATCTTAACTATGAAAAGATAAGGAAGGATGTAGAACTCTCTCAGCATGTTTGAGGAAACAGACTTACTGAACCGAAACAAAATCGCTCCTCCTTTTTTTGACTCACAAAATCAGGGACTACATAGCCCAAATCTAGATACTTCGAAAAAAAGTTGCCATTCCATTCCTTACTAAGTAATTTTCATTTTAAAAGAGCTGTGTTACGAATCTATGCATGGGGAAGACATTATTCTTCAGGCCATTTCGACGCTTTTTTTCGTCTAAAACAATAACATTTATTGCAGTATCGTAAATTTTGGTAAACACCTCGAAATGACATGAAAGCCTCGTGGAAGTATCAGTGTGTTTTGATTTTTGCTTGGCACGTTGATGGTGAAAGGTGGAAGTGGAACTGAGACGAATGTTTATAAGTAGAGGGAAGAGGGGTCAAAAATTGCGTTGCATCATTTATGAACGATCCCTTTTTAAAGCTGCCTCGTTTGTGATGAGAAAGTGAAAACTAATTTTCTATTTATTTTAAATAATGAGTTATTAATGAAAACAGTGAAATGATAACTTATTCAGTAATGAGGGGAAATTGTTGAATGGGATATTAATTAAACATTATTGTAGAGGTGGGAGGTTTCACCTTTGAAGGGGGCCTCTCACCGGAAAGGAAGGAATGCAATTGCAAAATTCGCCAGAGAGAGCGGAGGGGAGGGAGGTGTTTGATGTCATTGTGGCAGGGTGCAGGGTGCTTGTGCCGGTTGCCTTGGGTTCCCGGGTCCCAGTTGCCAGTTGCCGTCCCTAATGGAGAACCCTCACCCCACCCTCAATATTAGGCACATACCAGACCAACCCCCCACCCCAATATTAAAAAGTATTCTTTGAACATTTAAACATTTCTTAAATGGGATCTCCTCACAATAACCTTTTGTACACATTGTGTTGTGTCCCAGATACTCAATTGTATCTTTGGCGAAATAAAGTAAAAGGTTTTTCATAATACTCCTCTTTATAAGTACAAAAGCTATAATAAGTTTTTTCAGTTATTCCATTCCGTTCTCTCTTTCAAAGCGAATAAAACCCATTCAGAAGCTTTATTCACGCTATTGGATACACTTTGACGTTTATAAAGATGTATTTTTAATCTAACTTTTTATTCATTTTTATTGTTCACTGTAGGCTGCTTTACTGAAGACTGAGAACACGAGATAAGAGGAAATGATGAGACGAGATTCAGAAGCCACTATGTAAGTCAAATACTGAGTTTTAGCCCAAACTGTCGATTGGCTTTACAGGGAGAGCGAAAATGTAATTGTTCAATTCTTGCTGGGGAATTACATAGCCGGTCATTCACCGACCACTCTTAGGTTCTTATTGGTCAGTATAAGGTAGTATTGTAATCGAACAAAAATTCGAGATTCACGAATTTTCACGATTCATGCTTCTCTAAATTGATTTTTGCGATGATGTCTGTCTGTGTGTTTTGTGTGGAGCCCTATCCCAGGACACCTGCCAATGTTGCCCTCCTCTCCCCCTCCTTCATCCTACTCTGAATGAGTCTGCTACCCTGCCATCTTGAACAAATCCATATTCTCTGTCGCCGCACCTAACTCGACGTCAACATAGACATCAACATCATTTCTACGGGTGTTGTCCTAGCCTTGAGAAAGACCATGTGTAGGAGTTTTCTTATTAGTTGATCTTCGCATCCTGTCGCTAGTCTTCAGGGCTCCTTTATTTGGCGCCAGATCTGATCGTTTAGCTCTTCTTGTTTGAAGGAGGTCCAGGCGGCACGTGAGAAAACTTCTCGGACGGTCTCTCTCCACCCTCGAATGGCTAAAACTCTATTGACACCCTCTCCAGGACTCAAAGTTATCACAGCGAATATCTTCTAAACCGTTGGTTGTACGGAAAAATGGAGAGAACAAAATTTATGTATATTGTTATGAATTAAATATAGTTTCAATACAGGTTTAGCATAAGAGGCAAGGTTTTCAATAAAATGAAGGGAAACCACCCAAAAGGCAGTTATCAGCTCAGTTTTTCCGAGATGGTTACCGCAGCACAACATGGATCATCTTGAATCCTCATGTTAGTATGATAGTCAGGGCCACTTTGACTTCTTGTGCCGAAAATCATTTTGGTCCGAATTAGTTTCCGATTCGGTTCAAATTACTAGACTAGGTGGTGATGTGCGGCCTATTGAGGATTGAAGAGCTGATGTGAGTCCTCCTTTGTAGCCCAGATTGAAGTGGATGGTGGATGGTTCTTCCTATTCAGTGGACCCACGACTCCGTGAGATGGACCTGTCCCGTTCCAACAATGGCCAGGATGTTACCGACAGTCGTTCAGTCGTTTAGCCTTCACTCCCCTACTTCATCTCATCCAATCGCTCATTTTATTGATCAAGTGCCCATGTCATCTAGTCCGGAACAGAAACTTTACGGGGATTCTTTTCAAAAGGGTATACCAGAGATAGACAGTTTTTTCAATCCCGGGAATGCAAACTCTAGTGTGTACCATTAGAAAGGGGAGGCGGCGAGCAGCGATTCACAACCATTGCGCACAAGAGAGGGGCGACAGGTAGGAGTAGCCAGAGCTTCAGCAAGGCAAACGGCCGTTCGGTGGCGAAACATGTTGCTGCCCCGCGCACACACACAGAAATCAATTAAAAGAATTTTTTTTATCAGAAGAATATTTATAAAATAATCCCTTTAGCCAACTATAACTCTAAAGCCAATTACATTTCTGCAGCCAACTGCAACTCTGCAGCCACCTCCATCCATTCTCACTGGTTATCATGTATCCATCCAAATTATTGCTGTAGGCAGAGAGGCAAGTTCCTGTAGGGTGCCATGTTTGATTCGCATTCCCCCCACCTGAGGGGCCGCTCCCCACCTTGGTTTCTATTGACGACACCTTCCTTCATCCTTCATGGCTGGTTCAACAAAAAACCAAAACATATGTCTGCCATTTATATTTTTTAGATTTACTTAAAGTTATAATAATAATAAGAGAGATATTACTTCATACTATACACATGTTCTTAGTACTATTTTTGGCAGAAATTAGTTAAGTACTAGGGAAATCATTTTATTTACTAGTCTCCCGTCCTTAACCCAATCGAGCTTTTATAGGATGAGTTGGATAGGAAAGTGGGAAGGTTAGCCCCAACTAACAAACAGGATCTCTGGAGAATTTTACAGGATGAATGGATTAAATTTCTGCAGGAAAATTGGAGAAACTTATTAAAATAATGCCTAGAATATGTAGAGCTGCCAAAGGCTGCCATATCAAGCAATCAGCTGTTTAAGTTTTAAATTGTTTTTTATTTTTATATCTGTTTATATTATATTATATAAACATCTTATTATTATAAATATTGTTCTAACTCTTAAATATGTATTTTATAAGAAAATTAAGGTGGGCAAATACTTCTGACTGGTATTGTACTTCTAAAACACATGTTAATATATTTCACAGAAATATTATACCTGCAGGTTAATAAAGGGAAAATGTTGAAACTTTATGTTTCAAAAAACGTTACAGAGAATTTCATTAAAGCGGGTAAGAGTGTCTTCCCCGGTGGTTATTGAGGCCTGAGGGAGGATTTTGTATGTTGTATGTTGACACTAGCTGGTGCCTCCAACAAAGCCTATCACAGTTTAATTGAAAGATCAAAGGCGTACAACTGCTATTGTAGTCGTACCCATATGGGTGGAGTGTCAAAATTAAATACCAGAGCCACCCCCACCCCCACCCTAGATCAGCCATGAGGCATCAGCCACACTCAACCTATTTTTTACCACTTCTATGTTAAGCTACGTGGACATATTGTGGAAACTTGTGTAATTATATATATATATATATTTTTTTTTTTGCAAATTTCAGCTTTAAGTATATAATAATATATTTCGACCTTTTTCCCATTTAATAATTCAGTTGTTGAGGTATGGAAGCAAATTTTCAATGTATAATCATAATACATGAAGCAGCTGTATTATTCTCCCATTTTTGCTGAGATTCAGAATTAATCAATAAATATTAAAAAATAAATAAATAATAATAAACAATAAGAATAATAAAATAAAATTATCACATGTCCTGTAGAAATTGTGCTGGTCTTTTGTTAAATTTTGATTTCTACAGTAGTTTCCGAAAAGGACCCTAAAAAAATACCGAAAATTCAAGACGTGGAATTTTGAAGAAAGTGCACGTATTTAAAAAAAATTCCATTAACAAATTTTTCATTTGAATTTCTTCTAAAAATAATAATGAGATGCCATCAATTTCCTAAATTTGCAAAAATGTTAAATCTAATCCAAAGATATAAATTATCTTACTTGATTCACAGGGAAAATTAATAGCATAGAATAGAGAACAAATATTGGGTTCATTTATCTAAATCTACATTATAAATTTGAAAAAACTAATATTGGAAAATAAAAAATCAAATTATTTACAAGAAAAATCTTACGAACTAATTGTTAAAACTACTTAGGTACCTAGTCTCTTTTCTTTTTATTTTGGCCAATGTTTAAAATTCTTTTATTGGGTGTATAAGTATATATCAATAAATAAAAACTTCACCCTAAACCACTCTCCTTAGACTGTTGAAAATGTTATTTCTTTTCACTCCTACATCTTAACCTTAAAACATCTCTCTCTAGACTGTCCACTTCCACAACTCTCCTTAGACCTGTCTCTTGACTATTTTAAACAGCTGACCATCGTCATCTGTCTCCACTCATTGGTTGTTCTCCATTCGATTTTAAACAAAATGCGACTAGTCCATCTTTGTATATTTATTTATTCATTAATTTATTTATTTCCCCACCAAGACGTCTAAAGCGGGCATGGCAGAGGGACCTGCTCCAGGACTAGCCTGGACTCCTCTTCGGTCACGTACCTCAGCAGTACAGCGACACACTTGCCACAGCACATCATCACGATCACTAGTGACAAATGTTGTCGTTGTGAATATGTAAATAAATAAATTAATTAATTTATTTACTTCTCAACTCCTAACAGCTGTTTTTTATACAAATAATAATAATTGTATATATAGTATGTATACATATACATGTGGGTGACATATCTTATCTTTCTTCGGGAGCTTACGATTGGATCTAATACATGATGTGGGTGACATATCTTATCTTTCTTCGGGAGCTTACGATTGGATCTAATACATGATGTGGGTGACATATCTTATCTTTCTTCGGGAGCTTACGATTGGATCTAATACATGATGTGGGTGACATATCTTATCTTTCTTCGGGAGCTTACGATTGGATCTAATACATGATGTGGGTGACATATCTTATCTTTCTTCGGGAGCTTACGATTGGATCTAATACATGATGTGGGTGACATATCTTATCTTTCTTCGGGAGCTTACGATTGGATCTAATACATGATGTGGGTGACATATCTTATCTTTCTTCGGGAGCTTACGATTGGATCTAATACATGATGTGGGTGACATATCTTATCTTTCTTCGGGAGCTTACGATTGGATCTAATACATGATGTGGGTGACATATCTTATCTTTCTTCGGGAGCTTACGATTGGATCTAATACATGATGTGGGTGACATATCTTATCTTTCTTCGGGAGCTTACGATTGGATCTAATACATGATGTGGGTGACATATCTTATCTTTCTTCGGGAGCTTACGATTGGATCTAATACATGATGTGGGTGACATATCTTATCTTTCTTCGGGAGCTTACGATTGGATCTAATACATGATGTGGGTGACTTATCTTATCTTTCTTCGTTTCGGTCCGCGTCATTTTCCCGGTGTGTGATCCCCTCTCCAGTGGCGCACCTGAGACCCTGCAAACGGTATGGAAGGCTGAACGGGTGAACTGTCTTAGAGAAGTTGTCACTGCAGTTTATCCTCACAGCAACACTCCTATGCCAACAAAACAGAGCCTTCTTATCAAACAGAATAGAAAACTGATTGCTTGCTGATTGTTTACATAGATTCTCTTTGGAATAAAATGCATTTTACTAATATCTTACAATTATATCTTATCTCGATTGCATGTAGCGTTAGTTATTGCGTTATTTTGTAAGTAGTTAGTAATGTGGACAAATATTTGTAGTTTGGGTGTTCGTAGTATAATTATTCATTTTTAAGATGTAGGTAGCCTACCTAACAACAGAACACTTCATAACGATCTTATGATACACACAGTACCCGACACAATACAAACTACTTACATACGGTTTTTTAGAAAACTTTACACACATACAAACCCAGAAATACGTACTTTATCTTCACAACACTTACCACAAAACCCCCCATGAAGGTTGAAGAGAAGATGGATCCGCGACTTACTTACCACCTTGATTCCTATTCGTTCTTAATATATATATTTATATATATATATATATATTTTTACATTATTTTCCTTTACTTTTATCATCTGTCTTACCCATCCATCAAAATTCTCTTTCAATTCCTTTTTTTTTTATTATTATTTTTTTTTTTCTATATTTATCTATTTTTTTTTTTTTTTTTTGCTGTTCTTGTTCTAATAATTAAGATAAATTTTAGTCCCGAGTACCTATCCCTGGGTGGCCTTCCTCTCACATGCCATTCACGCCACCATATCTATACGTACCATCACAGATGCTGGTTGTTGCACCCTAGCAACAGTTGTAACTTTATAAATAAAAGACAAAAAACACATTTCAATGTACTTACCTACCTATAAAGGTACCATAAGTGTTCATACTTAATATTAGTCTTTTCTCTCAATACCTATATATTTTATTTTGTCTACATAAAAATTCAGAAGAAATGAACGAACACAAATGGAATATAATTATAAAAATAATTTGTATATATATTGAAATAGACAACATTTAGTAAGAGGATTCAGAAGTCCCTGAAAGATATCTACTGATTTGCAACCAAATCAGTTTATTGGTTTCAGAGGGAGAGCAAGAACTTAGTTAATTAATTCGAACTGGGGAAGTACAGTACAGGTGATTCAGTGACAACCTTTTGATTGTTGACAACATGACAGCCCTATCTTGAGCCTATTTTCTGGTGTTCTATCTTCTAGTTTGCTGTTTAAATTACGTTCTTGACATCTAACTGTAATTAGGGCAGTGGTGTGAGTATAACGGAATGTTATGAGTATAACGGAGTGTTATGAGTATACGAAATGACAAGAAGCCAGTGAGGTGTGACTGGAGGAAATGACAAATGTTTGGGTGTTGGATGGGGTGGGGGATACTGAGGAGCCTCCATTATTAGAACCTGTAGTAAATATATTGGGGACGTGGTGGAATCCCAGGACACCACTCCTAATTCCTCCTATCTTGTCCCAACCCACCCCACTCTTCCTATCTTGTCCCAAATCTCCCCACCCTTCCTATTTTGTCCCCTCCCTCCCAACCCTTCCTATCTTGTCCCCTCCCTCCCAACCCTTCCTATCTTGTCCCCTCCCTCCCCACCATTCCGTACCTTTCTCCTAATGAAAAAATGTACTGACATCAACTACCCCTCTCTTTTATATTGCCCTTTATTATTTTTTTAATCTATTCCCTCACACCTAGGAGAGTGGTGTGGGAAGGGATACTTTTGTTTCTCTTACTTACCGAGTTTTATATCCGTAACTTCACTAAGTTAAGTGTACCGCACATCTGGACACTTAATTAATATGATCGAAAAAGGAACATACTTTTCTTGCACTTTAATTTAACATTATGAAAAAAATGTCTGAGAACATTTATACACAGACTGACACCCAAGGTTAATATAATACAGGTACCTAGGTATAATAGTACAGGTTGAGTAAAAGTCCTTGTTTACTTAGCGATTCTTCAAGGTCGCCCCCCACTCTTCGCCCGTTTTTCGGACTGAGGTCTCGATGAATCAACTTCCAATTGATTTTACATAGGATGCAATTTTCAAAAACCAATATCTCGAGAGCTATTACTCGTACAAGAAAACTAAAAATACCGTAAAACCGAATTTTTTTGTGTAGAATCTGAAAATCGTAATTAAAAATTCAATTTTTGTCCTGATTGTTTATCCGGTAAATTATAGGGGGAGAGCTGGGCCACTGTATAGCCTTGATTACCGGCCTACCCTCCTGAAATAAATATAATTTTTTCTTAAATTTGAAAATTTAGAGATGGTCTACAATTTTGAGTTTAATTAACAGTTTGAGATAATCTGTTAAATAGTTTAAAATGTGTTGAGTTGAGATGCTCGGGTAGGAGCAATAGGACGAATGAATATAAAAGTGTGATTGTGGAGTGTGAGTGTGGAGTGTGAGTATGGAGTGTGAGTGTGGAGTGTGGAGTGTGGAGTGTGAGTGTGAGTGTGCAGTTTGCAGTGTGCTGAGTGCCTAGGGAGCTGCTAGCAATGAATACTGAGTAGGGTGGCTCCTCTTTGTGTAGCCCCAATGTATTTAATATTATGGAGGGAGGATGAGGTTGGTGTGAACTGGAGAGGAGCACATCCATTTCTCACCTCACATCATCTCAGAGATGTTTTACCATTAAATAGCCAGCCACTAAACCTATAGCATTATAACAACTTCAATAGGCTAAAGAAAATTAGAGGAAATTGTTTTGTCATTAATAATGTTTTCACTTAAAGTTTTCTTATAAATAAAATTGAAATTATTTCTGTTTGTCCGAAAATCACGCGAAAACTGCTGAACGGCCCCTGTGCTGGACCCCCAATGACCCTCAAAGGACTCTCAAAGAACAAAAACAGAAGGATAGGTCCAACAAATGTAAAGAAAACAGGGACTGAAGGTTTAGAGGGAGAGTGGAAACTTACGCATGAGGCGGGGTGTAGCCTCAATTTGAGAGATCGGAGGAGCCACAAAAAAGCAAAAACAGAAGTTAAGGGTCCACCAAATAAAAAGACTGAAGGTTTAGAGGGAGAGTGACAACTTACTTCGGCCGATTTCGGTGAAAACTAACCGGTGACGTTCCTTGAGGGAACGGGAGGCTGGTGGGAGCGTGGAGAGTGCACTAATAGCGGAATATATACCGATGAAATGAATGCATCGAAATGTTATATGTTGATCCAGCAAAACTGGTCAGAGATGGTTAGAGGTGGTTAGAGATGGTTTGGGATGGTTTGCCAACCAGCTCTAACCATTCTTGACCATTTTTGGTGGATCCACATATAAAATGTCGTCTGACCAGTTCTAGACACCCCTAACCTCATCGGCAATGTACTTCCCCAGCGCGAATTAAACTACTAAGTTTCCACTCTCACGCTAAAACCAATTTATCTATTTGTTGAAACTTTTCTTATTCTGGGACTTCTGTAATCATACTGAGGTATTTGAGTTGTTTCCCAGCCTCACTTTATCGTCTTACCAGAGGAGCCTCAAAAAAGCAAAAAGAGAAGTTAAGGGTCCTTTTCTGTGGCTCCTCCGATCTCTCAAATTGAGACTACACCCCGCCTCATGCGTAAGTTTCCGCTCTTCCTCTAAACTTTCAATTCAAGTCTTTTTTGGTGGACGCTTAACTTCTCTTTTTGCTTTTTTGAGTCTCTTCTGGTAAGACGATACAGTGAGGTTGGGAAACAACTCAAATACCTCAGTATGATTGTACAGAAGTCCCAGAATAAGAAACTTATAAATTTTCGACAAATAGATAAATTGGTTTTACCGTGAGAGTAGAAACTTAGTAGATTAATTTGCGCTGGGGAAGTACATTCCCGAAAAGGTTAGGAGTGCTTAGAACTGGTTTGTATATCAATAATCTTAATTTGTGTAATTATTTACATTACAATATAGTCAGAAAGGACTTTTTTTTTTGCATTTTTGGAATCAGGTGTTCAGAAAACATAAAATTCCGGTGAAAACTGAACGTTGAAATTCTGCCCGATTACATAACTTGCCTTATACTTAGTAGAGGTGGGGGAGTTGTGAGGCGGGAACCCGCGCAGTTAGAGTAGCAACCATGTGTCTTGATTATGTCCGTACATCAGTACAGTGTAAACTCTATATAGCGACACTTAAGGGACTGCGCATTTTATAGCGTTATTGAGAGTTGTCGTTAAATGAAGAGAAGAAAAATCAATACATATTACATTACATTTAATAGTATTTTACTATTATAATATGTATTTACTAATAAAGTATAAAATTTACAAACAACAAACATTAATATTGATACAAATAACAACGCTTATTGCGTATAGTCTGTTATCTTCGTCTGACGTTTTTTGCTGCTCCAGTATTTTAATTGTATTTTCTTATGTAAATAAATAAAACAAACTTATTTTTTGAAATATTGTCTATTCCGCTAAAGATATTTGTAAAAATAAAACTACCATTTTCGGCCTTACACCATCGTCAGGTCTAGTTATGAACTGACGATGGTGTAAGGCCGAAACCGGTAGTTTTATTTTTATAAATATCTTTAGTGGAATAGACAATATTTAAAAAAATAAGTTTGTTTTATTTATTTATTACAAATACCACAATATGTCCGCGTTCCTCAACTTAGAAGTTTTCTTATGTATTTTATTCATATCTTGGGATACTGTGGGATCAACTTGGTTATACAAAAAGTATTTTTCCAATAATTTCGCTGCACCGAGTACTTGTTTAATGCTTGGTGGAGGCTCAGCATCATCCGTCTCACCTTCTTCATCCCCTTGTTGTTGTTCCTCAGTTTTTCTCACCGAACCTAGAATTTCTTCATCTGTAAGTGAAGCTGTTGTAGCCAGGCTGTCGAACGAATTTCTTAGAATCTTCGGTACCTACGTATGATGCCGACAGTCGAAGTAAATACGTGCTAGACAATAACGCAACAAAATAACAAACAAAAGACCGTACACAGCTGCAGTTCCTATTAATTTCGGCAATTTGAAAGTACTGTTTATTGCTTAGTAATGACGGTATGTGTCGTTATTTAGAGTGGGTGTGATGCTACATAGAGTGTATCATTGTATAGACATCAAGGTAAACCAACCAGATTCAAGTAATTTCGATGTTTTAGGGAGTTTGTCGTTAAATCGAGTGGCGTTAAATAGAGTTTACACTGTATGTAGTTAGATTCAGTTCGCTGTTGATCAACTTCACCTGGAGGCGGGGGTTCTCTTGGTACAAAAAGTGCCAGGGTTCCTTTCGGTTGATATGTTATTGATTAAGTAGGTGTGTGATGAGGTTGTTTGGGGTTTCTGTCCCCTCGACAAACGTTAAACACTCCCCTTACCATTGTTAGAAGCCATTTTTTTATTGGTATGACTCTGTTGAGTTTGTGGAAGCTGGGACTGGGTTCGGGCGGGCTGTGGCGCACCTGGACCCAAGAGGGACAAAGGTGAGTTGTGGAGGGAGCAAGGATAATTGTCTACATAAAGGAGACTAGGTTCAGGGTAAATCCTGTTTTTGAGAGCCATCTCCCTGCCCCTCCCTAATAGACGACAAACCTTGGATTATACCCCTCATTCAACACATCCCCCATTCATAAGTCTTTATCTCTTTTGTGTTTGGGCCCCCCCAAAGGGAACTCCCCTCGGCCCGCCCCTCCCCCCGCCTCCAGGGAAAATATTAAGTGGGGATTTAGTGATTCTCACTTTATTTAAGACCGACCATCAGATAGTTACCTAACACCCGACCACCTTTCCAAACACCAATTACTTACCTGTATACAGGACAATGCAACTGTAACAATAACTGTTTAAAATTTAAACGTGTGTAATCATTGCAATGTAATCATTGCATCAATACGATATTTAGTATAAAGATTCAGAAGTCTATGAGTAAGATATCTATTGATTTCCAACCAAATTGATGGATTGTTTTTAGAGAGAGACAAAAATTAGTTGATTATTTGTAATAGATGACTTCTTTAGATTGTGCCAAGGAATCTAAGTTCAGGATCGAAAGTTTTTTGAAAGATCTCCAACTTAACCCTCTTAATTAACATTGGATCGCTTATTTTCCTTGTAGAATTCTGAAACTACCTACATATTTACTTTAGTACCTATAGTATAAGGAAGTATTATAATCTAGAAACGAGGGCGCCGGTAGCTCAGTGGTATGCATGCTTGCCTCCTGAGCTCAAGATCTTGGGTTCGAAACCCGGCCGTGGCCCTTAGTTTATTTTATCTGGGAGGTAAAATTAACTTTTGCACGTCGTCCTTCGGATGGAACGTTAAGCGATGGTCCCGAGCCTGTACGATGTCAGGTGCTCGTTAAAGATCTCTAGATGAATAAAAAATTAGGGTAGGCAAATTTTAGGACTCCCACTGTTGAGTTGGGCTCATGTCCACCAGAGTGCCGAAGGAGCGCTCTAGTAGTAGGCGATATGACCTCGTAGTTAAAGCCCGGGCATGAGTCATAATAACTAACTAATCGAGAATCCGAAATTGATATTCCCGTTTGATGGTCTCCTGAATACGTTTTGACTATTTTCAATTGTGTGTGTGTGAGATGGGACGTTGTGAACGCTCTAACGCAGAGACGATTGTAGCTATGAATGTGAAATTTGGAATGGAGAAGTAATAAGTGCTAACTTAGATCTGACTAGGTTTTGCCCGAAATCGTGACTACTACACTTTGGGGCTTAAGTATATTTTACAAAATACCGCTTATATTTTTGACCAAATCAAAATTCATTACAAGTTAAAGTTGTAGAAAAAACTAAAAGGCACATTTTATGTGCAATATGATTTTTCGCAGGTCGCCCAGTTTGCGAGATTCATACCGAAAACCGTCCTTAAATGTCGTTTTGAAACTAATTTTTTACAAACGGTAAGCCCTATCAAAAATTAGTTTCTAATTACATTTCCACATATGAAATAAAACCAATAACACCAAAGTTATGGGGCTCAAAGAATGTAAAATAGATTTCTGTAGGTTTTTTTAGTGGAAGTCTTTTATTAAAAAGGATATAAAAAAAAAATAAGAGGAATATATTTTTATTTATTTATTACTACATTGAAGCCTATTATGGTTGTTGTAGAGAGTTGGGATACAATTTGAATATACATCCGGTATAATAATAAAGTAAGAATATTAGAGCTTAATAAATTTTTAAATATTATTATAAATACGCACATTTACTTGTATACATACAGTCAAGAGAAATACAAAACAAAAAAATAAATAAATACTTATGTATACATACGTATACATATTATAATGACTTTAAATAAAACCAAAGTAATAAACATTAAGTCAAACCACTTTGTACTTAAACTGTAAGTAACAAGTATTTAACAAAAACTTAATATGAAAATCTCAACTTTAATTCATTTTTCATTATCTTTATTATTTTTTTTTGTCCTCTATACTTAATTTTAATTTCATTTTTTTTTTTTTATTGTAAGTTAGATTTTTTTTAATGTTTGCTCTTTTAAATTAATAGAATTTAGAATACAGTAATAGTCATCATTAATTTGCTCTATAGAAACTATCTCTAATATTCTAATAATATTACTTTCATCTTCATCAGAGTTTTTAATATATTTAGATAAATATCTTTCTCTAATATTATTATACAAAGGACAGTTTAATAAAAAATGAACAATATCTTCTTTGAGTTCTCTAGAACAACATCTACATTGATCCTTTTCAAAAGTAATTTTTTCTTTATTTATATACAAACTGATATGGTGTTTAGAAGCCAAACGTAACTGACCTACTGCTCTAATTTTATTGATATGACAATTAAATAACATATGGCAACTCACAGAACCAAAAGAGCACATATTTCTATAATATAAGTTGTACTTGGAGTTGAGGATTTTTTCAACATCTTTACTGATGAGATTATTTTGGAATGAAGTGATTAAATTATTAAATTCGTTTTCTACAATTTTAGAATTTTGAGATTTACAGACATCATAAGCTCCTATAGAAAACAAGCTATTTCTTAGTTCAATTGTCTAATTAAAAGGTATATTAGGAGAATCTGAAAGCTCTATTAGTCTATTGTAGCACATTTTAGGGATTGTTTCATCACTTAGATTAAGTAGACTGGTGATAAGAGAAATATATCTATGTCAAAGGGCCTTTACAAGAATTTCTTATACCATCCACTTTTTACAGATTATTCTCCCCCCTCTCAAATTCATTTCATATTGGCATTACTACTGGGTATAAGAAAGTCACACTCAGAATTATGCTGTACAATGAAACGAAGAAAACGTCTAAGGCCAACAAATTATCGTCATAAAACCAGTAATAACAATATGAAATTAATTTAAGAGGGAGGGGGGGGGGGGGGGGGGGGGGAGGAGGAGAGAGATCTGTCCAAAAGAAAGTGCAGTAATGGCCGGTGGAAAAAACTTTCACTGTTTAGGCTCTGAACAACCCAAATGTAAAATCGAAAACTAAAGTTTCCAATAGAGCTCTTTTGTGTGTGTGTGTGTCCTTGGCGTAAGGGTCCACCTGTTTGGTTTGGTTGTGCAGTGCTTTGCTGTGCTATGTTAGACCATAACACAACCGCTGGTCTCAAGTACAATCTGAGAAGCTCCATCCCATCTGCCTCACCACACCACATCTGGTCTGCTCTTAACTCACCCCACCCTCCACCAGATCCATCCATACTGCTACATCCATACACGAGCACCTGTACAGTTAGATCCTTAATCTTGATACTTAATTTAGAAAAAATCAAGAGCTAAATAAATTATTCTTAAAAACGATTTTAAGGAATTCCGTTTTTAATATATTGATGAGGAAATTAATTATGTACCCTATATTTTGAAAATTTGGTTTAAATCACCGACAACGTACTTTCCCAGTGCGCATTGACTTTTCTCCAATTGTCTTACACTGATTAGCCTCATTGGCGTAGCTAACATTATTCTCAGGGGGGGACCGAGAAAATAAAACAATAGGTAGTTTTCATTTCACAACGATATTTTTAGTTTAAGTTTAATTAAACTTAATAATTAACAATCAGGTACCATACACAAAAACCTGCTACCCAGTGTCCAGCCGATTTGTCGCCTCCTGGCGGAGAAAAAAGAAAGCCTTTTAACGACTACAGGCACCCCGGCGCACCACCGTACTACATCCAGCCAGCGCCTCACATTTAACCGGAGTTCACCCAGCAGCGTCGCCAATACCACAAGAACAGACCTTTCAATAAATAAACTTATTAGGCCCTCTCTTGCCCCGACGATTTAGGAACGGGTGTCGTGGCCTTCACCGGAGGTCGGCCCCCCCCCCCCCCCCCCCCCCCCCCCCCCAAAGTTGAGGGGTATTATACTCTTGTTGGTTTTTAGAGTTGAATTAGTAGAGTTCCACTCAGTTCATATCATTTTATATAAAACATTGGGGAACGCCTCTATCACAAATACTTGAAATATCACGATTTCAGCCCAAAGAAAATATTTTTCCCAGTAAATTTCATTCTGAAAATATCAGCTTGCTTCCTGAGAATTGATTTCACTCCTCGTCGTAAATAACGACGTTGGTCAAGACCTGCAGGTTATAAATGAAAATGAAATGACATTTTTTTTTATTCTGGGACCGAAGCCCCTAAAAATAAATACATACAGAGTCAAAGAGAAAGAAACAACAAAATAAAATATCAGTTAGGCCTAAAAAGAAAAACAAACGAAACAAAAAAACTTAAATTAGTGGAGGGTACCGTACAATAATAAATATACATATAAATAGATAAATATTTAAATTAACACCTTAACTAAATGGAAAATAGATATATAGTACCAAGAAGAAAAGGTGATGCATTAAAAATATAAGAGAGGGGAGGATTATAGCGAATAATAAATTAATGTCATGGCAATGTCCTCAATTTTCTCCTATTCACATCATATCTCAGTTTCACAATATTTCCTAAAACGTATGTGTATAATTAAGTTCGTGTGAAAACCCAAATGCTTATTTCGATTTTTCACAAATATCGTTCTTGCAAAAAAGAAGTTGAAGTTATTTGAGCAAACTTGGTGAGTGTTGGGCTGGTGATTGGTGAGTGGTGTGTGTAAGTGGTGAGTGTTGGGCTGGTGATTGGTGAGTGGTGAACGGTGACTGGTGTGTGTGAGTGGTGAGTGTTGGGCTGGTGATTGGTGAGTGGTGAACGGTGACTGGTGTGTGTGAGCGGTGAGTGTTGGGCTGGTGATTGGTGAACGGTGACTGGTGTGTGTGAGTGGTGAGTGTTGGGCTGGTGATTGGTGAGTGGTGAACGGTGACTGGTGTGTGTTGGGCTGGTGATTGGTGAGTGGTGAACGGTGACTGGTGAGTGTTGGGCTGGTGATTGGTGACTGGTGTGTGAGTGGTGAACTGGAGTGACACTGAAGTCTTGTTTAGGGAAGCGGATGTTTACTCTGTTGTTTAGAGATGCTAGAGACTAGAGTCAGCTGAGGCTCGGGATCAAAGCCGCGCCCCGCCTCTTCCTAATCAAACTTTCCTTAGCTCTCATACTACAAACTATTATTGGTAGAAAAAGAATGTTATTCTCGGAATCTCTGGGTGTTATTAAGACTATGTATGTAAGGTTGAGGTCTGAATTAACATGTAAGCTGGAGCAGCTGGAAAGTCTGTTTCGTATGTGTTCCACAATTTTTTTGTTGAAACCAAGAAAATTCCTATCTGAGCGTTTGTGTCTCTGACAACTATAATATTATATATATTTTTTTTCCTTATATATATATATATATATATTATATACAGGGTGTCCCAGATAAACGGGCCACAATCCAAATAATTCGGAAACGATTAGTGCTAGCAAAATTTTACAAAAATGAAAGTTGTACGTCTCAACGAGTGGTATGCAGTGGTGTGAAAAAAAAACGAAAATTTAATGTAATAGGGCTTAAATGGCCAACGGAAGGAAAGGGTTTCCTTTTAAGGCCATTAACAATTAACACAGTTTAAAAGTACTTAAAAAGTTAGGAAGAACCCCGCAAAAGAAATCTTTGTACCTGTAAAATTACCGGAGATATGTTGGTTCAAAATCTGAAAAGTGTTAAACCCAGTGTTTGACGTGTTAAACCTTTGAAAAGAATGAGTCATGTAACAGAAGTTAAGAATGGTTCTTAATGTTTTTTTTTTTTCCTTTCATATAAAAATACTCAGTGTAATAATTATAATAATAAAAGGGCATACTTTGAGCCATATTTTGAACATTTTCTGAAGATTTGGACAGTATTTTAGGTAATATGGACTCTTGCAAATGTTGGTAAAGGCATTATTAATATTATAAAGTCTGTCTAACCAATAAATAAAGACTTAAGAGCATAAAGTTTACAAATCTATATTACGGTTTTTTGTTATGACCTTTATTACCTACTTTATTTGTTTAGTTCTTGGTCATTATAAGATAAGAATTGTTCATTGAATATTGCAAAAAATGTTCAGCGCTAGTTAGATAGTAGATATGACCCCTTATATACGGGAGTGTCATAGCAAGTTTAATGCTGTTTCTCAGGTTTGCGCCGAACGATTTTCAGAAAGAAATCATCCATCCCAGAAGGTCTTGAAAAGGATTATTCAAAATCTGAGAGAAGGTAGATTTACGAGTTCCAAATGTAAAAGGGGAAACATTAAAAGACAAGGCGCTCGTGAATTAATTTTAAATATCGTGCAGCGTGACCCGCACATCAGCATTAGAACTGAGAGCACGGTCAGCCGAAGATTGGATGCATGTTTGAGAAATCGGGGAGCAATTTTTGAACATTTAGTGTAAATCAATAATCACCTACATGTAAGCATGTGTATATGTATTTTTAACGTAGTTCAGTTCTTCATCTCTTGTTCAATTGTAATAATTACTTTATACATAGGTACAGTATTGGTATTTTATTTCGTATTGGTATTTTAAGTGTTTATTGTTTCTTTTATATCCTTCAAAGATACCACTTTTCGGAAGCTTTTGTATTATGTCAGTTCTGCCCATAATGTTTTTACCAACATTTGCAAGAGTCCATATTACCTAAAATACTGTCCAAATCTTCAGAAAATGTTCAAAATATGGCTCAAAGTATGCCCTTTTATTATTATAATTATTACAATCTGAGTATTTTTATATGAAAGTAAAGAAAAAAATACATTAAGAACCATTCTTAACTTCAGTTACAATACTCACTCTTTTCAAAGGTTTAACACGCCAAACACTGGGTTTAACACTTTTCAGATTTTGAACCAACATATCTCCGGTAGTTTTACAGGTACAAAGATTTCTTTTGCGGGGTTCTTCCCAACTTTTTAAGTACTTTTAAATTGTGTTAATTGTTGATGGGCTTAAAAGGAAACCCTTTCCTTCCGTTGGCCATTTAAGCCCTATTACATTAAATTTTTCATTTTTTTTTCACACCACTGCATACCACTCGTTGAGGCGTACAACTTTCATTCTTTGTAAAATTTTGCTAGCACTAATCTTTTCCGAATTATTTGGATTGTGGCCCGTTTATCTGGGACACCCTGTGTATATACTTTTATATATATTTTGAATAAAAACATTTTTATCAATAACTAAAATTTAATCAATAATTTGAATAATTTAAAAATATAAATGGAGCGTAATTATTAAATATTACCTTTATGTTAACTTTCTTGTTGCTGTATTTGCTTTTGTCTTGAATGGAATTGTTGAACACGTTCCGTTGACGTTTTTTAACTATTTAATTAACAGCTGTTGTACATCCCCTGGACACGCCCACCACTCTCTCTCACCTTCATCCTTCATTGGACAGTCGATCCGCCTCCTGTCCTTGTCGAGTCCCCGAAAGACTGAGTGTTTACCTATGCTACTGCTTGTCTGTCGGAGAAGATCCCCACCTCTTTCATGTCGCTCAATATTTTCTCTTGAAACACGGTCCGGGAGTGTTACCTCTAACCATCCTATCCATTTTCTCATTCCATCCTTAAATAAACTTTCGAGTTTGCTTTTGACCCAATTGTGCACAACATCCTGAACTTCAGTATCATACGGGACCGAAAACGCTCATAAAGAAAAATGTTCTATGCTCCTGTAGAAATGCGGTCCCTAGTCATGAGTCATGAGTCATGACTGCAGCTCCTACGTTAATTGGGTTTTGTATGCGGTCTTCATTCTACGAATTACCAAACTAACAATTATTGCAAATCTTGAAATAGTTATATTATATTTTGTTCTTGTTGGTTTAGACTACCTTCTGTAAAAAAAAAAAAAAGTTGGCAAAGAAAACGTTTAGTTAAATTTATTTCGAAGTATTTGTTTTATGTGGCCAAATATTTATACATTGGGAGGATTGAGAAGTTGTTCTTAAATAGTCCAACCAAACGAAAATCTAATCTTAAAGTGGTTTGATTTGGCCTGAATCCAGAGGGTTTTCTTATAATACGTTAGACCATATCTAACAAATCGGACCAGTTTATTCAAACTTACTTTAAGATGAATTTGAATTTAATGTTTTATAATTTGGTTCAATCTTTTAAAATAAAAATCTTAATAATAAATGTTTATATTGGTTGATATAATTAGTGTTGGTTCCGTTGTTGGGAGTATAGTGGAGTACCTCTCTCCGCTTCATCCAGCACCATTTGTAATTATTCTTTTCAGATGTCCGTGAAATTCAACATATTTTTTCAGAACTTTTTTGTATTTATTCATCTTAAGCCACAACTATGCAAAAAATGCAAGGCGGCTGGGCTGACATATATTATATAAACATGATAAAAATAAAATAAAATGATAAAAAGTAAGTAAATTTTTGTGTAGAAACGTTGGTATAAATGTTTAATGGTTGTGTCTATGGATGTGACGTTCAAGTCGCGGTGTTAAGTCTTGTTGCTAACGTATGGTGGGCATTGTGTGATCAGTCGGAGAGTCTTGGATTGAAATACCTGTATTCTTTTGATGGCTGTACCATATAATTGTAAGCCATAGGTCCATAGAGGTCGGAGAAGATAAGTGTAACAATTCAGTTTTTGTCGAGTAGATAATTTAGAACGCTTATTCAAAATACTGTCCAATAGTCTAAGTCGCTGGTCTAGTGTGAGTCGTGTCGTCCGAATGTGAGGGTTCCAAGTCAGCCTTCTATCGAGGGTTAATCCTAAATATTTTACGGAACAGGTATGAGGTAATGGCTGGTTTTCAATGAATACTGGGGGGCAGTCACCACGGCGGAGAGCGAATATTACGTGTTGACATTTTGTGGTGTTAAATTTAATTTTCCAAGATTTACTCCAAACTTCAATTTTGTTGAGGTGTTGCTGTAGTATGAGTGAAGTGGTGTGAAGATCTGAGTGAGAGGCTAGAATGGCGGTGTCATCTGCGTATATGGCTGTTAATGTGAGAGGGTCAGTGGGTAAGTCAAAGGTGTACATGGAGTATAATAGGGGACTTTTAGTTTACAAAGTACAAACATTTTTTTTTGGGGTGTTCCAGAACCCTATGGCTGCACCACTGGATTATTATTCCGATCTATAATGATTTACAGCAATTTATCCTAAACCGTCAAAACAGGTTTTAAAATTTTCAAATATATGAGTTGGTTCTCTCCAATCCCGAATCAGACCCGATACATCGATACATCGAATAAGGTAAAAGGTTCACTTCTGCTCCTGTGTCCTACTTAAAAGCTACATTTTTCTTATTTTCTAATAAAAAATTTGCATTTCATTCAGTTATCTCTTGATTTATTCATAATGGTGTTGATCAAAAAGATGTTATCTTGTTGAATTACAAAATTATCAATCAACATCTTCTGTTACAACCTTACTGCAATTTTTATTAAACCTCACAATGGTTCAAATTTCCTCACTTGAAGCATGTATTCCCTTTTTTCGTTAACTTTATTCATGTTAAACCTATTCATGCCCGCCTTCTAAAATAAGTTTTCCGATTCCGCACTCATAACTCGCCATCGTTAACTCAGCTGACCTAATAATTTCGACAGCTGTTGGCAAATATACATTTTTTGTTCTCAGTAGGCGACCTTTTATTTCCGAATTTAGAATACCGTTAACCAACTGATCACCAACTTATGAATTTAACAGGTGATTATAATTATATTTTTCACACTGAAAATGACATGTCTAACTTTTATTAAATTTAATATATTTTAGAAGAAGAATAGTTCATTATAACAGCCACATTTACAGAGGTACAATTATACAAAACATACACTAAACTAAATACAACCATAACCTTTATATACTAAATACAAATCAAAAATAATCAGTTAAATTAAAAACAATGCTACTGCGTAAGAGTAAATTTTGAAAAAACTCTTAAAGAAAAAGAAAAAAATATATAAAGTAACTGAAATAAATAAAAAATAAATGAATAAACATTCAAAAACAGGGATTATAATTTAAAATCGTGAACGGATATTTTTGTGTTTCCCTCCCTGAAATTCCCTATTTTCGTTACCAAAACGTTTTGATTTGTGTCACACTTAAGTAAAAATGTTTACTGAAATTTATCATGTAGTCCAGTAGGAGCTCAACATTTAGGTCTTCATGGATTTGGAGGATGGAGGTGTCCCTCAAGTAGCTACCAACCAATCTAAGGCATTTGTTTTGGGCCACTTAGAGAGTTCTCAAGTTGGTATTGCTTGCAAGACCGGCCCATAATGGACATGCATACGTTATCACTGGCCGCAACAGAAACTTGTAAATGAGGAGTCTATTGGTTAGATTAAGGGCTGCCTTTCTGTGGAGTAACGGGAATAAGGAGAACACAAGTCCGCTCACAGTATTTGCTTTCTGCCTGATATGTTGCCTGAAAGTCAGTCGTCTGTCTAGAAGAACACCAAGGTATTTTACTTTATCGGTTCAGTCCAAATTTTCTACTTTATGGGGTCATGTGGGGCGTCTTTTTGTGAACAAGATCGCTTCGATTTTTCCTTCATTAATTTTAAGTTTCCATTTATGGAAAACCGTTTGATTCGTCTATAAGCGTCCGTTAGTCTATGATTTATCATACACGTTTAATATATTTTTAAAAAATTTCAAATGACTCACTCAGCTGCTTTATATTAACACTTATATCTCTCAAATAAGTCATTTTTTGTGGAATATAATAATCATTAAAACATTTCAAAATTTCACTTAGATTGATTTTGTTTTCATTCAGTTGGAAACTTTCATATGAATGGCGTCATTACCCACGAGGTGCAGTAGAATTGCCCGTTTCCATTTGTCTTCAAACTTCTCATCCGCTCCAATCGCCTCCAGATATCTCAGAAATGTTTTCTTCCAATGAGTCCACTGAATCCCATTTCCACTAAATGCTTCAGGTGGCTTTATAATGCTATCCATGTTCAAAATTCTCAGAGTAAAACAAAAATAATTAATTTTCCTTTTTCGCTAACTAAAAATTCAAAATAAACGTAATTAATTATTTTAACTAACGTAGACTGCGCCATGTAATGATACGTACAAGTAGTATCCATTACACCATTGTCGTCAAATTCGTTTATGTTTTTATTTTCGCCTCTTGCATATTCGCCTCTTGCATATATGCTCAATATAAAAATAAAAATCCCTGATGGGTATTTAAAATCTTATTTAAATGCTTTAATTCATATTTACATTCTAAGATTTAATATCGGTGGATGTATATAATTTAGACATGTTATGGTTTATAGGGAATAAAAATTATTTCCTCAAATAAAAATTTCGACAAATGGCACTTGGCCAGCTAGAAAAGCCCTTGGATCACTTCGTCTGGGTGGCACGATGTAGATGTGACACCAGATGGTGGCTCTTGAGCGAAGGGTTCTGTCTAAAGGGCGGCTACTTGCCGATCTGTTCTGTGTAGTGTATAGCTATACATTCAGCCTAATACATGCACCCACTTATCGAACAAAACATCTTCCTTAGACCACCCTGATATTGAGAAGCAAGGCGTGGGGACCAATAATACCAGCCCCACGTCTATCTTAAATAATAATATGAAAAATAACTCCAAGTAGGGTAAAAGGGATGGATGAGGAGTAGTTCTGGAGAAGTGCGATTGACGGGCCTGGCCCGAGTTCTACCCCCGGCGACCGCGATGTAGAAGCAGCCCCACTCATCTGATCTTGAGCTCTCTCGGCGCCACCAGGCAGCCGTAATACAAGGGGGTCTGGTAGCGCCAGCCTGTCCCGCAAGGGACCAGAGGCAGTCGCCCCCAGACATCCATAGCAACAAATCTTATTTTATATAAATAAAATCTAACCTAATATATGTATGTACCTCTTCCCCCGACGATATCGGGCCGGGTGATTAACCGGAGCACCCGTAAAAAAAAAAAAAAAAAAAAAAAAGTTTTGGAGAAGTGAGGTCTAGATTATGACAATTTGCCCGTTCATACTTTCCAAGTTGTCAATTTTTTACGATACACTATCATATATTTTAATATTCAATGCTATTATTATCTTTGATTAATTTATTTAATGCCCTTCCCCACTTCTTGAAGTCAATAGATGAAAACCCAATTTTATTCTCACTGTTCAAAAAGAATAAAATAACCACAATAATAAAAAAAAAAAAAAAGTGTGTTTCATATCCAAAAAACGTTATTTGATACAAAGCTTTCATTTTTCTTTTTTGGGCAGAGTTCCTCCACACCTTAAAGGTCAGTCGAATGTACGTTATTGTTTTATTTATTAATTTAATTTTTTTTATTTATTTAGACTTTTTTATATATTCATTTACAATTGATTAATCTATATATTATTTTTCATATATTGTTATAGTTACATTGTTTTCTTTTTTTTCTATATCTCGCAAATTGGGACCTGATGATAGGACGTAAGAACGTCCCGAAACATCGTTGGGATAAAGACACTTCCGAAGAGTTTTTTGGAAAATAGTTATCCCAATTTTTATTAAATTGAAAAATGTGTCTACTTATTATAAACGTATCTTGAATTAATTTTTTTTATATACTCATATATATTCTTGAGTATTTATTTGTTCAGTTTTTATTAATTCCATTCTACTTTTTCAAAATAGTTTTATTATTACTACTAATCATAGGTGTGTTAGACTCAAGTAGTTATATATCTAATCTATAAGCTATCTTAATGTACAAATTCTTTTGATGTATCCTATTGCCATGCATTGGTTTAACGGAAATACATTTATTATTTTTATTATTACTTCGTCTTTCCTTTTTTGTAATGCGGAATATTGGAGATTCCCCATAGGTTCCCAAACTTAAAGTTTCTATGTCCACTGGAAGTACCCTAGTTTTAGATTACTGTAGTGTGAAGCGGGCGTTTCTCAAATGGGAGGCACATAGAAACGTTTTCACATTAAAAAAAAAAAAATTGTTGAAACCTATTGTGGAATTTCGGTAACTTTACAGTACACGGACTTTTTATTATTTTTCCCTTAATTAATTTGGGTATTTCAAATTTGCAGTATAAAGATTGCCCAACAAGAGGCAGGCAATGAAACCGATTTCTAAGGTGAGAAATGCGGTCGTACCGTGGAAACTTGTAATAAATAAAACAAACTTATTTTTGAAATATTGTCTATTTCACAAAACTATACTACCGGTTTCGGTATTACACCATCGGTAGGTTAGTCGACAGTTTGCTGAAAGCGAACCCTTCTTATACATTAGGCAAGAGGTTGGATCCCCTTGACCCCCATCCCAGCCTTCTTCAGATGGCTCTATCGTCAGCAGAGGACGCCGGTAGCTCAGTGGTATGCGTGCTTGTTTTCTGAGCTCAAGATCGTGGGTTCGAAACTCGACCGAGGCCCTTAGTTTATTTTATCTGGGAGGTAAAATAAACTTGAGCACGCCCTCCTTCGGATGGGACGTTAAGCGATGGTCCCGAGCCTGTACGATGTCGGTTACTCGTTAAAGACCCCTGCCCGAAATGAATAAAAATTTAGGGTAGTCAAAATTTAGGACTCCCACAGTAGAGTCGGGCTCATGTCCACCAGAGTGACGAAAGAGCGCTCTGGTAGTAGGCTATAATATTATGACCTCGTAGTTAAAGCCTGGGCATGAGTCATAAAACCTAACCTAACCTCTATCGTCAGCAGCCGTCTCCATCCAACCACCTCAGGTCTCCCGAGATCGAAGCGTCATGAATGTACTGTCGAAGAATGGCATGGAAGATAGTAAGTTCTCCGGGCAACGACATGTAAAAGCTAGTTTACAGAACAAATTGTGGAAAGCAGTACAGAACTCGGTTTTACGGGAAATAAATTTAAGATGTTGGGAAATAATTGTAAGATGAGGGATATATGTCTAGTGTAATATATTTTATCTCTAACCAGGGTGATATGTGGAGACAGTGCAGGTGACCAGCCATGGCCAATTTAATGTCTATATGTGGAGTGGAGATGTAGGGCCATTCCTCCAGAGTCACTCAGCCGTAGTAGGGCTGTCACCAACTTACTCACCCACCATATTTGTCTCCCCTCTTCTAGTTATTTAAGACAAATCTACATAGACAAATCATGACCTAAACAGTTTTTTTAGGTTAGTTAAGGAAACAATTTTTTTTTTGTTGAAATATAGGGAAAGTTATGTTGAGATTTCATCGTAATCTCATGTTTTCTGACACATGAATCCAAAAATGAAACCAAAAGTCGATGGTGAAACACAGGCCATGTACCTCCCCAGCAAGAGTTAATCAATAACGCTTTCGCTCTCCCAACAAAGCCGATCGACCGTTTGGACTAAAACTCGATATTTAACATACATTGTGGCTTCTGAATTGTCATACTAAATTTTGTGATACATCGGCATTTATTAGGGTCAACCCCCTAAGTCGACCCTCTCTTTTCTGGTTCCCTTTTCCTTCGACCGATTTGGCGGAAAATTGATAAGTGCTACCTTATGAGGAATGAAATTTAAATATGAAATTTCATGTCGCTACATTTAATTCATCTGCAGTTATTGAGATTTTTGAGTTGCCTCCGGATCGCCTCCTCTCATTCGGCTCATTCCGCTGAACATTTATAGGTGACGTCCTTAGAGGGCTTTGAATTTTCATATGGAAAATTTCGTGTCAATACATTCAATACATTGGCATATATTAGAGTTTTGTCTTAAACCTCTATCCTAAACCGCTCCCTTCCCCTTGGCCGATTTACATGAAAATCAACAGGTGTCGTTTTTGTATAGTTCAGGATATACATATAAAATTTTTGTGTAGATTCATTCTTTCTGTTGGGAGTTATCGTGTTCACAGACATGTGTGTCAACCAACACACACATACACAGAAAGACTTGAATTTAAATATTACTAAGAAAGATTTCCTATAGAAATGTATTTATTTATTTATTTTGGTAGAGGCAGGGCCAACCAATGACTTCTACAAATCATGCCCCGCTGTGTGCAACCATGTAGTCAAGATGCCACTCTTCCCCTACAGAATATAATGTTCAGTCCCCAGAGAAGGTGCGCCACTTCCCTCAGAGTTGGTCTTTGCAAAACAATGAAGGTCTACCGAAAACGGGGACAGAATGCCATACTGACACTCCTCTCTAGAAACTGTTCGAGATTGAGAAACTTGAAAGGAATTAGTGTAAGAAAATGAAAGCCGAAGCTGCAAAAAAGGAACATTAAACGTCAAGGTAAAGGAACATGTGCAATGAAGAAAAATAAGAATAAAAACAAACTGAGCCAGTGGAAGTGGTGATGATGTTTGTGATGGCGTTCATATACGCCGTACAAAAAAATAATATTAAAAAAAATTGTACCTATCTAAATGAGAAACGATAGAGCGATTACCATGCTCCGATAGAAAGCTTGTGTAATACGATTTACTATAAAATAAGTTTCAACCCTTCATCTTTCATCGCCTAAATACGGCAGCATAAAAAAAAAAAAAAAAAAAAAAAATAGGCGAAATCCTGAATGACTGTGTCTCAAAGTTATTAGAAGAGTCGCTAACCGCCAACTATCCGTAATATACCCAACTGAGTTTTTTTTTTTTTTTAATTTACAAATAGCTATTTGCAAATAAATACAACAAGCAAATGTGCTAATAAAGAGATAATGAGAATGTCAAAATGTTAAGAGGGCAGAAATCACCCAGTGGTGACACTCCCTAGTCACTGATTTTCTCTCATTAATAACTAATCACTGTCAATGTCACTGCTGCGGCTAAGGAGGTCTCTAGGCCCAATGGCCATCAATATGCTTAAGCCGTCGTTGTGTAAGTATGGCAGAATGGACGGCACGGACTAGAGGATTATTATGGGAACTAAGAAGGGAAAATAATTTTTTATACTTGGATTTAGTTTTAGTTACAATAGGTACGTTAAGGTCAGTGTCTTGTTGGAGACATAATAAGGAGCATTGGCTATTTTACGAAGGATTTTGGATTGAAGGGATTGGAAGCCTTGGTAGAACCCCAGAGTTCAAGTCCGTAAGTCCACATAGGTTTCAGCACTTCGTTGTATATAAGTCGGGTTTTTTAAAGTTAATTTGGATCTTTTGTTTAGTGGTCTTAGTAAAAGTTTATAACGTCTGTTCATTTCTTATCTTTTCAGTTTCGTGTGAGGATTCCAAGTTAGTCGTTTGTCGAGTATGAGCCCTAGATAGCGGACTTCGTTTTTTAAAAGGATGGAATTTTTGTTAAGGTACACTGGAGGGCAGGTATATTTTCGACGAAGGGTGAAGACGATGTGAACTGATTTTTGAGCAATGGGTATACGCTAGAGCGTAGGGCTTTGGTTTCATGGTCTCACCATGGTTTGCGGGTTCGAATCTTTGGGACAAGCAGTCCCTGGGAAGGGGCAGATTGCCAAACTTGAACATCTTCACAATAATTCACATAATTATTCTTCAGTGAACAAGAATTAATACTTCCCACTTCTGGGCATAACCAATATACTTAGCAATGATTTTACACTATGTAAAATTACTTTTCTAGAAGAAAAAAAAAATCAAAATGAAAAAAGTGTAACAACTTGCCCCGGTCTCCCTTAATACTTGGCAAGTTATAGATGAGAGAACGACTGATGCACACGAAAGGTTGTTGATCCCTGTCCTAGCATATTAAATATTCAAAAAGGTTTCAATAATAATTTCCTTACGAAAAAAATCTTTAAAGCGGAGTAAATAAAGAATGTTGTATAATAGGAAGGGGGGGGAGGGTAAGAGTTTAGAGTTTAATAAAGTGGGGGGGCGGGGGGTTCTAATTTATTTGGGGCTGTTATGCCTTTGAAGAGACAGGAGGCTGTAGATCGGACAAAGGACAGGGCCTCAGCAATCTGCCCAACAGAGGTTAAGCTAACTCCAGCCCCAGCCACAGCTCCCTTCTAAATACAATATAATATCTCATTCTCCACTCTCCTAACCACCTTATTAGACATTTTTCATCCTTTCATCTTGAAGGTGAGGGCAGGCTATTCCTTTGCTTTTCTCCCGTCCAAAGCAAACAGTTCTTCTCAAGCCTCTATTCAACTCTTCCGTTTTATACTCAACAGTTGGAAAAAAATATTTGATCAGGGCAGACTCGATTGTTGAGGACAGTGCTTCGGTAGCTCAGTGGTATGCGTGCTTGCCTTCTGAGCTCAAGATAGTGGATTCGAAACCCGGCCGAGGCCCTTAGTTTATTTTATCTGTCCTTCGGATGGGAGGTTAAGCGATGGTCCCGAGCTTGTACGATGTCAGGTTGGCGATATGACCTCGTAGTTAAAGCCCGGGCATGAGTCATAATAACTAACTATCTGCTTCAAAAGCCTTCAGAAATATGATAAAATATTCATAATTGAAAATCTATAAAATACATTTTATTATTATTATTTTTTTTTTTTGAGGCTTCGCCTTTTTGAATAAGAACATTTTATTTTGTACATGAAATAAATAATGGTTCAAATGAACCTTAGCTTAACGTTGGAACTACGCGTATTGTGCTCAAGATCGCGGGTTCGAAGATCTGGGAGGGGAAAGCAAGCCTTCCTTCGTATGGAACGTTAAGCGTTAGTATGTTCCCTAGCCTGTGCGATGTCAGGTAACTCGTTAATTTTCAGTTTTCGGCAGTTTTCATCTGCCTTTAGCTTCGTTTTTAGTGATGAGATAAGATAAAACTATAAAAAATAAGGCCAGTTTAAAAACGTATAGTCTTTTCTAACAACATTTCATGCTCATTAATTGAAAACTGCTCTTCTGAGGGAACCCAGGCCGCCCCCAAATAGTTTCGAAGGTGGTCAAGTGCCGCCAGAGAGGGAAGCTCACTACTCTCTAACGAGCCCTCTTAAAACTGCTCTTCTGAGGGAACCAGCTATAAAGAATACGGCCGCCCCCAAATAGTTTCGAAGGTGGTCAAGTGCCGCCAGAGAGGGAAGCTCACTACTCTCTAACGAGCCCTCTTAAAACTGCTCTTCTGAGGGAACCAGCTATAAAGAATACGGCCGCCCCCTAATAGTTTCGAAGGTGGTCAAGTGCCGCCAGAGAGGGAAGCTCACTACTCTCTCACGAGCCCTCTTAAAATTGCTCTTCTGAGGGAACCAGCTATAAAGAATACGGCCGCCCCCAAATAGTTTCGAAGGTGGTCAAGTGCCGCCAGAGAGGGAAGCTCACTACTCTCTAACGAGCCCTCTTAAAACTGCTCTTCTGAGGGAACCAGCTATAAAGAATACGGCCGCCCCCAAATAGTTTCGAAGGTGGTCAAGTGCCGCCAGAGAGGGAAGCTCACTACTCTCTAACGAGCCCTCTTAAAATTGCTCTTCTGAGGGAACCAGCTATAAATAATACGGCCACCCCCAAATAGTCGAAGTCGGCGGAGAGATGCTTGATACAGATTATGTCGCGTTCTTACTTCACGTAACCCCGTATATGTATCAATGGACGTAGAAATACCGACTTTAGGAGGATCATTCTCGTATTGTACCTCAGTTCCTACTTTTGATACATAGATTCGATACTCCCCACTTGGCCAGACATAAGACTAAACGGAATATTAGTTTCGTTAGTTTTCCATGTTAGTTTCGTATCAACATGGAGACCTAGGAATTTTATATTATCTTTGAATGATACGGAAAGAGTATCAACAGTTAATGGTTTCCCTTCTGGCAATTTCTACATAATTTTGAGTTGTCAGTATTCCATTACAGACGGCTAGCCAGAACAATCCCTATCTACTGTAACCTGGGCTTAAAGCTGAACCAGATAATAGGTCCTTGAAAGAAAGGTAAACAAAAAAACAGAGTCTGTTTAGTAGTTGGAGTGGTAGGTAGGGTTAGGAGCAATAAATGTGAGAGTTAAGCAAACATTATTATTTGTATGGGGCTGTAAAAGGCGGGTCTAGGAGTCAAGTAAGGAGGGAAGTGGGAAGTGTAGCTGTAGGTAGGTACCTAGGTACCTAGTTGTAAAGATGTGATGCTGGAGTGTTGCCTTCCGGACGATGGATCCGATAAGATAGGACCAACTACAACACAAGACCAGGTAGGTGCTCACCTCATCTACATCCTTTAGTGGCTCCTTAACCCTCACATCACATCCTCACATGGCCCGTCTCCCCACCGATAATAATAATATTTATTTCTCATAGAAATAAAAGTAGTTGTCTTCCCACTGTTTTATTTTAGACCAGAACCGGTTTTCAACGCAACAGCGTCATCATCAGTGGTTGATCGGCCTAGGCCAGTTGTCCTTCAACCGCTGTGCTGTGTGGGTGGGATGAACCACTGATGATGAAGCTGTTGCGTTGAAAACCGGTTCTGGTCTAAAATAAAACAGTGGGAAGACAACATCTTTTTATTCCATGACAAATCTCGTCCCACAACATCTTACTATCACATATGAGTTTTTATTTCCGTTAAACCATAACATGGTAATAGGGTACGCCATAAGAATGTATACATTAAATAGCTTATAAATTAGATACATAAACAGATATTAAATCTTAGAGTCTGACTCACATGGACTTTAATTAACAATACTACTAAAAAATAAATACTTGAAAATATGAGTACAAAAATAATAATAGTAATAAATATAGAAATTAATATACTTAAATTAAGATAAATATTTTTTATAACTCTTCCGGGAGTGTCATTTTCACGACGATATTTCGCGACGTTGTTACTTCATCAGGTCCCAAGGTGCGAAATATAGAAAAGAGAAAGAAAACAATGAAAACAATGTTATAATAACAATTATTATAACAAAAATATATATAGATACCTATATAAATAAATAAAAAATTAATAAAATGATAATAAAAATACATAAAAGAAAACTCGTAGTTGATTTGTACTCATCCCCCTCTCCTTAGAGTTTCATGTTTGATTTTTTATGTCGATGTAATTCCGATTCACTCGTCTCACTAAAGAAGTTTCACTTCAAAAAACCAAGAGAAATAAAATAAATTAGTATATAAGTAATGAAAAATAATGATTGAAACGATTCGACAAAGTTAAGGGTACGGTGCCATCCACCAAACGGCGGACCCTGCCCCCTCTATCAACCCAATTTTATCGATCTAACTATCGGAAATAAAAATGCAATGTTGCTCTGGATCAGTATAAAACATTTCGTGTTGATACATTCATTATATCGGCAGTTGGCACTGGCAGAAATACATTTTGCTTTTAATTTTTGGATTCTGGGAGACGGAAAACGAATTGAAAGTCGGAGAACAATTGAAAAAAATATATAAAAAACAAATAAAATGAAACAAATATAAGAATTACTATGGAAATTTGATAACTTCACTCACCGTCTGCATGCACTGAGTTTATAAAAATTAATTTGCTTTGCATTTCGAAAAATAAACTAGGAGGAAGGCTAAAGTAATTAGGTAATGAATGGGTTGTGTTGGCACTGATAAGAAGCACTCAAATGGAATATACACTGGTCATGATAACAATGTGACTGTGATATTAGATAGCTAGGTGTTCAGTTAATTAACACTAATTTGTTCAACTTTATCCATCACTTGACAGAACAATGTTTGTCTTCAGTTCATATTTACCTGCCATTTTAACTTCCCCAGCTTTACATGAATTCGATGAAAACATTCTACTCCGGAACTTTGGACAGTATTAAACCTTTGGATTTGGATATGTAAACTAACAAACAGGATAATAGCCAGCCATGAGTGGGTTGACAATATAAACCATTCATGGCAATTTCCTCCAAAGACACGTAAATTGTCTCCTACTTAAGAATAAACAGACCACATCTAGTGGAGAGGATCCATCCACCAGACAGAAGTCAGTTTAGAGCGGTGACAGACACAACCCACATCCAGTAGTTTAAACCATTTCCCCCCATAGATCCGCCCTTGTTGGCAAGGTCCTTGCCCGTCCTGGAAGTGGGTGGTGTCACCTCTACAAACTGAATTCTGTCTGGTGGATTCTGGATGGATCCTCTCCGCTAGATGTGGTCTGTATTGAACGTTGTGGTTGTTAAGTTCATACCACTCCCCCCTCCCATAGATCCGCCCTTGTTAGCAAGGTCCTTGCCCGTCCTGGAAGTGGGTGGTGTCACCTCTACAAACTGACTTCTGTCTGGTGGATGCTGGATGGATCCTCTCCGCTAGATGTGGTCTGTATTGAACGTTGTGGTTGTTAAGTTCATACCACTCCCCCCTCCCATAGATCCGCCCTTGTTAGCAAGGTCCTTGCCCGTCCTGGAAGTGGGTGGTGTCACCTCTACAAACTGAATTCTGTCTGGTGGATGCTGGATGGATCCTCTCCGCTAGATGTGGTCTGTATTGAACGTTGTGGTTGTTAAGTTCATACCACTCCCCCCTCCCATAGATCCGCCCTTGTTAGCAAGGTCCTTGCCCGTCCTGGAAGTGGGTGGTGTCACCTCTACAAACTGACTTCTGTCTGGTGGATGCTGGATGGATCCTCTCCGCTAGATGTGGTCTGTATTGAACGTTGTGGTTGTTGAGTTCATACCACTCCCCCCTCCCATAGATCCGCCCTTGTTAGCAAGGTCCTTGCCCGTCCTGGAAGTGGGTGGTGTCACCTCTACAAACTGACTTCTGTCTGGTGGATGCTGGATGGATCCTCTCCGCTAGATGTGGTCTGTATTGAACGTTGTGGTTGTTAAGTTCATACCACTCCCCCCTCCCATAGATCCGCCCTTGTTAGCAAGGTCCTTGCCCGTCCTGGAAGTGGGTGGTGTCACCTCTACAAACTGACTTCTGTCTGGTGGATGCTGGATGGATCCTCTCCGCTAGATGTGGTCTGTATTGAACGTTGTGGTTGTTAAGTTCATACCACTCCCCCCTCCCATAGATCCGCCCTTGTTAGCAAGGGCCTTGCCCGTCCTGGAAGTGGGTGGTGTCACCTCTACAAACTGACTTCTGTCTGGTGGATGCTGGATGGATCCTCTCCGCTAGATGTGGTCTGTATTGAACGTTGTGGTTGTCAAGTACAAACCCCCTCCCCCAACTTCTCTACCCTCCCACCCCCACCCCTCTTCATTGATTTTCTCACTTTTCTCGGTCCTACTCTAACTTTACATTGTTCCAATCCAGTTTCTTTCATCCCTCCCCTTTCCTTTTTTTCCACTCTTTGTTTCATAAATACTCTTAACTTCCTTTATTATACCAAAATTATTTTTCTGTGAATTAAAATATTGTATTCTAAAGTATGATTATTATTAATGGTGCTACGCCCCTGCCGCTTCCGGCCGCGAACCCATAGGGGGATCTCTGCCCCCTGAACCCCATGGTTTGTATTTGCTTTCCACCGATTCTAGTAAAAAAAATAAAGATATATATATATTCAAGAAATATAAGCCCGATTGAAACCTAGGCTTTATGGCGTCCCAAAATGTTTGCGGGAGGATGAGTTTTGGAAAACTACATAAAATGAGAGCTAGAAGACTACGGCTTCTCATAATTTAGACATAGCCGGACTTGGTAGCCATTAAAGAAAGGACAACAGCCACTTTCAACGCTCTGAGCCGCCTAGCCCGAGCGACGTGGGGCCTCGGCCACTCTGCATGAAAGTCAATCTACACGGGAGTATTCGAGGCCGTAGCAAGATACGCTGCTCCTGGTTGGAGGTATCGCTCCAGAAAGCGGCAGCGCATGATTCTGTTGCAAGCCCAGAGAGCAGCCCTTTTAAGATAACAAGAGCTTATTAAACTGTCTCTACGGCTGCGCTATAAGTACTGCTCTTCTAGACTTGGTCTTGGATGGTGCTGTTGCCTCGTATCACTGTAGACGTAATATGCCCTTAGGAGTAGATATTGATGAGATCTTACGCCTAGCCGTGGAAGAAGAGATCCGCGGGCAGTCTAGACCAGAGCGTTGCAAAGACATTGCCCAGGAATGGATAGAGGGAAAATGGCAACAACGATGATCGCGATGCCCGGATGGCCGAACGACTTACGCAAACTATCCGGATGTCCGGGTACGGTTCCACTCGACGTGGGTACAGCCTGGCCACTGGATGTCCCAGATATTATCAGGTCACGGAGATTTTAACTGCAAACTCTTCTTCTTTAGGAGGAAGAACAGGTAGCAGGTAGGGAAGTAATAAATATGGAACAAACCTGGAATCTAGATAGAGGAGAGCACACAGGAAAGTAGAATATTGAATTATAACAATTCAATTACCTCACTCCTACGTGTTAATTACATTCCATCTACATTTTTTTAATTTTTTTCAACGCCCACCCTTCTCTGAATTTTTTTCCTTTGAGCTGTTAGAGGGCGGGGTGGGAGGATCAATATTTGACTTACATAGTGGCTTCTGAATCGTGTCGATACAGCCGAACTGGTGTCGATACATTCATTACATCGGCAGTTATTAAGGTTTTTGAGTCGAACCCCCCTTCCCTTCTGCTGATTCCGCTAAAAATTGTTAGGTGTCGTCCCTATGGGGTTTCGAATTCCCATATGAAATTTCGTGTCAATGGCAGTTTTATTACAGTTTATTACAATGGCAGTTATTACAGTTTTGGTGATAACCCTCACCCCTTTGACTGAAAATAAATAGGTGTCGTCTTTATGGGATTCTGGATTCATTTTATCAGGAGTTATTGTGTTCACAGACACACGCACACACACACAGGCAGACGGAAATGTTTTTTTTTTCTTTTTTGGAATCGGGGGGTCGGAAAACATGAAATTCTGCTGAAAACTCAACTTCGAATATCCGCTGTAAACTCAACATTGAATTTCTAATCGAAGTTACAGCAGTACTTCCCCAGCAGACGCCATGCTCCAGTCAGCAGAATCCCTTTATCTTATATATGGAGCTGCACTTAGATTAAGGCAGCACTTAGTGGTTGGTCTGTGAACATTGTATTTATTTTCAAATAAAGTTTTATTTTTAAATTTTTGTCATCTCAGTGAAAATAACTTCGAGACAGATTTTTTTTTTATATATAAATTCCGACCTCTAGATTCCAAATATATATATATTTGGAATCTAGAGGTCGGAAAACATTAAATTCCGATAATGACCGATGACGTAACTTACCCTATACTTCGTATAGTTGGGGAAATAACAATTCTATATGTCTATAAACAGGATAACTCCCGATAGAATGATTTATAGACACCTATTGATGTTTAGTAAGTTCAGCCGAAAGAAAGGCACACCCCCTCTTGAGCTTGTTTTCCAGGACATTATTTATTCTAGAAAATTTGAATGCATTAAAAGTCATCTCATTTTGCTTCACGAAATTCTTTAAAGCAGACATTTTGCTAAGGAGTATAGTTTCTTACTTTTTTTTTTTTTTTTTTTTTGGCCTCGGCAGACACCACACTAGCCATTGCTATTCTTAAAACTACACTATAAAAGATAATTCTGCCAAAGACGGGATACTGGAGGGAGGAGCCCAGACAGAGGGCCCAAGCAAGCGGCCCCAGCCAAGCCGGGGGACAGCCGGAGGCACCGCCGGACCACATCACCCAAAACAATATTCATAGCGCCGACCAGTGACTGGAGGGGAGGCTCCTGAAGGAAGGTCTGCATGTAGACCTTCGGAGCTCCTGGGTCTATAGACCAGTGCCCCGACAGTGCCCCCCCACAGACCCCCAGCCAAGCCAGCAACCCCAAGCCCAGGCCCCCCACCGGAACCCGCCCCCCAGTCAGAGCTTACATTGGTTCAATTTGTAGCTAAGGAATCTGGGGCTGATTTTGAATTTGCATTATAAATCTGTAAATGGATTGGTAAATAAAAATGTTGTGGGTTTATAAAAGCTGGGGATAGTTAAAGGGGGCTTGGGTTAGCTTATACAGTTTCTTACTTACAAACATATAACAGCCGAAAGAATTTATAGCAAATTATATTTTAATTAATCTTGAAGTACATATTAATTGTTTTAATTGGTCAATTATTAGAGCTAAATTACCTTCGTCGAATATTGAGTGATTTTACCATACAAAGAAAACAAAGCTATATGTCATAAGAAATGTTAGTTTTTTTGTTGCGACTTTATCGAAAACATATTGCTTTCTTCGAAAAATATATTTAAAAATATATATAATATTTATGTAGAAGTGAGAATAGTAAAAAAAAATAAAGGGATACACTTGAAAGACTTGATAGGCTGTCGGACAACCCGAGCCGAAGTGTGACGTCACAGAACCGAGCCCCAGGGGTATCACGTCTAAATATCTAAACCAAAATATCAATCGACAAAATATCTAATTTAAAAATATGGTGTATAATATCTAAAACCTAAATATCATATTCTATATCAAAAACTTAAATATATTATGTAATATCGATTTAATAATATTGGTCGTTAAAATAATTATCATGACTCAGTTAGTTCGAAATGGAATGTTTATGCCTAGTTTCATATGTATGATTTGTTTTTCTCTTTACAATTATATTCAATTCATGGCCTGCGTAATGGTAAAGTTTTGCCCCTCGTATATGTTTTAGCTCCTAACAAATTATCTCGTTTGTACACAAAAGTCCTTAAGAATTTAAAAGAGTTGGAGCCTGATCTGAAGCCAAAGCTTTGATCGTTAACTTTGAACAAGCATTTATTTCTGCATTCCAAGTGTGTTTTGACAACCTGCACTGTTTCACTAAAAGGACCGGGTCAAAATGTTATTTCTTCGGATACTTCAACTAGATTTTACTGTGCTTTTAAATGTTAGTCTTTAATTTTTTTTACTGGGCATTCAAATTGTTTACCGAGTGTTCTGAAATTTCCTACAGCGCCTTATTAACCGTGATTAACTTACTAGCCAATACATTTTTCGTTACTGGGTTAAAATTTTATTTAGTGTTGCATTTTACTATGCAATTGTACCCTAGGATCGTGCTAATATTAAATTATAATAATGTATTGTAATATTCCTTATTTTATTTATTCATTATAAATTTGCCAGTTATAAAAATTATTCGACGTATGTTTATTTTATCGTTTGATATTTTTGATTAGATATTTTGGATTTGATCTTTGGACATGGAGCCGTCCCAGGTCTGGGTGGGTGTGATTCGTATTTCTGACATCGTGTCTCACACACACCAGGCACGTCAACATAACATATTATAAACTCACTTCACTTTGTCTAACTGTAATTATTGTTAATATTAATGAAGTACTCATTAAGATATTCTCAGAGATTCTGTTATTCGGAGAAATGTAAATAGGTTTTTGGATAAAAGTGATGCTGAGAAAATATTGACAAGATGAGGGTGAGTTGAGAGGAGAGCAGAGTTGGAGGGGGGTTATTGCTGCGGGTGGAGTTTTTGAAAAGTTGGCCCGTGGGGGGGGCTAACTGCCACCCCCTCATTACTCTGTACCCCCCCCCCCCCCCCCCCCCCCGTCAATTAAAAAGCGTTTAACTGTTGAAACAAAAAGCCCCTCGGTGGTGGGTCGTGGAAAGTTAGTACTCCTGCCTCCTGGCGTCTTTCTTGATTTTCACACTGGGATATCCCCTGCACAACTCCACACATTTGCAGATGATACTGCTATCCTCTCTCCTCATCCCGACCCAGACCTATCATCCAGACACCTCCAAGAACACCTGATAAACCCTTCAGTCCTGGTACAAAAAGTGGAGAGTGAAGGTGAACGACACGAAATCAGTTCATAAGTTATATGTAATATTATAGCTATGCTTGTACATTTTATGCTAGCTAGACAGTTCCCACGAAACTGTCTTCCCTACTCTAGGATATAAGGTTCTCATTTTGTAAAATAATAGTTAGTTCATCATTCTGCTGCTTGCCAGTTACTATGCCTGTTCAATATTTGTAATTATTTCATAAATAAAGTTTTTTTTATTAAAACAAGTCGGTTTCCAGTATTATAATTGGCGCCCGAGGCAGGGACCTCGTCAGTTTCAAGTTTGAAGACCATTTGTCCTCAGTACCGTGACTTTACCCGGAGCTTGAAGCTTGAAGTCTCTACTTCTTGAACGAGGTACCTACTTAGAAAACTTTCTACAACCTGCAAGCCGCTTACTCGAGGTGAAGAAGAAGTCAAAACTGGCATCTTATAGGCAGAGACGACTTTCGGACTCATCATCCTCAGAGGAAGAAGAACCTTACAGCGAAGAAGAAAACAACGAATTAACTGTGAGTTCCTTCTCTAATATTAAGTTGAAACCATCCAAGATAGAAATAAGTAATTTACCTAGCATAAATATGTCTAACCCAGTGGCAATTTCAAAACCTATCCCATTAGATATTATAAAATTCATAATCCCATATGATGGCAATTCATATGAATTAGCATCATTCTTAAAAAATTTAGAAATCTTGTACACTGATTATTGTGATGAAGCAATATTGGAAAGGGACAATAATCACTACCTAATTTTTAGCGGGACTAAAAGCAAATTACAAGGCTCTGCCCGGATAGCGTGTGCCGATGCAGGACACCTATCCGAAATTGTAGAAACGCTTAAACGAAATTTTGCCGATAACAGACCCGCTAGGTTAATTAGGAGAGAATTAATGTCTATGACATCTCATAGAGGAGAACATCCAATGTCCTTTATTACTCGGTTGGAAGAAAAACGAGCACAAATTAGGACACAATATAAACTAGGCGGTAAATCAGAAATATCTATGAGAGAGTTAGATGATCAATTAGATGAGGATCTAATTGATGTATTCTGCTCAGGGGTTCACCCACGTTTAGGGGAAATGGTTGAAAACCTGCAGCCTCAAAGTCTGACCGATATTAGGAATAAACTAATCTCCTCATGTCAAATTGTCATGAGAAACCTGGGCTATGATAATGCCATAAACGTTGTAAATGGTATAACTGGCCATTACCAAACAAACTCTTCCTTTCATGGGAAAGAAGATTATAATAAAAAACCTGTCAAACTAAAAGTAGGTCAAAATTTCTTTCAAAAACAAAAACCACAATGGCCCCAACAACAATACCAAAGACCATGGCCTTCCCCACAAACGAACCAGCAACAATTCAATTCGCGAAGTTTCCCACAAACTAACTGGCAACAGTTCAATCCGCGGACTTTTGGCCAAAATAACAATAGGCCTCAACAAACGTTTCAAAATTTTGACAGACGGGACAATTTTGGTTCCCAAAACACAGTCTCAATGAGAAACGCTCAGAAACCAATTGATACCAGAAAAATGATTTCCCCTTATGAAATAACCCACATAGAACAGGGTTCCCCACTTGAAAAAAAGGTAGACAGACTAACGGACTTAACCACAAAATTAACTGACCATTTTTTTAGATTTAAGTCTAGGAAAGAAGAAACCTCCAGACACGTATCAGTGTTAGATTTAAATCTCCTGAACAAATCACTTCCGTATTTTGTTGATACCTTTCGACATAAGTGGATGATCGACACGGGATCACAAAAAAATTATATTTGTAATAGAGCAGTAGGCCCAAATGTTAACAGATATGTAGAAAATTTTACAGTAAAAACCCCCAACGGAGAGACATCAGGTAATCAATATGTGAATTTTAACTTACATTCCATATTTCCAAATTTCACACAATCAGTTAAATTTTATATTTTTGATTTTAGTGATAAATATGATATTCTGTTAGGGCACGAAACCTTAACCGCTTTAGATAGTAGCGTAGATTTTAAAAACAAAATACTAAATAATAAATATGAAAACAAACCACTATTATTTCTAATTGAAACTCCGGAAATAAATATAAGACCAGGAAAACAAATTGTCAGAGTAAAGGTAAATAAAGAAGAAGGGATAGGAGTAATAAAAAATCAAAAATTCGAGAATTGCTTCATTGAAGAAGGTCTCGTAAACATAAAAAATAATGAATGCTTGGTGACACTTCACTCTAATCATCCTGAGTTGATGACCATTTGTCCTCAGCCAATGGAAATTGATGAAGTGGAATCAATTATTGATATCGATTCCTATAGGTCGACCTTTTGTCCTTCTAGTAGAGATGAGATCATCCAAGACATTCCAAATCTGTTAAGAACAGACCATCTCAATGATGAGGAAAAAAGATTTATTCTTAATTTAGTAAAAAAATATCCTGAAATCATAAAACGTGAACAGGACCCACTAACATGTACAGGACTACTGAAACATACTATTAGAACAGTTAATGAAAACCCTGTATATACGAGGAATTATAGATATCCTCAAATATTTAAAAAAGACATAGAACTGGAAATAGATAAGCTATTAAAAAATAAAATTATACAACAAAGCCACTCCCCATATAACAGTCCCATATGGGTCGTACCAAAAAAAATGGACGCTTCAGGAAAACGTAAAATCCGTATGGTCATAGACTATAGAAAACTTAATGAAAAAACAGTGAATGATAAATTCCCACTTCCCAATATAGAGGATCTTTTTGGGAAAATAGGTCGCTCTATGTATTTTTCAACTATAGACCTAGCGTCCGGTTTTCACCAAATCGAAATGTCTCCAGAATCTGTTCCCAAAACGGCCTTTTCAACAGAAAAGGGTCATTTCGAATTTCTGAGAATGCCTTTCGGTTTGAAAAATGCACCTCCAAGCTTCCAACGCGCTATGAATTTAATTTTTTCGGACATGGAAAATGTTTTAATTTACATGGACGATATCATTATATTTAGCGACACTCTGTTCGAACATCTAAAACATCTACAGAGAGTTTTTGAGCGCTTAAAACGATATAACCTAAAAATTCAGTTAGACAAGACGGAGTTCTGCAAAAAAGAGCTACTGTATCTAGGTCATATTATTTCAGAGAAAGGGATTTCCCCTAATCCTTCAAAATTAGAAGCTATATCAAAATTTCCTCGACCAAAAACTACGAAGGAAATAAAACAATTCTTGGGATTGACAGGCTATTATCGCAAGATGATAAAAGATTATGCAAAGATTGCAAAACCTTTAACAATAGCCTTACGTACAGACATGAAATTAAATCCTAACGATCCCTCATTTATTAACTCTTTTGAAACACTCAAAAATCTTTTAATTTCTAGTCCAATACTTCAGTTACCAGACTTTGACAAACACTTCACACTGACTACAGACGCCTCAAATTTGGCATTAGGAGCCGTGCTATCACAAAATATTAACGGAAAAGACTTACCGGTTTGTTTTGCATCAAGAACATTAAACAAACAAGAAGAAAGATTAAGCACGATCGAAAAAGAATGCTTAGGAATAGTCTGGTCTTGTAAATATTTTCGACCATATCTTTACGGACGACACTTTACACTAAAAACTGACCATAAGCCACTCCAATGGCTACACAACATGAAAGAGCCCAACGCTAAATTATTACGTTGGAAAACGCAACTCGCTGACTATGATTTCGAAATTCAGTACATAGAGGGAAAATCTAACAAAGTCGCTGACGCCCTATCTCGAATTCAACTTTGCAATGCTATAGATTCAGATAATCCTGAAACCTCTAATTGCACCAATTCAAATTTGCAATCTCCCCCTGTAGTGAATGAAGATGACATACAAAAGGAACTAGACAATTTTATTAAGGAATTCCCCCTAACTTCTCCTGACGAATTATTGGACAACGATAACAACCAAGAAATGACTGACGATAGCTCCTTAGTAACATTACATTCCCAACTTAGTTCGGATGAAACGCAGGGCATTGCTGATCCTGATAAAGCTATCAACATAGAATCCAACCAAATCATTTTGGAACGTCTCAATAAATCACATAAAGCCATTAAACTTTTTGGTAAAAACAGAATATATTGCTATTTTCTAGATCCAAAAGACACTTCTCACTTTAAAAAATTCATAATTGAGTATTTGAAGCCTAACATAAAATATGGCATATATTTTAAAACTGACGGCATTCTTACTCAAAATTATCAACAAGCATTTCTAACGCTTTCCTCCCTTATTGAAACAAATTTTAGAACAAATCGCCTTATCCGATATTCTAAATTCTTGATAGATATCTTAACGGAAAATGAACAAATGGAAATTGTGGCTAACTACCACGTTGGTAAAAGTTGTCATAGAGGCATATCAGAAACAATAAATCAACTAAAAAGACGATATTATTGGCCTTCAATGATTAAAACAGTTACCGAATTTATAAACAATTGTCCCATATGTTTAAAAGTCAAGTATGACAGACGACCCTTTAAGGTTCAATATAATGTCACCCCTACTCCTGATAAACCATTCATGAAAATACAAATTGACGTTTTTCAGTATGACAAACAGAAATTTTTAACTATAATTGACTGTTTCTCAAAATTACTAACATTATACCCTCTACTTAGCTTGAATCAACCCCACATACAAGACAGTCTTCGAGAATACTTGAGACATTACCCTATACCTCAAACCATACAAATGGATAACGGTCCCGAATTTTCCAACCATAGTCTTCAAAACTTTTTAAGACTATATAACATTGAGCCCTATTATGTAACCCCAAACCATCCAGATTCTATGGGAACCATAGAACGTGCGCATTCCACTTTGATAGAAATGGCCAATGCATTAAAATTAAAATCTCCAAACATGAGTTCAGTGGAATTATTGAAATTAGCAAACATAACTTTTAATAATACCTTACAAACAACTACTCAATTGTCTCCCTTCGAAATGACATTTGGTTACACTAACAACCTGTACAACTCGAATGCACAAGACATAATTCTTGACCAACAAATAAATAAATACCACCAAAATCTAGAACTACTAAGAAACGAAATAAAAAGAATGCTTACTATAGAAAAAGAGAAACGAACTGAACGACTAAACGAAAACAGAGAACCTGAACCTGAACTTCCCGAAGGCCTATACCAGAAAGTAGGAAAAGACAAAGACAAACCCAAATTTAAGAAAATTCTTTATAATCCCCACACTAAACTAGCAATCAATCCGAATTCAAAAGCAATTGGTAAAAATCTAAAACCCTTTAAAATTCATCCACAACAAATTAAAAGACCAAGAAAAGTCATTCAGAAACAGACAGATCTTCCTTCTGTTTCAGGACTTCAAAAGAAGCCCCCTGGCAAAGATCACAATTAAATTCAAGTATAGAATTTTGTAAGTTAGGAATATTGCATTCCACAATTTTTAGTTTTCAAGATTTAAGGTAGGTGATTGAAAAACATAATTTAGTTTCGAAAGACCCATTTATTTTATGGAAATTGGCGAAGGTAAATTGTCACTTCACCAACAACATTGTAACTTATTTTATTTCACTACCTCTAGCTAGTAAGTCTTATGATACATATTTTTTAGTATGCTATCCTATTATCGTATTATATACTACTTATGTACACCCTTCATTTATATTGTATGATTTGTATAACATATTTAGCTCTAACTGTACACTTATTAGGAATAATTACTATTGTAATAAGAATATTGTAACTTTAAATGACACTTGTATCAAATCTCTAATCAGTCATAAACAACTTAATAATTGTAACCACACTCAAGTACTTCCAACGAATGTTTGTAAATATATACCCATCATTAATCAAGTTTTAATCTTCAATCAATCTTATATCATTAAATTAAAAAACAAGAATGTTACTCTATATGCTCCATTTAGTCAATTATTATATTTAGAAAATAATGAAACTTTAATACCTAATGTAAAATCCCATGAATATTGGGACACTATTAATCACATTATATATCCTTCTGATTTTTTTTCTCCAAACCTTAAAACAACTATATCTTTTGAAGATGTACATAATGCTAATATCCAGCAAGAACCTCTATTATTATTAACTGACCATGAACCAAATCATGCATATACATTGTATTCACTTCTAGGATGTTTAACATTATGTATTTGTACATATTTATTGATATTGTATCACAAACATTGTACTCCTTCTTGTATAAAGACTCCACAATCTAATAGCAATGCCACACCTGGTGCAGAAAGGACCCCTCAATATCCCAGCCTATCTACGGTGAGGACACCTTAATTTAGGGGTGGAGGAGTTATATGTAATATTATAGCTATGCTTGTACATTTTATGCTAGCTAGACAGTTCCCACGAAACTGTCTTCCCTACTCTAGGATATAAGGTTCTCATTTTGTAAAATAATAGTTAGTTCATCATTCTGCTGTTAGCCAGTTACTATGCCTGTTCAATATTTGTAATTATTTCATAAATAAAGTTTTTTTTATTAAAACAAGTCGGTTTCCAGTATTATAATTCATATCGTCTTCACCCTTCGAAGACGAAACGAAAATATACCTGCCCTCCATTGTGTCTTAACAAAAATCCAATTCCTTTAAAAAACGAAGTCCGTTATCTAGGCCTCTTACTCGACAAACGACTAACTAACTTGGAATCCTCACACGAGACTGAAAAGACAAGAAATGAACAGACGTTATAAACATTTACTAAGAGTACTAGACAAAAGATCCAAATTAACTTTGAAAACAAAACGACTTATATACAACGCAGTACTCAAACCTATGTGGACTAATGGAACTCTAGGGTTCTGCCAAGGCTTCCAATCTCCAGCGCATCCAATCCCTTCAATCAAAAATCCTTTGTAACATAGCCAATGCTCCTTATTATGTCTCCAACAAAACTCTTCACACTGACCTTAACGTACCTTTTGTTACCAAAATCGAATGGCCTTGAGACCTCCTTAGCAGCAGCAGTGACAGTGATTAGTTACAAATGAGAGGAAATCAGTGACTAGGGAGTGTCACCACTGGGTAATTTCTCCCCTCATGACATTTTTACATTGCCATATCTCTCTATTAGCACATTTGCTTGTTGTATTTATTTTTATACAGTTGTAAATATCTATTTGTAAATAAAAAAAAGTATATCCCCCCACCCCACCTACCTACTTCGTCTCCTTCTCCCATCATTAAATTCTTCTCGTTAAATACCAGGTAGATGAATAAACAAGGATAGGCAAAATTTGGGTCTCCTTCAGTAGAGTCGGGCTCATGACCGTCGGTCGAAAGAGCGTTCTGGTAGGATGCAATATGACCTCATAGTTAAAGTCCAGGCATGAGTCATGATAACTAAAGTATAAGGAAAAGTATATTGTAATCGTAACAAAATCGAGGTCGAGTTTTCAACTGAATTAACGTTTCAAGGTCCTCAGAAAACGATTTGACCATTTTCGCGGTGATATATGTCTATGTGTTCGTATGTGATAGGAATTTTATGAGCGCTCAACTCAGAAACGACTGTAGCAATGAACTTGACATTGGAGATATAACGATATAACTTTGGTTCTACCTCAGATCTGAGAGAACATTGCCGATTGTAAATTAAATAAGGAACATTTTTGGTAAGAGTAGTACCAATCCTTTTTGCCTAAATCTAACACACGTCTAAAAAAACGAGTTTCAAAACGAAATTTTAGAATGGTCTTTGGCATGTATCTCGCCAGCCGGGCAGTCTGTAAAAAATCGTATTCCCTATGAAATGGGCTTCTTCTAGTATTCTCTACAGGTTGGTTTGTACAAAAAAGTCCTGTTATGGCCAGATCACATATATTTTTGAAAACCTTGTTGGCTCCCTTTCCCGGACAAATCACTATGTGAAGGTGAGCTGCGTCCTCTCTTTCCCGGACAAATCACTATGTGAAGGTGGGCTGCGTCCTCTCTTTCCCGGACATCACACTTTGTGAATGTGGGCTCTGTCCTCTCTTTCCCAGATACATCACTTTCAGAAGGTGGGCTCTGTCCTCTGTCCCCCGGACACATCACATTCTGAAGGTGGGCTGCGTCCTCTCTTTCCCGGACAAATCACTATGTGAAGGTGGGCTGCGTCCTCTCTTTCCCGGACATCACACTTTGTGAATGTGGGCTCTGTCCTCTCTTTCCCAGATACATCACTTTCAGAAGGTGGGCTCTGTCCTCTGTCCCCCGGACACATCACATTCTGAAGGTGGGCTGCGTCCTCTCTTTCCCGGACAAATCACTATGTGAAGGTGGGCTGCGTCCTCTGTCCCCCGGACACATCACATTCCGAAGATGGGCTCTGTCCTCTGTTCCCCGGACACATCACTTTCAGAAGGTGGGCTGCGTCCTCTGTCCCCCGGACACATCACATTCCGAAGATGGGCTCTGTCCTCTGTTCCCCGGACACATCACTTTCAGAAGGTGGGCTCTGTCTTCTGTCCCCCGGACACATTACATTCTGAAGGTGGGCTCTGTCCTCTGTCCCCCGGACACATCACATTCTGAAGGTGGGCTCTGTCCTCTGACCCCCGGACACATCACATTCTGAAGGTGGGCTCTGTCCTCTATCCCCCGGACGCATCACAGTCTGAAGGTGGGCTCTGTCCTCTGTCCCCCGGACACATCACATTCTGAAGGTGGGCTCTGTCCTCTGTCCCCCGGACACATCACTTTCAGAAGGTGGGCTCTGTCTTCTGTCCCCCGGACACATCACATTCTGAAGGTGGGCTCTGTCCTCTGTCCCCCGGACACATCACATTCTGAAGGTGGGCTCTGTCCTCTGTCCCCCGGACACATCACTTTGTCTTAGTTAATATTAACACCCCTGGTAGACTAATTTAAATTTTTGAGGGCTAGAGCTCATATAGATATGTGTCTAATTTGCTAAGAGGAAGCCGAAGGACACGGCATACATAACACGTGTCAGAACAGCACCAGACAGCCCCTACATAACACGTGTCAGAGCAACATAACACCACTCTCTCTTTGTACTCACCGCTCGTTAACATACCTATCTCTAGGTTGTCACTAATTTTAGAGAGATCTTAAATCCTGTATGGCGGAGAATTTAAAGAAGGAAGGCTCCAGCGTTCTTTATTTTTCAGTCACATCCCAAGTTTAGGCCTTTAGAAACTAATTATTCTGAAAAATTGTCCTGTTAAAGGAAACATTTGTAAGTGAAACGTAACTCAGGGACTTGTCAACCCTCATATGACATTTTGTGTCGATATATTCATTACATGCAGTTATTAGGTTTTTTTAATTAAACCCTCCTCCCGCCACCCAATCCCACCTTCCCCTCGGCCCATTCAGCTGAAAATCAATAGGTGTCTTCTTTACGGGGTTCTGGATTCACATTTGACATTTTATGTCGATGAGTTGTTTCTAACGATAGTTATCATGACAACAGACTCCCATAGCCATGTTTTTTTTTTTCATTTTTGGATTCAGGGGGTCAGAAAATATTAAATTTCTCTGCATAGTCAAGATGGGATTTCTAACCGACTATGTATATAACTTCCCCCATACTATTTGTAGCTGGGGAAGTATAAATTCATCACCGACAATATATTTCCTCAGCTTGATTTGATCAACTACATTTTGGCCTACTCTTCGCCTGAATTGACTCGAATTCAATATGTATCCTAGTGGGGTGTGTCGCAATTCTCTTATAAAAAATCGAATCAATACATTCATTACATTGGTAGTTATAAAAGGGTTTGAGTTTAGCCCTTCCTTTGACCGATTGATTTGATTGTAAAAAATAATTCCACATTTCGTGAGTCGAAGATACTAGAAATAAATTATATTTGGAAGTTTTTTTTCAAACGTGCCCTATTATGTATATGTTTAATGGAAGCCCTAGTATAAGAAAGTATTGTAATCGTGCATAAATCCGAAATCGAGTTTTCAACGCATTTTCACGTTTCAAGGTCCCCTGAATTATGTCTGTGTATGTGTAAATTTTGTATTTACAACTATATATATATACAATATATAATAAGCAAATATGATACATTTACATAAATAAAAGTCTTGGAAGTTGAAAGAGAAATCATTCATTAATGACACTCCATTATCTTGTACCTAATAATACACGGATGAGAAAGATAGAAATTAAAATAGTTATTTAAAAAAATAGTTAAATGATAAAGAAAGCTATAGCATAAAAAGTTTGAAAATGATTAGTCTTCAATCAACTAGCAGGTCTCGAGGCCACTGCCGCCTTAGTCTCCGAACATGAACATTAGGAAGGGTTCTTGTCGCAAGTCTGCGGACTAAAGGATTAGGGTGAAAGGAAAGGGTATAATGGAATTTTCTGTAGCGTGATTTAGTTACATCCCTTACAAAGGGAATCTGCAGGTTATTATGGAGGATAGCGTTAGAGACGTAGAATGGAGCGTTTGTGATTTTACGAAGGATACGGGATTGTAGGGTTTGGATTCTACAAGAATTCGAAGGTTTAGTAGAGCCCCAGAGTTCAGCTCCATATTAAGTTCGTGTCTTTCAAGTCTAGTATGAGGATTCCATGTCATGCGTCTGTAAATAAATAACCTAAGGTAGCGTACTCGATTCGCAACGGGAAGGGGTGTGTTATAAAGAGTGACAGGGGGACAGGTTGCACGACGCAGGGTGAAGGTGATGTGTGTACATTTCTTATCGTTGACCTTGATCCTCCACCTGCGGAACCTTGTCTCAAGGCATGAATGATGTTCCTGAAGGGAATTGGAAGCCTTTTGTGGATCACTGTCTGAGGAAAGGATGGCGGTGTCATCCGCAAAAGTGCATAGCAAGGTATTAGGATGGGAAGGAATATCGGCAGTGTATATTGTTGAAAAAATTTTCTAAACAGAAATTTGACGAATTTTTTGGAACTTTTTATAAAATTCAATCATCCAGAAAAGGCGTCCGCCCCCTCCTGTTCGAATAATCGGGGTTTTACTTACAAATGAATTGACTGGAGGGGGAAAACGAGTTAGTTGACTGATGGTGCTCGTGAAGTAGAGCTAAGCTAGCTAGTGAGGACAGATGAAAGAGACCGCTGAGGGGGCCCATGTGCTTCTCAAACCTCCCTGCTCCAACACTACTAACAACACTCTCAGGGTATATTTAAACATCAACAAATTATAGAAAACAAACTACTGAAGCCCTAGTCCCCGGTCCAACAACCAACAACCAACAACAGCTGACTAATCACTCCACACCTCATGCCCTTCCCACTCTCAGATCTGTTTTTCAACTGAAGATATTCTTAAACCACTTTGATCCAAGCCTCCTTCCTACAATATTTGTGGAGATCTACCAAAAACATGACCAGAAAAGTAAACACTTGTCCATCTCTCCCCTCCGCCCAGCTGAGTAATGGATACCAAGCCTGTATTACTTTTCCAGCTTTACTAAAGTACAGGGGAAGTTATGTAATCGGTCAGAAATTTAATTTTTAGTTTTCACCGGAACTTCACATTTTCCTGATTCCAAAAATTAAAAAAAAAATTTCATAGGTGAATCACCTGCAATGTATTAATCAATTAACTTTTCGCTACCCCTCCAAAACCAGCCGATCGTTTGCGCTAACATTCAACAGTTGACTTACATAGGGGCTCCTAAATCCTCATACTAAATTTTGTGTCGATAAATTCATTACGTTGGTAGTTATTAGGGTTTTTGAATTGATCCCTCTCCTTTTCTGCCGATTCCGTTGAAAATTATTAAGTGTCGTCCTTATTGGGTTATGAATTTACATATGAAATTTTGTGTTGCTACATTCATTACAACGGCAGTGATTACAGTTTTCGAGTTGAACCTTTCCCTAATCCCCCTCCCCTTTGGCCGATTTGGTTGAAAGTTCTCGATTCACATATAAAATTTCGTGTCGATACATTAATTTTATCGGGAGTTATCGTGTTCATAGACTCACAGATAGACAGATTTTTTTTTTATATATAAATTCCGACCTCTATATATATATATAGAGTATATATATATATTTGGAATCTAGAGGTCGGAAAACATAAAATTCCGATAATGACCGATGACGTAACTTCCCCTATACTTCGTATAGCTGGGGAATAAAAAAATGGCTGTCTGTCCGTGTGTGTGTCTGTGTGTCTGTGTGTGAACATGATAACTCCCGATAGAATAAATGTATCGATACAAATATGTTATATGTGTATCCAGAAAACCATAAGGACGACATCAATTGACTTTCAGCCTAATTGACCAAAGGGAACAAAAGGGAATACGGAGGGGGGGCTCGACATAAATACTCTAATAACTGCCGAAGTAAAGAATGTATCGACACGAAATTTTATATGTGAATCTAAAACCCATTAAGGAGGATATCCATCAATTTCTGATCCAAGAAGAGAAGTGGGGGCCTAACTCAAAAACCCTAATAACTGTCTATGTAACGAAATTTTGAATAATGACTCATCCATTTACGTATAAGACACCTATTGATTTTCAGCTCACTTTGGATGTTATACGCAATATATCAATAATACACATGTTTTTGATTTTGATTATCGATTTTTTGTACCGATATTTTATTTTTAGTGTTTTTACAGACAATATGTGTTTTAACACTCTTAAAACACGAATTTCGCAGTTGGATATTGATAGAAAGGTAGAGTACGTCGTTGTGAGTCATGTCCGGTCTTTAATCACCTACTATCAGAGCAACTGATGGACATGTGCCCGACTGTAGAGTCTTAGGCCCCTTTCAAACGGGACACCGTGTCTCTAGACACCGACCACAAGAGTTTGAGAAGGCCACTCTGAGTCCCTGACGTCAGAGACACAGTTTCCCACTCCATCCATCCCCCACCGGGTAGGCTTACTCGTTCCGTAGATAATTAGGAAGTAAATTTTGTTAATTTTGACGCGCTACGTGATGACGGATGTCTTTTAGACAAAAGAGGTACATTTAGCCTTTTTAATATTTAAATTTTTAAGCATTTATATAAAATGCTGGAGCCGGAGGGGTTGGTTGCTGCCATATTAATTTTTAAATTTATTAACAAGATAAAAAAAAAAAAAAGGAACAGTACAATATGGGTGCATGCGATATGTGCAAATAGACTGGGAAGTGGGACATTTTATACACTTTATTGGGAGCTTTTGTTGGACGAGAAATTTTAATTATCGTTTGAGTCGAACCAGGAGATATATTGAATGTGCATTCGGAATACTTTCCAACAAATAACGAATTTTACACAGGCCACTAAAAGCTGGAATTGAATTTTCTGAAGACATAATAAAAGCATGCATTATTTTACACAATTTTGTACCTGCAAGAGATGGAATTAACTTCGACGATACTCTAACATGTGAAGGATTCATTCATATTGAAGGAGCTAATAAAGTCAAAGGAAATTCGAGACTCAATCCCTCATTACTTTATAGGTGAAGTCAATTTACCATGGCAATATAACAGGATATAGTTTGAAATTATTATTATTGAGAATTAATGTGGGATGCTTTTTTTGAGTGCCTCATGTTAACTTAAAAATTATTTGTGAAAAAAAATATCAAAAAGTTGGAAGAAATAAAGTCGATTTAATAGTGACTTGTTTATAAAGAAATAAACCCTTCCAGAGCTCATATTTCTACACATTGCTTAAAATATTGTATTTTGTTACATACTTATTAAAATACAATTGATTGTAGAAAGTTAATTTATTTTTTTCTTCATCTGATAATTGTTCAAACTTTTCCACGATTGAAGCACATACTTCATTCCAAAAGTGATGTTTAATGATTTTTTCGAATATTCATCCATCTACGGGCGACTCGAGGGAGTGGCTACTGAAGAGATACGGAATCCGGTGGCCCTGTACACCGTGGCCTGTGTGAACGGGCGACTCGAGGGAGTGGCTACTGAAGAGACACGGAATCCGGTGGCCCTGTACACCGTGGCCTGTGTGACCGGAGCTAAATGGGAGCCATTTAGTTCAGACACAGTGGCCGTACACTGAGTGTCTCGTGTGAAAGGGGTCTTAGTCTTTAGAGTGGGTGTCCTAAGCTTTGTCTAACCAGTGTGATGTAAAAAATGTACACACATTAAGATAATTAAAATATTATATAGGTAATCAATTATTATTATTTGTATAAAAACAGTTAGGAGTGAAATAACTTAATTAGTGAATAAATATACAAAGATGGACTAGTCGCATTTTCTTTTAAAACGAAATGTGAACAAACAATGACAGGAGACAAAAAACGACGATCAGCTGTTTTGTATAGTGTGAAACAGTCTAAGGAGAGATGTGGAGGTGCGTCCCTCTGTTATGATGACTTTGTCATTACCTTATCAGAACTTTGTTCTAGCCAACAATTTAAGTAACTTATCGTTATAGAGGAAATGTGGTAATTTTATTATTTATTTGTTCATTTTAATATTAATTTAATTGTATTATGTTACATTATATTAATTATCACATTTTTAATAGAAATCAAAATTTAGTAGAAGACCAGCTATAATTTCTAAAGGAAATGTATTCATTTCATTTAATTTTATTATGTTACATTTTACTAATTATCACACCAAGTTTAGTTATGTAGGGTAGGGGGTCTTTAATGAGTAAGGTACCTGACAACGCACAGGCTCTGTACTATCTCTTAACATTCCATCCGAAGGAAGGCGTGCTCGAGGTTCTTTTACCTTCCAGATAAAAACCTAAGGGTCTCGGCCGGGTTTGGAACCCGCGATGTTGGGCTCAGTAGACAACACCTGTGTGCTTTCGGTGCCCTCTGTATATCGTGCAGTAGTGTATCTTCCATTCCCCACTTAACCTTCTTAACCGGTCTAACCTTGGCAATTTCTGCCAATAATAATTTCTCATTTTCTTTGTACCTATTCTACGATCCTAAATTATTTTTGAGGCTTAGACTTGTACATCATACATTATTATTGATTTTATATTTTTATATGATATACGTATTAAACTTCTCGTTGATCCAAATTTTCGATAATCCGAACAACTTTTTACCATCATTAAAAGGATTATCGGGACTACACTTAAAGAAAAAATTTGTAACTCTTCGAAAAACTTTATTTTTATTTTTTTCAAACTTATGGAAAGATATAAACTAAGTTTCCTTTCATTCTTTGAAAAAAAAAATATATATGAAGAAGCCTTGAACCGGAAGTTTTATGATTAAGTTTGAGTCTTCATCTGATTTTGTGTTTTTAACAACACATGATTTTGTTAACAAAATTACATAAGTGAAGCCCCACAGAATAAAGGCTATGTGGTATCCAAACATTTCAAGTTGAGAGGGGGGAGCTCTTTTGGGGAGCTGTTTCGTCGAGTTCAAAAAATATGTTTCATTGGATTGGGAGAAGTCATCCTGCCACTTCCCAAGTCTACGTCTCAAGTACCTACCACTTGCCAAGTACCTACATCGAGCAGTCATTCGCCCACTTCCCAGGTCTACGGTCAACACTCAAGTGCCTACATCGAGGAGCCATCCCGTCACTTCTGAAGTCTACATCTCAAGTACCTACATCGAGCAGTCATTCGCCCACTTCCCAGGTCTACACTCAAGTACCTACATCGAGCAGTCATCCTGCCACTTCCCAAGTCTACGTCTCAAGTACCTACATCGAGCAGTCATTCGCCCACTTCTCAGGTCTACACTCAAGTACCTACATCGAGCAGTCATCCTGCCACTTCCCAGGTCTACATCTCAAGTACCTACATCGAGCAGTCATTCGCCCACTTCCCAGGTCTACGGTCTACACTCAAGTGCCTACATCGAGGAGCCATCCCGTCACTTCTGAAGTCTACATCTCAAGTACCTACATCGAGCAGTCATCCTGCCACTTCCCAGGTCTACATCTCAAGTACCTACATCGAGCAGTCATCCTGCCACTTCCCAGGTCTACATCTCAAGTACCTACATCGAGCAGTCATCCTGCCACTTCCCAGGTCTACATCTCAAGTACCTACATCGAGCAGTCATCCTGCCATTTCCCAAATCATGTTCGATAATGTGGACGAGCCGTATAACACCAATCCGTAACAAATGTATCATGTTCAGCAATGCGGACATGTCGAGTAATACTGATCCGTAACAAATGTATCATGTTCAGCAATGCGGACATGTCGAGTAATACTGATCCGTAACAAATTTATCATGCTCTGTATATGAACTGGTCGATTAATACCTATCTCTGATACCTGTAACGGTTGCACACTGAATAGCTAAAATATACCTGAGCTTGTACCTTATCCTTCAGGTGTTCTAGGTCAAACAGATACTTTGTTAAAAAAGATACGAAAACATATGTTTTTTAAGATATTGTCTATTTCACAAAATATATACAATATATGGGAGTACTTTCGGTATTGCTACCATCTTCAGGCACCACTTAGCAATTACTGTATTTGTTAAGTGGTGCCTGAAGACGGTAGCATCCTTCAAGTACGAGAGCATACTTCTTAAAACCCCCACCACCTCACTTCCCGTTCAAAATGTTCAGATCCCACGTGGACTTGTTTGAACAGGCATATATGGATGATACATGCCCCATGTAAAATGTTATGAAAATCCAATCAATCGTTAAAGACTAACAACCATGGACCCCCACAACCCCTCCTTCCGTTCAATATTTTGAGATGCCACATAGCCTTTATCTTAAGTTGGACGATCCTTGAAAGGCCCTGCAAATTTCGTGAATGTACGTTCAGCCTTTCTCCTATGAAGCTCAAAGAAACATGCATTCATACAGATCAGACTGAAATTGAACTGTTGTTCTATAAGGCCTTTATATAACATAAAACGAATTTCTGTAAAAAAACCTTTAAAAAAAATCTTTCTGACAATGTACAGACAAAACTTTAATTTTATATTTAGATAGATAGCCTCAGCGGATAGCAATTATAAGAAAAAATATGTGTCTCTTTATATGTTTATTGTTGTCTTATCTTATAAAATGTTTACAGTTTTGTAAATTGTACACAGCATCAATTTATTTTGTCTTATCTATTATGATTGTGTTATGAAAACATATGCCAAATGATTTATAGAGAGGAGAGAGAAGAAACAGAAATTATTTTCATTGGTTTTACACCTGAGATAATATAACTTTTACATGCATCAGTACAGTGGAAATTATGAAATCGGACAAACATTCGATGTTGAGATTTCATCGTATGTTTTCCCACCTCCTGAATCCAAAAATGAAAAACCAAATACCTGGCTATTGACCTTAGTAACGTCATCCCGGCGGCGTATCCCAAATGACCTGCTTCGCAGATTCCCGGCTTGGTACTTCATAGGGTTTTCAGAGACTAATCCGTCTAAAGGGCTATTATAATTTATAATTCATAAACAATTTTCATATGAACTAATATTTATCCCATCTTGAAACCGCCAATTTTGAGAGGAGAGACTATAACATCTATTTTTTACAAAAAAATTAAAAATTTTGTTTGGAATTACTGAAAAAAAATTTTTTTTAATTCTTTAGAAAAACTATTATTCAAGAAATGGTATTGTGTGATACATCAAATGATAGCGCTAGATCTGAAAAATGAGTCCACATGAGGTCGCCTCATAGCTCCAGTACAATTTCAGTTATAGCCATTTGAAATATTCAAAACATGCCCAATTTTCAACTTTTTACTCCTTTTGAAAAACTATAATTTTCGTTTTCTCACCAAGTAAAATTTACAGAAAATCTTTGAAATCCGAGAAGTGAAGGTAGAGAGAGACATTGGTTGATTTAGCATGGAAGGACCCACTTTCGAATACATAAGAATTGGGAGTAACCAAATATTTTTCAAGAGAGCATGTTGGCAGGAACGTTTTTGAGGAGGTCCAACCCCAATCCCCTAATCTAGCGCAACTGGGCGATCAGAATAATAACTCCCTAATTCGCAAACCTCAACTCCTAATCTATAGTTGAGGTACCAGTTCCATGCGGAATTTTCAAAGGAATTTTATGTTTCCTGATGAAAAATATAAAAAAAAGTCTGTGTGTGTGTGTCTGTAAACACGATAACTCCCGATAAAATACATGTATCGACACGATTTTTTTTTTTTTTTCATTTATTGGTAATTTTTTTACAATGTACATTCAATTGTGCTAAAATCAAATAAAAACAAAACATCTGGCACTTGATCGAAATTTTATATGTGTATCCAGACCCCTCTAAGGACGACACCTATTGATTTTCAGCCAAATGGGTCACAGGAGAGGGGAGAGTTAGGAGGAGGCTTAACACAAAAACTCTAATACAACACTGCCATTGTAATGAATGTATTGACACATTTCATATGTAATTTCAAAGCCCTCTTAGGACGACACCTATCAGTATTCAGTGGAATAAGCCGAAGGGGAGGGGATCAGAGGGGGGCTAAACTCAAAAACCCCCATAACTGCCGATCTGATGAATGTATCGACATGAAATTTTATATTTATATTCAAAACCTCATAAGGATGGCGCCTATTAATTTTCCGCAAAATCGGTTGAAGGAAGTGGGGGACAAAAGAAGAGGGGCTCGACTTATATCCTAATAACTGCCGATGTAATGAATGTATCGATACAAAATTTAGCATGAATATTCAGAAGCCACTATGTAAGTCATATATTTTAGCCCGATCGGTCAATTGGCTTTAGCGGGAGAGCGAAGACGCTATTGATTAATTCTTGCTGAGAAAGTACGTAGCCGATGGTGCACCTACTACTTTTTTTTACGCGTGAACTGCTTCACAAAAAAGTGGCGCATTTTAAAAATTGCACTAATGATGTTATAATAGCAAGTCTCTGTATTTTATTTAATACTTATTACTTTATTGTTTTTAATTGTTATTTGTATAACAAATACTGTAGATATTATATTCTTCTAATCTTCTGTTTGGTTACTCACAGTGTAAACCACACGGGAATCTAATTCATCTACAGATAACAAAAAACATCCTCATTTCCATTTGTGAGATTTTTTGAGGGACAACAGATGTAAAAGTTGCCCGAGCAATGGCTTTAGTGGAAGATGGGAGAAGTGAGTGTTATGAGGCTCGGACTTTATAGTTATGGCTTTATCCGAGACGATCGTCCTTATGGCTATTCAGAGAAATCGGGAGACTGAACTCTGGACAAGAAGACCAGAATCAGGTCGGCTGACGCTACAACCAAACCCAATAGAAGAGTGATCTATCAGTATGAGAAATCTCTGGAATCGTATTCAATCTGCTTCAGTGATCTGAGAAGGTTCAAAGACTTCGAATGGTCAGAAATGTGAATTAAATGATGAGATAGTTCTAAGAAGGTTTGCTTTACTGAAGTTACAACCCAGGCGAGCAGCCACAAAACTATAACTCGACGACTGCCTTCAGTTTGCGAGGGAATTCCAGGATTGGTTAGAGCATGAATGGAAGAACAACCTGTTCTCAGATGTGTTTCATGTCTCAAGCTTCAGACGAACTCCTTTGAGTTTTTAGAAGGCCAGAGGATTTCTAAGCACAACGCAACATTTTACCGAGAGTGTTCTTTGACGTGGGTCAGTGATGATATGCGGCAGAACTGATAAAATATCGATATATCGAAGCATTGCTTTTCTTTTGTAAAAATGTCGACATTTCTGGCAGATAGTTTTCAAGACGATATACCGTTATTTCGATACTTAAATTTGAATATCGGCGTCGATATTTTGTAAATTTATCATTAGTGTTTTAGAAGGTAAATTATCAGTAACGTAGTATTATCTTCTTTCCACTACTTCAATTTACTTAATTTATTAAGTTGCGTTGCCATTTGTTTGTAAAACGGAACATAATTTTATTGTTTATGATCGTAGTGTCAGTTACGCACGAGGCGAGAGGTTATATCAGTTATCTATCATGGCGTAAAGCTGATATATGCTATTTGAGATAGTTTATAGTGTAATCAGCGAAAAAAATTAATATAAAAATAAAAAATACATAAATAATAGTGAAGTGCTGTAAAATGGCGTATGTAGTATTTAGGTCATCAAACACCTTGAAATTTTGGATAGACAGCAGGCATTTTATTCCTGTACTGTCAGAAATTTCCTATAATTTGTTTTTCTTAAATGGCCGATATATCGAAAATCCGATATTTTTAAAAATATCAACAGTCCTAGTATGGAGTGGGATATCCTTGGAAGCGAAGACAGAGCACCATGTTTTCCAAGAGACATCACTGAATGTTCATTTGTACGTTATTGATGTCCTAGAGCATTATGTGGTCCCTCACGCACCATTTATGGCAGGAAATTTTATTCTTATGGATGACAATGGAACACCACATGCCGCTACCTGAGTTACACGGTACATCCAAGAGATCAGTATCCGTACCCTCAACTGGCTAGCACGTAGCCCTGTTCTTAACCCTATCGAACAAGTTTAGGATAAGGTTGGAAAGCGTATAAGACAGGAAATGAACCCTCCTTACAACAGTTGAAAACTGTTTTAGTGGGAAAATGGGAGGAAATAGCACAGGAAGTAGTGAGTACTTTAATAAGGAGCCTGCCAAAAGGCTAGAGACTGTCCTACCAGCAAGAGGAGGAAATAGCACAGGAAGTAGTGAGTACTTTAATAAGGAGCCTGCCAAAAGGCTAGAGACTGTCCTACCAGCAAGAGGAGGAAATAGCACAAGAAGTAGTGAGTACTTTAATAAGGAGCCTGCCAAAAGGCTAGAGACTGTCCTACCAGCAAGAGGAGGAAATAGCAGAGGAAGTAGTGAGTACTTTAATAAGGAGCCTGCCAAAAGGCTAGAGACTGTCCTACCAGCAAGAGGAGGAAATAGCACAGGAAGTAGTGAGTACTTTAATAAGGAGCCTGCCAAAAGGCTAGAGACTGTCCTACCAGCAAGAGGAGGAAATAGCACAGGAAGTAGTGAGTACTTTAATAAGGAGCCTGCCAAAAGGCTAGAGACTGTCCTACCAGCAAGAGGAGGAAATAGCACAAGAAGTAGTGAGTACTTTAATAAGGAGCCTGCCAAAAGGCTAGAGACTGTCCTACCAGCAAGAGGAGGAAATAGCAGAGGAAGTAGTGAGTACTTTAATAAGGAGCCTGCCAAAAGGCTAGAGACTGTCCTACCAGCAAGAGGAGGAAATAGCACAGGAAGTAGTGAGTACTTTAATAAGGAGCCTGCCAAAAGGCTAGAGACTGTCCTACCAGCAAGAGGAGGAAATAGCACAGGAAGTAGTGAGTACTTTAATAAGGAGCCTGCCAAAAGGCTAGAGACTGTCCTACCAGCAAGAGGAGGAAATAGCACAGGAAGTAGTGAGTACTTTAATAAGGAGCCTGCCAAAAGGCTAGAGACTGTCCTACCAGCAAGAGGAGGAAACGCCAGATATTAGAAGAAGAATTATTATTAATTAATTATTATATACGAACAACTTTTTGCACTTCCTTAATCTACCCAAAAATTCATAAAAAATTTGTTTAAAAAAAAATTGTGGTAAAACAAGAAATAATTACTATTTTCAAAGTGCGTCACTTTTTTTTTTGTGGTGCACTATAATATAGTATATATCATATCAAGCCAAATAAAATTTGGTTCTTTTTTTTAAAATGGGATGGCCATAGGATAATTATAAATGTTTTAGGAGGCTATAAAATAAAATGATGTTCTTGAAGGAAAATAATAAGAGAACAACATTTCAAATTGTACAACAGATTAGAATTTATTGCTAAATTAATGGGCTAATACACACACTATTTAGCACAAGTTCCGGAGGTCTTAACAACCAGAAGTGCTTAAATAAAACACCTATTGATATTCAACCAAATCGATAGTTTGATCGAGGAAGAGCGGTTACTTAGTTGTTAATTCATGGTGGGGAAGTACATTGCCTGTGATTTACCGACCACTTTCTACTTCCCCAGCTCTAAGAAGTATAGAGGAAGTTATGTAATCGTTAGAAAATTTGATGCGGAGTTTTCAATGAAATTTCATGTTTTCCGACCTCCAGATTCCAAATCGGGGGAAAAAAAGTTCAGTCTATATGTCTGTGTATACGATACCTCCCGACATAACGAAATTTTATAAGTGAATCCATTATAATTAGGTATTGTAATAATTATTATTACCGATAAAGTAGTTTTTCTTCTTCTTGGTTCCTTAAAATTTTTGGATGATAAAATAACAAAAAATGTTTTTTTTTCTATTTTTTTAAAAAATTTTATTTTATTTTATTTTTTTTTGTGCGTTTATTAATTTATTCTTTTAATTTTTGTTATTTATTATTATTATTTTTTTCTTCTTCACACGCCATTTTTAAGGGAGTGCTGGTGATGACCGGATTCTCCCCTCACGCCTCTCTATCCTATCGACGCCCCGCCTCCTGGTCTGCCTCCACTGCTGGACAGTGGATGGTTGGGCAGTGTGGTGGGTGGGTCAGCACTGGTCTCCCGCCGCCTCCTCCCCTCTCTACTAGTTGGAGAGTGGTATATGGCAGTGTGCTGGAGTCCTACTGTTCCTGTCCTCGTCCAGTTTCTTATATATTTTTAATTATTTTATTTAGTTATTTTTAGTTTATTTTATTTTTTATCTATTTTTTTTATCTCAATCATTTTATTATGTATTATGTTCATTATTTTTGTATATGTTTGCTTATTTTGTACTAGCAGTAATATCCGGCGTTGCCCGGGGAACTTTGACTTTTCTCCCAATATCTCCTATAAGGCTATTCAGTTCCTCGACAGTACATTCATGATGTTATAATTTTCAATTATTCATACGGAATAAGGCTTATAGTCCTTCAACTGTAGTAACGCTAGCTTTGGAGCTAAAACTAATTTATTCAAAAAGATTTCTCATTAATCGTTGGAATGGTTTTCGAGTTACAAATATTGCGTGAGTGGATGCTGGGATGGACCAGGGGTTGATTAAAAAATAGACCTTAACCTTCCGGTAGATAAAACTTATCTATTCAAAAAGATTCCTCATTAATCATTGCAGTGGTTTTTGAGTTACAAAGATTGCGTGGGTGGATGCTGGGATGGACCAGATATTGAGGTACTAATACGCCTATAACCTTCCACAGACGATGACGAACAAATTTAAAAAAAAATTAATCAAATCCATCAAGCCGTTGGTGAGTTATAGCGGTACAACGCGCAGACATTTTCAGCTTTATATATATATATATGATAATTCATTTCTTTTTTCCTTCTTATTATGTTTTAAATATTTTGTATTACTTATTATTTTATCATGCCATCTTAGTCATCACTTCTGTTATTGTTATTGTTTGTACAGATTGTAGAATAAATAAATGAAAAAAAAAAAATAATAATAATAATAATGTGTGTATTTTCATTCTAAAATTATTACTATTTAATAAATATAAGGTAAACGAATGTTCATTGCTATTTATATATATATATTTTTTATCCTGCTTTTCCTAACGTTTTTCTTCGTTAATCTTTTCAAACTTATATAAAATACTTGCGTTCTTATTGTGAAATGTTGCGTTCTTATGTATTCTCGATGACAATACAATACCAACACTTTTTAGGGTTCTGTACGAAGACTGTACACGAATCCCTAATAACGAGTGTATAACATCTGTTCCGTAAAATCAATTGAGCATATAATACAGGAAATGAAAACAAAATATTAAGCGAAATAATAAGGTATTTTGTATATGTGTTCATTTTAGGTTAAGGAATGTAGCTGTGTTGGCGTAGCCACGACTGCGATATGTCACCTATTGATTTACAGCCAACTCGATTAAAGGGGAGGGGGGATTAGGGGAAAGCTTAACAGAAAAACTCTAACTGCCAATAAAATGAATGTATAGAAACGAAATTTTATATGTGTGAACCAAACTCCAGAAGGACAACACATCCATTTTCAGCAAAATCAGCCAAAGGGGAGGGGGGATTTGGGGAGAGGCTTAACACAAAAACTCTTATAACTGCCGTTGTAATGAATATATCAACACAAAATTTCAAATGTGAATTCTAAACCCTATGAGGACATGTCGAAGGGGAGAGGGGTACTACACATAGGGTTACATAACTTCCCCTATACTGACTCATGAAAGAAGTATTATGACTAGGAGGAAGGATGATGGAAAGGTTGGCTGGTCCGGAGAGGTGCTGCAACCACCCAGGAAGGACGGCAACCAGTTACTTAGCGCTAATTGGCAGTGGACTCCTGCAGACTTCCCAGTTCTGCTCTGCTATTGTAGGCAACCCTTTGTCCGCCTCCAATATCCCAGCCCACCTCAAACACCGCTTCCTCTATTCTTCTTCTGCATCATTTCCTCTATTTACTAAACACCTCCCATTTTTCTCTGTAGGTAAGTTCAAACAACAATATGGTTTCCTCAAATCTCATCCTTTATTACTTTAGACATCATTTATAAGTGTTACCGAAGAAGAACTTAGGCATTATCAAGTTGGCGGAAAACCTAGTATGCCCACTTCACGAAAAGCCGGCATGTACTCAAATTTTTAACTTCCCAGCATATAGGGAAGTTATTGTAATGGGTCCGATAATCGAAATCAAAATTTTCATTTTATTTTTACGTTTCAAGGTCATTACAGTATTTTTACACTATTTTTGGAAAGAAGTCCTATTTGTGTGTACATACATACGTGCGTGGTCAATTTTTCCTGCACGATTTCGCGCGAATGAAAAATGATATCGACTCCGCTTCAGTGCCAATCGAAGCGTATCAGCGTAAATATGATCTGAAAGAAATTTTATCAAACTCGGTCCAGCCGTTTTTTTGTTTAAGCAAAAAGACTGCTAAAAAGTAGGTTTTAGAAATTCTTGAAAAAAATGCATCCGATCTAATTTTTTCTGGTGGCAATGTAGCATCCTTTAGAGACAGATTGAAAAATAGGCTATATATAAGGCGTCTGAAAATTTTGAACGGGAGGGAGGTTATGAGAGGGACTAAGCATAAAAATTGTTCTAGCTCATTAACGGATCGTCGGATTGTCATGAAATGTAGTATTCTTAAGAGCCAATTGAAATATAGACTATCTGGTGTCCCGAAATTCTTAAGGGGAAGGGGGGTTGTGAGGGAGGCTAAGCATAAAAATGGGTCTAGCTCATCAACGAATGTTCTGATTTTATTGAAATTTAACATGTAGTATTCTTAAAGCCAAATTGAAAAATAGGGTGTGTGATATCTTAAAATTCTCAATGGGAGGGGACTGTGAGTGGAGGTTGAGCATAAAAATAGTTCAATCTCATTAACGGATAATCGGATTGTCATGAAATTTTACATGTAGTTGTTTTAAAAGCAACATTTAAAAAAATAGGCTATGTAGGTAACCTAATTATTAGATCGTCGAGGCCTGGCCCCATGTTGTCTCCTCACTGATTGGGTACCATGTTATGTTTCTCAATATACCCTGATTGTCTCTCTGTTCTCCCATCTCCAGTTATTAGATCGTCGAGGCCTGGCCCCATGTTGTCTCCTGACTGACTGGGTGCCATGTTATGTTTCTCAACATGCCCTGGTTGTCTCTATGTTCTCCCATCTCTAGTTATTCTATTATTTTTTTGCAGGAACTCTTCTCCTTACGGTTCGCTTCCCTGTCAGATCTGACTCTATCAGATCCAACTCTCTATTTTTTCCTCCCCATCGCTCCTTACTCCCTACAAAAGGGCTCTAGGCTAGAAGGCCCTATAGCAAACAGACTATGACCCTTCATCCCTTTGCCCTTAGCTCTTCACTCCACATTGTTATTAAACATCCTGACAGTCATTGTTCCCCCTTCATTCAACTCTCCAACTGATTTATATTTTGTTTTGCTAATCCCTCCTTTACTGTTATCAATGCTTAGTTTACATATAAGATAAATAGTCCATTACAACCCTCATGAGTATTTCACGAACCTACTCTTTCTAAATATGGCAAGGAATTACTGACAATGTACTTCCCCATTTCGAATTATTTCTAACCTATGTTTTTAGTCTCCCTTTAAACCCTCCTCCTCCTCGGCCAGTTTGACTGAAAATAAATAGGAATTCAACTCAGAGACTTCTCCATCATCATATAAAATTTCGTATCGTTGTATTCATTACATTAACAGTTAATTTCATTTTTATTTTTTGGGGCAGAGTTCCTGCACACATTAAAGGTCTGTCGAATCTACATTATGTTCAATCATTATTTTTCATTGCTTGTGTACTAATTAAATTGATTTCTCTTGGTACCTATATTCTTTTATATATTTTTATTGTTTCCTTTTATTTTATTTTTGACATAAAAAAAATATATTTTCAGAAAAAAATGTATTATTAAAAAAATGTAGGTATTACTTTTTTTATTTATTTCTTATTCTTTTTATTATTTTATTGATTTATTTATAATTTTTTATTTATTAATTTATATTTTATTTATTTATTCATTTTTATTTATTTATTTATATTTGTTATTGTTACATTGTTTTCTTTCTCTTTTCTGTATCTCGCACTATGAGTCCTGATGAAGGGACGTAAGAACATCACGAAATATCTTTGTGATTAAGACACTTCCGGAAGTTTTAAAAAAATGTATCTACTTATTATAAATGTATCTACGTATTAATAATTTTTTTTTTGTACTCATATATTTTAAAGGATTTATTTAATAATTTTTTATTAATTTCATTTTATTTTTTGTAATAGTATTGTTATTACCAATTATATGTGTGTCAGACTCAAATAGTTATGAATCTAATTTATAATCTATCTTAATGTATACGTATGTCTTATGACGTATCCTATTACCATGTATTGGTTTAACGGTAATAAAATTATTATTATCGGTCTGAGTTTCGGGTTTTAATTTTAAGTAATCATTAATTAAAGCAGAGTTATAACTGCTCAATTTATTATTTAGTTATTTATGTAATAGTACACCATACATAAATTTAACCCTTGATTCGTTGCAACTAAGAACCAATTCCCTTTTGAAATGTATTCGTTTCAGTTTTTCAACAGGATAAACGATCCTTTTCAATTTTCTCAAGACAAAATTTTGAAATCTCTAGGTCCCTGACGTATCTGCTCATCTACCATTACATATATACTTACAATAAAACATCGATATATCGTTCCTTGATACAACATTTTTCTCGATATTACGTGTTTTTTTAGAGGTCCCGTCTAAATAAGGCACCATAAAAACATTTAATTCGTATCCGATGTAACGTTTCTTGATATAATGTTTATATGCTATATAACGTCAAATTTTCTTGGGTCTAAACAAATTTTTACACTTCCATAATATATATCGATAATCACTTGCTGCGCTCCGACTAGGGAAAGAAATCTAATATAATTGAGTACCGAGAAAATGCTCCCAAGTGTTTGTTACAAAACATTTCGTAAGAAACCCTCTCCCCATCATTGGATAGCGTTACTTTTTTCCTTTTTAAAAATTTTTGTCAGTATTGCTTCAATTTTCTATCAGTTGGGGTCAATTTTTTTTGTTTAAATTTTAAATTAAAAATTACTTCCTAAAGAAAATCTTTATCTAAAGAAGAAAAGATAAGGATTCTTGACAGGGGCGTAGCCAGGGGGGGCGTAGCCAGGGGGGGCGTGCCCTCTGGCAAGAGCAAAAAAACAAGATAAAAATTAAATATACTAAAAAAATAGTTTTTATTAAAAATGGATTGCTTGCAAGTTACCAATAGGATCTTCAAATTTCCTAAATCCTACCTAAATGTATAGGCACAAAACAAGTCATATTACATTTGTTTAAATATACATGAATTCAATCATTTCATTTCCTTGCTCAAAATCGTAATTTATGTTATACTTTATACTCTTAATGCCGATTTTACATGCGCAGTAAAAATGCAAAACGCAGCAGCAGCAAATGCACGCTATTGGATGTGAGTAATTTAATTCTAAAAGCAAGAAACCATAGCGTGCATTTGCTGCTGCTGCGCTTTGCATTTTTGCTGCTCATGTAAAGTCAACTTAAGTATTACAGTCAGTGGTTACCTCAGGGGGAGCTTCTAGAGGTCCGAGTCTCCCAAATTAATAACAAAAAGTCTGCAACGCTAACCACGGAAACTGCGGGCTGTGCCCCCGGGAGTCTATACCCCCCACCCCTCCCCCCCCCTCGAATATTTAATTACGTTCAACAAAATTTATACATTTATTACTATATATGTATTTACATATTTGTATTACAGACGACTATGTGTACATATGGATAAATAGTGACAATAAATTACTTGTTATTGCATTTCGTAGATTTCTTTACTGACCCTCCCTTTTTGATTTGATATATCATTTTCCTCGATATAACGATTTTTATGAAGGGTCCAGAGAACGTTATATCGAGGTTTTACTGTATCTGGGTTTTGCTCTTGGAAGCACACTTGGCCCAATCCTTTACCATTGTATGAAAGGTTTGTACTTACATTAAAGGTACCGAGGGCTGAGGATGCCGACCTTCTTTCGGCCTCCTTAACGAGGCGAGATAACTGCCCTCTGCTACGTTAACATTTCATAATAATCTGTCGGCAGATTGTTTGAAGTGCTCCCTTTGTTGGGTGCGCTGTCCTTATTGACTCACTTCAATGATCCCAGCCCAGTCTACCTTTTACTCATTGTCAGTCTCTTTAGAACTGAAAAGGGGGGGGGGGGGGGGTTTCCTCAAAAAAGAAATGTTTGTAGAATAGGAAAAGAAAGATATTTTGGTGGAAATCAAGAAAATGGGGCTAAGATGTTGAGAAAATGGTTTTCTAATAAATGGGCCAGCCTAACATATTACGGGAAAATTTCAGACAAATTAAGTCAATTTTTGAAAAGGAAGCATTGGCGTAGCTAGCATTATTCTCTGGGGGGGAGGGGGGGCAGCTAGTTTAATTAAACTTAATAATTAACAATGAGGTACCATACACAAAATATTAGTATGTTATAACAAAATAATCAACACAAATTTAAATCAACAATTAAAATTTTTTATCTGTCTAGTCAACCAGTCTTATACAATAAGTAGTAGTAGGAAGTATCCTCAATTAAATAAGTCTTAATTTTCTTTTTTTTCAGCAAATCGGTCCAAAACATTCGGTTTCGCTAACGTTGTACAGATACTTTTCAGACATGTTTAGCAACACAACAACGAAAAAATCTCGCGAATCGGATTAATACAACCCGTTAAATTACAAAATTCCCGTTACTTTTTGAACACACCTCGTACTAGCTGGGCCGGTAGTTGCCCGACATATACAAGCTAGGGGCCAGCAGTTGTCCGGCAAATACGAGCCATCGTATCATCAACCTAGGACATGTAGCATCGGAAATTTACCATATGCTGAGCGAGGCGTGTAAGTGGCACAACCATCCTTTGAAGGTCCCTCAATTTTTGGAACCACCTAACTCGTCGTCAGGCAAATAACCATCAAAACACTGTTGACCATCACATACTAGCTGGGGTGCCGACCGTTGACCAGCCTGAAAAATAATCAGTTAAAATATAACCACCAGAAATCAGTTCAACGATAATCAGCTGAGTATAGGTATATATACCTACTACCTACCTAACTAAGGTTCTCCAACATAGGAAAACAATACTGGGTAGCACATAAATATTATTGGATTGTACTGATTTAGTTTATTCTACTTTAGTCATTATTATTGGTTTCACTTATGTTATTTATTTTCCTTTTTCTTTTATTAGTCCCAAGCTAGTCATTTATTTTGTATGCTATCCTCAACCATAGTGCGCATTAACGTATGGCCCCCCATTTCCACTCCCATTTCTATTATCTATTTCTATTATTTATACGCATGAAAGATCTTCATTTTCTCCTCCTGAGTCTATGTTCTCAATTATTTAGTTTGTTTTGCATTATGTCTATAAGGTCACTATTGTATATAAGACTCCAATCTCTTGCAAAAAGATCCATGTATCTTCCTATAATATAGAATTATTATTATTATTATTATTATATATATATATATATATATATATATATATATATATATATGGTAATTTTCCGGGTATAAACAAACTTCCTGTTTTTATTGATTTCATAGTTAAAGTAAAAAAAAAGGTTGAGGTGAGAGCAGGGTCTAGCCCCGTCACCGGACAACCTTCTGGTGCAGAAACCTTGCCTCTGCTCTTCTACACTAGACTAACGAACCGTGGGGATATCAATGGGGTGTGGGACTATTCTATCTTCATGATCATGATCACATAACGGTTGTTCCTTTAGTGGACATCTAAATCAATAATGATTGTATTTAAGTGATCTGGGGTGTGAGCGGGTTTTAATGAAATCTAAGGAGGGTGGGTGATCTAAAGGGCGCAGAGGGGGGCTGATGAGATGACACACCGTGGCACACTGGTGGAATCGACCATCCGATACTCCAGTAGATCCCACTTCCACAAGAATCCATTGCCTCAGGCCCCCATTCTTCTCAGCGGACCTGGATTAAGAGGAAAATTCATGTTTAAGCCTCCCACTAAAAAAAAACTCCACTAAGGTGGGAGAGGGGGTCCATGGAAGTCCACCAATCCCTCTCCCCCATCCTATGGAATTTTTGTTATTTACATTTTCGCACGCAACACTTCATGACCGGTCAAGCGCTTGAATCAATTTCAAACAGCCTCTTAATTTGAAGGACCCCGCATATTTCTAGTGGAAAATGGTTACTGGTGAAAATTGACTGAAACCGCGCGATTTTGCAATCCATGTCGTGCTGATTAAAAGTCACAACTGCCACAAGCCTATGCTATGATCCATTTTGATTTTACCCCTCTCAAAATGAAAAAAAAAAACCTGATGTAAGTTTTGTTGTTCTTTTATGGTTTTCGGAGGTATTGGGTAAAATTTGGCTATTTTCCAATTCAAATCACTCGGATTAAAAGTCACAACTGTTACAAGCCTATCTATCCTCTGAATCATTTTGCTTCAACGATTCTCAAATTCAAAAATACAGAAGAGCTTATAACCAATATCAGCTCATTTCCGGAAAAATACATTTTCTAGATAATCGGATGATCACACTAAAAAAGTAACTACCGGGAAGTTTTTATAAATAAACACTACAATTTTATTTTTATTTTATATATGTATATTTAAGTAGAAGAAGGGTTGACTAAAAACGAATGATAAAATAATGTGATACAAAATATTTAAAACTAATAATAAGAAGTGAGGAGCAATAAAGAAAGGAGTATCTACAAAATAATAAATATAATAGGTACTTATACAAATAAAAAAATATATATATACTCGTATATATATATACTAAAAAATATATGTACAAAAACAAAAAAAAATTAAAAATCAATAATAATGGTGGTAAATGAATAAAAATAAGCCATGAAATAAAAAAATATAGAAAACGTTAGACATATTTAAAAAATATATACATACAAATAAAGAAAAAACGTATGTTTTTAAAAATATTATCTATTTCACAAAATATATTTACTTAATATATGGAAGTACTTTCGGTATTGCTACTATCATCAGGCACTTAACAACAAATACTAAGGAATGTCGTGGCTGATGATGGTAGTAATACCGAAAGTACTTCCATATATTATGTGTAATAGACAATATTTTCAAAATCATACATTTTTCTTTATTTTTATTAAGTGTTTCACAATATCTCAGCAGAAAGTATTAAGTATATATATAATAATAATAATTTTATTTCCGTTAAAGTAATACCTGATAATAGAATATGTGTACATTAAGATAATTATAAATTAGATTCATAACTTTTTGAGTCTAATACATATATGTTCAGTAATAACAAAACTATTCAAAAAAGTGAAATGAAATGAATAAAAACTTAAAAATATATGAGTACAAAAAGGATGATATTGATACATAGATACATATGTAATAAGCAGATACATATTTTAATTTAATATAAATTAAAATAACTATTTTTTGAAACTTCCGTAAGCGTCTTTATCAAAACGATGTTTCGGGACGTCCTTACGTCCCCCATCAGGTCCCAATGTGTGAGATGTAGAAAAGAGAAAGAAAACAACGTAACAATAACAAATATAAAAAAAGAATAATAAAAAATAAAAAAATATATATTAATCAAATATAAATGAATAAATAAAAAAATATATAAATGAATAAATAAAAAAATATATAAATGAATAAATAAAAAAATATATAAATGAATAAATAAAAAATATATAACATTATTTTTATAACGTGTGTTTTTTATAACTATATTATGTTAAATATAATTACTGAAACTTAATATATTACATTTCCTCCTTCGTCTTTTAGCCTGTATCCTCAAGGTAGTGGTGAGGTGCCGGCTGGTCCGGAGGTTCAGGATCTTCGGGGAAGATAGCCCGCCTCCGGAGCTGGTCCTCATGTTTCCGTCTCTGGACTCTCTTTGGTTACAATGTATGATAACGGTCCAGTTCTTTCCGAGATTAATCCACTCGCTTGTTGTCTCAGCTGATGCAAGTGATATGGGACTGGGAGCTGTACTGTTCCACCGATATCCAGACTCTTCTGAACGACCCATGAGGGACATTAAGTGAAGCTGAACCCAAGTATTCTTGAATCGACAAGGACACATTGAACATATTATGTAATAATATTTTTGCAGGAGCTCCCTAATACTGCTAATAATATTTTTGCAGGAGCTCCCTAATACTGCTAATAATATTTTTGCAGGAGCTCCCTAATACTGCTAATAATATTTTTGCAGGAGCTCCCTAATACTGCTAATAATATTTTTGCAGGAGCTCCCTAATACTGCTAATAATATTTTTGCAGGAGCTCCCTAATACTGCTAATAATATTTTTGCAGGAGCTCCCTAATACTGCTAATAATATTCTCAAATGCAGTTTCAGTGATGGAAATAATGCTCAACGGTCAATACTCACATCCTCACAGGAAAAATCACATAATCAACTCACTTTAGCATATTCACACTAAAATTAATGACGGCACCACTAGGAACGCCGACACAGCCGTGTTATGACAATGATGAGTATAGACGATTTGAAACATATTACAGGCTCAAAAACCAAAAAACCCATTTTCCATTCAGGTCGTTTCACACTATCACTGCTGATGATTGTTTTAATTAAGAAACTGGATCATTCAAAATTGATCTAGAAATGAGGAGTAGTTAGTTATTGTGACTCATGCCCGGGCTTTAACTTCGACCGCTCTTTTATCGCTATGGTTGACATCAGACCTGGGCATTAGTCAGATACATTATCTTTTAAATAATGAAAAGATAGTATCTTGCAAGATAGTATTTGGTTCCTGAAAAGATACTTTATTCAAGATACTTGGTTATCTTGTCACTCATCAGATACATTATCTCGTTATCTGAAAGATTGTTATTCAAGAACCTATTTTGAAAGTATCTTGTTATCTTATGAGTGATCACTCATTATTCAAAAGATAATCAGATAACCAATACAAATAGCTCACGTTACCAACCCGAGAGTTGCGGGTTCGAATCCCCACCAGTAATACCAACTTACTTTACAAATAGCCCACTTTACCAACCCGAGGGTTGCGGGTTCGAATCCCCACCAGTAATATCAACTTATTTTAGAAATAGCTCACGTTTCCAACCCGAGGGTTGCGGGTTCGAATCTCGACCATTTATATCAACCTTGGTAATCAAAACCCACGGTTATGTACCATGAGGAGGCCGGGCTCAACGCGACCCCCTACGTTGTAGCCACTAAAGAAAGGACAACCGCCACTTTCAACGCTCTGAGCTGCCTAGCCTGCGCGACGGGATACTCTGAGCGTAGTATCATCTACATTGGAGTATCCGAGGCTATAGCAAGGTAAGCCGCTGCTGGGTGGTGGCATTGAAGCGGCGACGCGTGATCCTTGTGCAAGCCCAGAGTGCAGCCCTTTTAAGGGTTACAAAGGTCTATCGTACTGTCTCTATGGCTGCGCTACGTTTGCTGGCAGGAGCTCCGCCTATAGTCTTGGTCTTGGACGGGGTGGTCGCCTTTACTTCAGTAAACAGTAGTTTTGCCTTTAGGAGCGGATGTAGATGAGCCCTTACGTCTATTAGCTCTGGAGAAAGAGATTCGCGATAATTATGTTTTTATTTTTTAATGATTAATAAAATTGTTAGGCTCTAATTTCCAAGACGATATCGCGATAGGTGTCGTGGGCTCCACCGGAGGTCGGCCACCCAAAAAAAAAAAGTAATCTCAACCTATTTTATACACAGCTCACTTTGCAAACAATGGTAATCATATTAGTTTTTGAATCGAGCCTTCCTCTAATCCCTTACATTTCCCGGAAAAGTAACGAACTTTCTAGCCTTTACCAACATTTACTATGGAATAATGAATGTGATTCTTTTACAAGGTAAAATATCATCAAAATGATACGAAGAATAGGATCTGTACAATAATAATATAAAACCTCCCCGTGATTTTGTTTTCACCGATTCAACATTAGGGGGATGACCCTTCGCTACTGAGTCACCACGTACACTCAAAAATTCAGTAAATAGTTTAAAATGGTACTGAGTTGAGCGACCAACTTAGTTTACACAAAATCAAAATTTAGGCTATGTCGTACCCTAGTTAATGAAAACTGACATTATTGCAGAGTAATATAATTAAATTATAATTATAATAATTAAATTAACTTGAAAGAAATAAAACTTGTTTATTTATGGTATTGTCCCTAGTTACTTGAGTTAGTTAATGAAGCTGAAGTCCGGGCATTAACTTCTGGGTCAAATCGCCTACTACCAGAGCTCCCTTTCATCACTCTGGTGGACATGAGCCCGACTATACAATGAAAGTCCTAAATTTTGCCTACTTTACATTTATATTCACCTAGGGTAGCAGTCTTTAGAGATAGATAATTAAAATACACAATTTCTTTGTCAAACTTCACTATATATTCTCAAATACTCAACTAGTTTCGCCGTGTTAAGGCATTATCAAGAGTCACTTATAAACTGTTTATAAGTGACTCTTGATAATGCCTTAACACGGCGAAACTAGTTGAGTATTTGAGAATATATAGTGAAGTTTGACAAAGAAATTGTGTATTTTAATTATTTATTCCTAGAATGGAGCTTCACAAAGTAAATCTGGAAACCATAAATTATTAGTCTGTAGGGAGTTACCAGACATCGTAGAGGCTAGGCATCATCGCTTAACGTCCCTACCGAAAAACGGCGAGCTTAAGTTTATTTTACCTCCTAACCAAGGGCCTCTGTCGGGTTTCGAATCCACCATCTTGAGTTCAGTAAGCAAGCAGGCATACCACGGAGCAACCGGTGCCCTCGAGAATACTTCATCAAAAAAAGAAGAAGAGATTATGGCACCGATGAGTGATTGTGTTTCTTCAATCATTGTGAGATTATACACGCCAGGACGATTACACCATTTGAAAGATAAGTAATAAATAATTTATAAGAAGTTCCTGCCCAACTCCATTTAGGTTCAGGCAGCGATGGATTTTAAGCTATTTGTAGAATAGCCTGCCCTCCCATTAAAAATTGCCACCAAAACAAATTCATCTTAATCTAAGCTTAAACAAAAAAACGACCGAGTTTGATAAAATTTCTTTCAGATCAGTATTAAGTCGATACGCTTCAATTGGCACTAAAGCGGAGTCGATATCATATTTCATTCGCGAAATTTCGTGCAGGGAAGATTGACCACGCACTTACGTACGTACACACACGAAAACATACTTCTTTCCAAAAAAGTCGAAAATACTGTAATGACCTCGAAACATAAAAATATGATGAACATTTTGATTTCGATTGTCGGACCCATTACAATAACTTGCCTATATGCTAGGAAGTTAATAAAATAACTTGATAATACGGGTCGGAATTCGAACCCGCAACCCTCGGGTTGGTAACGTGAGCTATTTATAAAATAAGTTGATATTACTGATCGGGATTCGAACCCGCAACTCTCGGGTTGGTAACCTATGCTATTTGTAAAATAAGTTGATATTACTTGTCGGGACTCGAACCCGCAACTCTCGGGTTGGTAACGTAGGTTATTTGTAAAATAAGTTAATATTACTGGTCGGGACTCGAACCCGCAACTCTCGGCTTGCTAACGTAGGTAATTTGTAAAATAAGTTGATATTACTGGTCGGGACTCGAACCCGCAACCTTCGGGTTGGTAACATGGGCTATTTGTAAAGTATGTTGATATTACTGGTGGGGATTCGAACCCGCAACCCTCGGGTTGGTAACGTGACCTTTTTGGAAAATAAGTTGATTTTACGGTTCGGGATTCGAACCCGTAACCATGAGACAGACCTGGGCGAAAAGTATCTTAAATACTATCTCAGTTATTATCCGAATGATAACCAAGTTATATTGAGTGACAAGATACATTAGTCAAGATACTTTCGTTATTCAAGTATCTTATTGTGTGACGTAGGTTATCTTGGAAGATAATGTATCTTAAAGGTAACGTATCTTGTAAGATACTGTATCTTATAAGATAGTATTTGGTCAGATAACGTATCTTGCAAGATAACGTGCCAGATTAGTTGAATAACGAAAGTATCTTGACTAATGTATCTTGTTATTCAAGATAACTTGGTTATCTTTCAGATATTATCTGAGATAGTATTTAAGATACTTTTTGCCCAGGTCTGGTTGACATGAGCCCGACTCTACTGTGGGAGTCCTAAATTTTGCCTATCCTAAATTTTTATTGACCTAGGGTAGGGGCCTTTAACGAGTACCTGACACCGGCTCGAAACCATCACTTAATGTCCCATCCGAAGGACGACGTCCTCAAGGTTTTTTCACTTCCCAGAAATAAAAAAGCTAAGGGCCTCGGGTATCTTGAGCTCAGTACCATTGAGCTACCGGCACCCTGAGAGGTGCTCAGAAATGAGCACATGTTGTAAAGGCCAGGTAAATGGTGAGCGGGTTCATTTACGTTTCCATTTTGAAATCTACTTGTTTAGAATGATTCTTGGAAGACGACTTGCATATGATGGACGGTTTGGGATGGGATGCTATGGAGAGGAGAGGTTGCCAAACAGGCCTCCCGAGTCAATAGCCCCACTATCCAATATACAGCTGTTTGGCCCTTTATTGCTCTTCTATTTGCTTACCTTCCAAGCTCCCTTTCTCTCTACCCTTATTAATTCTAAATGTTATGCCATCCCCTCAATAACCCTAACCTTCCCTTCATATCCTCCCATAAAAATATCCCTACTTCCATCTAACTCCACTCAACAGAATCAAATACTAAATCCTCAACCTTCCACATGTTAGCATCTTCGCTGCCGGAGGTTATTTCAAGTAGTTTGGGCAGAACGTTGTTAAGAAAACAACCATTTCAAGTCGTTTGGGCAGAACGTTGTTAAGAAAACAACCATTTCAAGTCGTTTGGGCAGAATGTTGTTAATTAAACAGCCATTTCAAGTAGTTTGGGCAGAAAGTTGTTAATAAAACAACCATTTCAAGTCGTTTGGCTACCTACCTCTTCAACATTGCTGGACCTAAAAACATTGAACCCGAGAATTTCAGAGAGTTCGATTACAGTAAACCCTCGTTGCAACGAACTTAAAGGGACCAGAAAATCAGCAGTTCTTATAACGAAGTTCGTAATATACAAGTTAAAAACAAACAAATGAGTAGGTTCATATGTAGTAAAAACAAATTTTTAAAACAACGCAATATATTATATTAAAACATTAGAGAACCTATTCTAGTTACAGAAAGACTAGACCTGATTCAGAAAGACTACACAGAAACAATCGCATAAATAAAAAATATCACATACGAAAAAAAACAATATATATTTTTTAAAAATACAATAACAAAACAAAAACTCAATTTGTAGCTATGTTCATACCAACCTATACTTACTGTTTCGGTTGCAGAGTTTGCAGGATTGCGCACAAAGTTTAAACTTTGGGGTACGGCTAAGAACATTGTAGTTCTCTTAAAGAGCTTCGCGCCTTTTGGAAGGGCAGACAAATGACTTTGAGTCATCGTGACAGCGGCACACACCGGACCTCCACTCCAATTTTTTATAACTTATTGTGATATAAAAAATTTACACACATTAAGATTATTAATATATTATAAAATCAATTATTATTATATGTATAAAAACATCATTAGAAATGAAGTAACATAATTAGTGAATAAATATAAAAAAATGGACTAGTCGCATTTTGTTTTAAAACGAAATGTGAGCAACCAATGAGTGGAGACAAAAGACGACGACCAGCTGTCTTAAATAGTGTGAAACAGTCAGAAAGGAGAGATGTGGAGGTGGACAGTCTAGTGAGAGAAGTGGTTTTTAGGGTTAAGGTGTAGTGACCCACGTAGGAGTGAAAAGAACAGTGAAGTAGATACACAAAGGTACTTTTATTTATTTATATGTTTATATGCCCAAAATAACATTGAATTAAAGAATGTCCACAATATTTATAAAACAGACTAAAGTAGATGTAGAAATTAGTTTGTAAGATTAAGGTTTGTAAGTAATTTGATTTTTTACTTCATATTGATATTTTGATTTTATTTATAATGTAGATTTAGGTAAATAAACCCAATACTTGTTCTCTAATTCTATGCTATTTATTTTCCCTATGAACCCAGTAAGATAATTTATACCTTTGGATTAGATTTAACATTTTTGCAAAAGGAAAACAATATGTAGACCGGGCGCTAGATCCTGATTTCTTGCAGCTGCAAGACATATTTCGACAATTTGATGTACATTTACAGGGCTGAATTAATGACTCTGGCAAAGACGGCTTAGTCATTTGTTGTGGACGTAAGTCACCATTAAGCTTTTCATAGCCAAATAAACAGTAACCAATGGGCTGCAATTGTGTTTTATGAAGCCTATGTTTTGAGAAATCAGTTTATATCGGAGTTCATCAGCAGTCAATTTTTTTTTTTTTTGAAAAAAGAAATGTACAAACTATTTCTAACTGTTTTAATTGTTCATTATTTAGGTCAAGGTTTCCCAAAGATAAAAGGGCTGTTTGTAAAAAACCCTCAGTTGCAGCTTTCAAACATTATTGTTTACTGCCAAATCTACTGGTAGTATCGCAACCCCTTACAGCATCGAATCCTCCACAAATGTACATCTCGCAGTCGTCTTTTATTTGTGTATATTTTGGAGCATTAGTGCAAAGATATCGAACAAGTTGTAATTTATTATGAGTGCTTGAAAAGAAAGCTTTACAATTATCAGGAATTTTAGTTGAATGACTTGCAATTATAATATTTTTAATAATTTGGCCTTTACTTCGCAAACTGGACTCTCAAAGTTTTATTGAAATGTCGTCATATCTATCGAATATTACATCTATTCTTTTCACGTCAGGCTGCATGATCTTTTTGAAAAAAGCCTCAGCAAAATCATCAAAAGTATTAAACTTTTTTAACTGAATTTGGTGAACAAGTGCCATACCATCAACAATATAAATTTTTGGAGTATTTAAATCTATAATGTCTTGCTGAGAGTTTGTACCACAGTTATAATTGTTTTGAATTTCAAGGGCAAGTTGTGATTTTGGTGATTTCTTGTAAAATCCCTCGTCGAAGAGATACTTGCAGTAGTCTAATATTTCATACGATGCTAATATTTTTGTGTCTAATCCACGTTGAGAAGCCACCATGAATGATTTTTGGAAAATTGTTATGTCTGTTACGTCTTGCAGTTTCTTGTTTGAAGTATTTTTGTTTGTTTTGGCAGGAGTATCTTCAAACTTGTAAAATTTCGTTTTTTTTTTATATGGTTATGTCCTCAGTGAATTTTAAATACGAAATTTGATACATTCATTACATTGGCAGTTATTGGGATTTTTGAATTGAGCCCCCTCCCCGGAACTCTCCCCTCCCCTCAGCCGATATCGCTGAAATTTGACAGGTTATGTCCTCATCGGATTTTAAATACGAAATTTGATGTTGATACATTCATTACATCGGCAGTTCTGAAGGGTACGAACGGAGACAGAAGGGAACATTTACTATTGTTCACAGGATTGATGGTCAATTGCTTGGCATTGGAGCACAATTCTATTTCATATGTTCAATTTGGTAAGAATAATTAGTTTACTAGCCCACAAAGTTGTTCATAGAGTCTGTTTAATTCTGGCATGAGACTGGAGTTCCACCAGGGTGTTAATAATTATCTCGATACGAAATTCAATGATTCCACAGGGTTTAACTTTGGTTGAAGTGAGTCTCGTTAAATCAGAGCTCAGATAGGAAATAATCAGGTTAACCATAGAGGAGAGAAGGAAGGGGTCGTTAGTAGGACTTCTCTGTAGGGGTGCTGAACGCTGAGCGCTGGGTGCTCAATGCTAGGTGCTGGGTGCTGAACGCTAAGTGCCGGGTGCTGAACGCTGAGTGCTGAGTACAAGTTTCACGATTTGATTTTCACATCTCAATTTTCTAAACAGAGACCCAATAACTGCCGATGTATGTTTGTATCGACACGACATTTTATATGTAAATTCATAACCCCATAAAGACCCCCCTCATGCCCATCAATTTTCAGCCGAATCGGACAAAGGGAAGGCGAGGTTCAACTTAAAAACCCTAATAACTGTCGATGTGATGAGTATCAACATGAAATTTTGTTTGAGGATTCAGTAGTCCCTGTCACTCACAGATTTTCAACCAAATCAGTTTTCAGAGGGAGAGAGGAAGCTTAATTGTTCATGCGGTCACACATATATAATTTTGTGTTGAGAATAACATTCATTCTATCGAGAGTTTTTGTGGTTTTTTCTTCATATTTCTAATTTAGAGGTAGGAAAACATGAAATTGAGTTGAAAACTTCGCATTGAATTTTTGACCGACTACAAAACTTTCCCTATACCTTGTGTGGCTGGGGAAGTAAAATAAATAACTAAATAATTAATGTATGCCATCTGGTGAGAAACTTGAAGCACTACAGAAGCTGCAAAATAAAGTTTTAGGCAGGGTAGTATAGGTAGGATGGTTCCTGAAGGAACAGGTAGAACAGGTAGGTCCTCTGAACACCAGAGCAGCTCCAGCCTAGAGAGTGAGGGCGCCGCGGCCGGTAGCTCAGTGGTATGCCTGCTTGTCTTCTGAGCTCAACAACGTGGGCTCGAAACCCGACCGAGGCCTTTAGTTTTTTTTATCTGGTAGGTTAAATAAACTTAAGCACGCCGTCCTTCGGATGAGACGTTAAGCGATGGTCCCGAGTCTGTATGATGTCAGGTACTTTTTAAAGACTTCTGCTAGGTGAATACAAATTTAGGGTAGGGAAAATTTAGGACTCCCACAGTAGAGTCCGGCTCATGTCCACCAGAGTGACGAAAGAGCGCTCTGGTAGTAGGCCGTGTATGACCTCGTAGTTAAAGTCAGGGCATGAATCATAAAACCTAACCTAAGCTGCAGCCTAGAGAAGGCTACTCGTTGGTAGGTCCTCTGAACACCAGAGTGATGTTAGTCATTCTCATATTAGTTTTTATCTTTTCTCATTGACATTTCAAGTAGTCCTAAAGGTCCTCGGGGTGAAGCTATACACAAGTACCTACCAACATATCATATAATATACGAGGTGTGTTCAAAAAATAAAGGGAATTTTCTGTTTTTTTTATTTTTATTTTGAATGGCCTCATGGACGAAGCATATCAGCCATGACTCCAATTGTAAGGAACGGTTGTTAGCTGAAGGGGCACTTTATGGAGGTGATGAGGGTATCATATGGGATCCCCATCATATGTAAAGCACAGAACCCATCCAAGATACGAACATGATTGGCGACACCAGCAACATCATCTCCGACCCACATCTTATCACTGACTGGTCTTGTTATCCTACATATCTAGAGGCTGGTTGGCGAAAAGGATATTGCTCTCATGTCTCTATATCTCTGTATACTGACGGGTCTAAAAGCGAGCGCGGTGTCGGTGCAGCCTTCTTGGACCCCAATAACGACCATGCTGAAAAATTCAAACTGCAATACATATCCTCCATCTTCACCGCTAAGGGTATAGCCATATTTTCTGTTTTTGAAAAGAATTTTATTTATTCGTCTACATCAATGTTATCCCCTTCAAAATAGTCGCCATTAGACATTATACACTTATGCCAGCGCTTCTTCCAATTCCCGAAACTCTTCTGGAACTCAATCTTTGGGATAGCATTTAGCTCTCTCAGCGATGCGCTTCTAATCTCATCTATCCTTGTGAAACGACGGCCCTTAAAGGTTTTCTTTATTGTTGAAAAAGTCAAGGGGAACCATTGATCGTTTGACCTTGTGGCAAGAACTCATGATGCACTATGCCGTTAAAATCGAAAAACACAGTGACCATGACCTTCACATTCGACAGCACTTGTCGAGCTCTTAACCCTAGTTTTACTCATAGCAGACTCACCAAAAGCAATATTTAACATTTCTAAAACTTTGCTGCACTTTATTCCATTCTCATAGCAAAATTTATTGCAAATTCTCTGATCCATTTTGTAAACAAATAAATAATCGCCGATCCTACCAAAATACATGTAACCGCTTTGACAGCTGACAGCAGACTAAACATCCGGTTTGGCTAACAATGAACAGATACTTTTGAGACATGTTTACCAACACAACAACGAAAAAATCGCGATAATCGGATTAATACAACCCGCGAAATTACAAAATTCCCTTTACTATTAATGAAATAGAAGCGAACTAAAAAAAAAAAATTCTTTCTATCAGATAATGGAGATTTGATGGGCTAAATGAACTGACTACAAGTTTTGGATGCGATTAGCTGGTGGCTTGAGCCAAGCCCCCTCATCCCTGGGGAAGTACCAATTAGGGGATGTTTGGAGAATCAAATCAATATTAGTAGAGATAACGGGCTGGGCAATCACCGGCGCGGCGCAGGGGGCCCTTTCAGACACCAATACGGAGTCGTGTCTGAATCACCGTGTACTTCCCCAATTCCAATTATTTGTTATCAATAAGTATCAAGTTTTCGCGCTTTCTCTAAGCCCTCTTCCTCTTGGCTCAATTTTGCAGAAATCAAAAGATATCTTAACCGGGAGCTTCTCATTCCATATATTTATTTTTTACTTTCTTACATCTATAGTATAAGAAGGTATTGTAATCGAGAAAATCGAAAATCCGATATTGAGTGTTCAACGGATTTTCACGTTTCACGAGGCGTAGCCAAGATTTTGAGCAGGGGGGGGGGGGGGGGGGAGGCAAAGTTAAGCTACAGGGGTGTGGGTATAGTCACCCGGGGGCACAGCCCGCAGTTTCCGTGGTTAGCGTTGCAGACTTTTGTTATTAATTTGGGAGACTCGGACCTCTAGAAGCTCCCCCTGAGGTAACCACTGACTGTTATACTAAGTTGACTTTACATGAGCAGCAAAAATGCAAAGCGCAGCAGCAGCAAATGCACGCTGTGGTTTCTGTGCTTTTAGAATTAAATGACTCACAGCCAATAGTGTGAATTTGCTGCTGCTGCGCTTTGCATTTTTACTGCGGATGTATAATCAGCTTTAAGAGTATAAAGTATAACATAAATGACGATTTTGAGCGAGGAAATGAAATGATCGAATTCGTGTATATTTAAAAAAATGTAATATGACTTGTTTTGTACATGTACAATTAAGTAAAGCACAATTTTCGTTTATCCTCCGAAAATCGTGAAAGAACTTCCTCTTTGAAGTGTTTTCGATCGTTTTCCAGTTCTCGCACGTTTGGCACTGTGATACAAAGAAGGGGCATGAAAGTGCCCCAAATATCAAAATACCAAATGTCAAAAACCAAAACGGATTTATGTGTGGCCCCCATTTTTAGTGGTTGCTATTTCACCACTTTTTGCGATGTAGTACAATAGCACTTGATACCTAATAGGTGGTAAACTAAAAATACTGTTTAGTTAAGAAAGGAACATATATTATAGATGATACAATAAGAAGGTAGAGTGAAGAGGAAGGTTAGGGGTTAGTTAAATCTAACAATAAGTATGCAGTAGCTAATGTGAGTACAGGGAGAGAGGCGGTGGGTGAAGAACCAGTCCAACAATCCACCCCCACCCCACCGGTAATATAAATAAAGGTTTGGAGTGTGTTGTACAAGGGGGCAGTTATTTCTAACCTAATAATAATAGTGTGTGCGTGAAGAGGAAGGGAGGGGGAAAGGGCGTGTCTGACCAATGGGAGGGAGAGGGGTGTGGCCAAGGAGATACGCCTCTCGGTGGAGGCTCCAAGCTAGTTGGATGTTGGGATTGTTGGATGTTGGGATGGAGCTGGGGGAGACACCTCTCGACCTGAGGGACCAGCGGCACGACCACGATCTATCCATCTCCAAGAAGAACCCCGCCACATCAGCAGGACTCGTCAAACCTCCCTACTCCTACATTGCTCTCATCACAATGGCTATCCTTCAGTCACCGCACAAGAAGCTCACACTCTCAGGCATATGTGAGTTCATCATGACCAGGTTTCCATACTACCGGGAGAAGTTCCCAGCTTGGCAGAACTCCATTCGGCACAACCTCTCCCTAAACGACTGCTTTATCAAGATCCCTCGAGAGCCTGGCAACCCGGGAAAAGGGAACTATTGGACTTTGGATCCCATGGCGGAGGACATGTTTGACAATGGGAGCTTCCTCCGGAGACGGAAGCGGTACAAGAGACAAGCCCCAGAGCTGCAGAGTCCTGGCTACCTGCACTATCCTTACCTGCCACCACTGCCGCCGCCACTGTTGGGCCCGGGACCTTTGGCCAGGATCCTGGTTCCGAGCTCTTGTCCTCCCCGACCTCGGCCCTCCTTCTCCATCGAGTCACTGATAGGAGGAGGGACGCGGGATGAGGTGCCAGGAAATACGACGGCTGCACCTCGATCGGCCTTCACTCCACTGCACAGCACGGCATGGGCCAGGTGAGCCACCCCCAGCCACCTCTGGAGAGCCACCACCCCCAGCCACCTCTGGAGAGCCACCACACGACACAGCCACCAACCACACCATCTGGTACTGTACATCTATCTACCAACTCAAACATAACATATCCATCTTTCTGTAATGTACTGTACTGCTCGGTGTCGTGTAGTGCCACTCGCCTGCATGGTCCAAACCTAGTCATTAGCGTGCATCTAAATATTAGGAGTGCCACTAGCGTACGTATATCCCCACGGAACAGCTCAAAATTAGTACAAGCCCTGGTCTACCATTCGATACTTCATATAATTTTTATTGGCTATAAAAGAGGATTGTTTGTTGCATATAAACCCTTTTAATGATATTACTCTCATTTTCTTGATTCCGAGCCTGTAGTATTTTTTGTAGTGGTTAACGTGTATTTTAAAGAATGGAGTAATTTCTGAAGATTTAGTTTGGCTGACGTAATTGTTTCCTCGTTCACGCAAAGCCATGGTATTTTATTTTGAACTCTTTATGGACATTTTTTGGGTTTTAACAATTTGAAATACACTCACTTCCACTATGGTATTAAACTGGAAGTAACTCCAAGATCAATCGTACAAACTATGCAGAGGTGTAGGGTTTGGCACACTAACTAGGTGTGGGGTGGGAGCAGTGGTCCTATCCTCTGGGGATCCCTAGTCGGCTGGTAGGCTTACCTCAGTAATTAACGGTGGAAGGTTGAAGTAACAATAAATGTCATACTCGTACTTTGACAGAGCTGCTAGAGACACCCATATATAGTATGCTAGTGGCACCATTTGAAGAAGGCTAGTGGCGCTGTACGTAGCCGTACTGCTCAGCTCTCCTTAGACTATATTTATTATATTTATATAATTTATCCTATTTAAGTACAAATGTACACAGCCCCTTCCCCTAGATAAGTTTCCGCCTCCCCTCCAAGTTTCCTTCCGAGAGGTGTCCTTCAACACACACACACTAACAGTAGCCGTTCTTGTCTTTCTTAGACCTCTGAATAGCTTGTCACTTCATATTTTTTGGCACTTCCAAAAGTGTCAGTGTCGCTATCTTCAGATCCACTGTGACCTATCTCATGAAAGGCTGAAATATAGCTGTTCACACTCTTTACAATAAATATAAAGTATGTACCTACATAGACCCCACTTGACAGGCCTCTCATCGTCCGCCTTCTAACAACATATAACAATCTTATCAACATAAATAAACATTTTTCTTTCTGAATTTTATAATAATGACGATTTAAACAAAAAAAATGAGGTAATAAGACATACCTACTCTGAAATACAACGCACAAAAAACAAAGAAAATAGTAATATCGCGTTATTTATTAATATATAAAAATTCAGAAACGCGACTCTAACGGTATTTTCAATCCTCTTTAAAGTGGTTGAATAATTAAATAGTCCATAAAACTACAGCTAAATTATTCTTTTTAAACCATTTAACTCAACAATTTGTAACAGTATGGGTACAAGCTAAAAAGTGTATATTTTCATTTTTTCTCAACATGAAAATCCATTTAATGAAATTAGTTGGATTTGTCTATCAGATAAACGTTATTTTCTGTAAGTCAGAACTGAGATCTTTGTATAGAAAACCTGCTCTTGAATTTTTCAGTTCCTAGACAGAATATTTTTTTTTACATTTACTAGTAACTGTGTATCTAGTAACTACATCAAAGTGTGATCCGGGAGTAGCAACTTCACTTACCTTATAATAATTCTATATAACGGACATTCTATTGTATCGGACGGCACATGTTGGACTATTTTCCTATACGAAAATATGTTTAAAATTAGTTTTTACGTTATAAATTTGGCCTCATGATAAGTCACTTGCTCAGTAATAATTCCGTACCTTTCCTTGAAAAATAAAGTCAATAATTAATATCATAGACGTGACAAATTTAAAAACCAGTGGAAATGATTTGCGTACTCAAGACAGCATTTCTGCGATTTTTATTGGAATTAATCTGTGTAAGACGCTAGTATGTTGTGAGCTTAGACACTTGTAGCTTGCTTTTGAGGTTGCCCTCATTATCAAGCAAGCCCTCTGAAATTGTTTTGATTCGAAAGATGAAATCTAAAACTCTGTTATAAATAAACTAATAAATATTAAAAAAGTTAATGTATCATGGATAGAGACAGACGTATGTTTCCTGTTCCTCAGCTGGATCACTATCAATCAAGTAGTTAATATATATCAAGGATACTTCGAAATAGGAGTAGAAATTCTGGGAACAGGAAACGTGTATCTGTCGCCGTCTATGAAATTTTAAATTGTTAATATTTGTCTAATTTCTTTATTACAGTGTTTTTAATTGTATATATTAGATTTTATCTTTTTTGAATTGTTATGTTTTAAAACATCAGAGAGCCTAATGATGAGAACAGCCTCGAAAGCCGGCTAACTTGAAATAACAAAATCTGTAAGAGGTGTGACTACTTCGTTATTTTACAACCTGTGAAAAAATCACTTTTCACTACTATTCTCACATTAGTTGCTTGTCTTTCCATTGGAAAATTCCCAAGTTGACACTGATTATTTATGAGACTTAAAAGATATATACAGACGAGACTTAACATGTTATAATACATGCGTTCAACAGATTTGGGATTTTTTTCCATTTGAACAATGGTAATATACAACTAGAATATTTCAAAATATGTTTCTTTTTATTTTATTTATTTTATTCAATTGTTTTTTTTATAATTCTTGATAATACATTTGTGTGACGTCCTGGACCCTTTACTTACTTTCTTCATTAGATCAACCGTCCTAAGAATTTTTATATAATTAATCAGAATGAGTTTAAAATCCTTTTATGTCTCACATACCATGTTCAAATATACTTAAAATATATTTTTCTTACGTAATAGTCCATAAAAATAAATTTTAGAAAATATTTTGAAAAATTTACTAAGGTTGACTTTGGCGTGGAATGGCTGATAAAAGTCCATTTGACAGAAAAATAAGGTCTAACCTTTTAGAATGAAGCTTGTCGGAACCGAAGACTTGAGATATCTCAATATGGTTTTGCCTCAAGTCCTACACGGTTCCGATTACAAAAATACTAACTGTATTACTAGATGTACAGGAAAAATATAAGTAATTTTTATGAAATTATTATTTTTTTAAAGAAAATGATGCTATAGTACCTTTAATCGAATTTTTTTGATTTTTAAATTTTTCTCAAAGTAAATTAGAGATATACGAAATTCAGTTGAATGTAATTATGATATAGTTATGGAAGGATGAAGTTTTCGTAATTTACACAATGTTCTTCCAATTAGAGTGACCGACTCTTGATCGACCTATTTCGGGAGTTCTACCTTAAAAATCAGGATGTTTTCAGTGGTATATCAGATCAAAAAAAGCCTTATAATGTTAACATACCTAAATGTACCTTCTTGGTTATTGTATATATATACCTATATATATATATATATATATATATATATATATATATATATATATATATATAATATATATACCTATATATATATATATATAGGTGGGTATATTCATTTTTAAATCAAGCACGTTGAATAATGAATAAATTAGATATATTAAGTTAAATGTTAGGAGGCAAAGTCATTATTTTCGAGTGAATAATCCTATGAACCTTTAATGAATAATCCTTAGACTAAAACTAGACGTCGATTACTAAAGGAGAATCATCAACGGAACATAATGCAATAAAAAATAAACAAAATACATAAAATGCATTTTTTTCTAATCATAGAAATAATACCTACTTGATAAAATTCTGGAGGTAATTTTTTACCAATAACAAATTACATTTGGCCGCACAACAATTAAACAAATATGTGATTGTGTTCAAAAAATTAAATAATTTTAATAAAATAAACTTGAAACATTGGGGTGGGACACTCTATGATATCTGCAAGGAGCTTGTATTTTGTTCCGCTTGTAATTTAGTGCTCAGTAAATTATTCGGTTTTGTTCAGTATCCCATGCTCAGTATGTTATTTTAAACCCTCAGTAGAAAAATAAATGTTTCTCAGTAAACAAGTATGTTTCACTAAGCAGGTATTTTATGCTTAGTAGAAAAATAAATTTTGCTCAGTAAAAAAATAGTTTTTGTTCGAAAAAAAAAATTTACTCATAGTTGTTTAGTAAATTTACCATATTTATTTATTTTTCTTTAAACCCTGTGAGATTTTTAGGTTATTTCAGTGACAGCGCAAGATGAGTTAGGAAGAATGTGTGAATGTGTTTTCTTAATTTTTGAAAATAATATTAAAAACGAGGTTGTAAGCGTTTATAAAAATACTGACCATTTAATTTTTCAACTGGGCGTTTAATAGAAATGCGTAGCAAATTAATTGAATACTGACCAAAAAATGCAAATGTTCAATATTAAAAATTTTCAAAGAGCGTTTATTATAAAGACTTAAGAAATAAATAAAGTATGAGCATTTATTAAAAATAATGATCAAACAAATAAAATACTGAGCGAAGAATTTTTCCTCATTTTTTGTTCATGTCCTGGAATTTAAGAAAATTAAACTTGGAAAGTTTAATTAAATTACATTTTGTAAACGCACCCACTTCATGCTAGTTAATGAATTTTAGTACGATCTATTATCATTTTTTATATTGTTTATTTTATGTTTTGTGATAATTCGGGTCAAGTTACGTCCCACGTAGGGTTCTTTCGGGTCTCCTCTATAGAGAGCGGGGCAGATCTCACAAAATTCTGGACGGTTGGTCATCTTGCTTCCAACACTTATCTCTTGATATCTAAACTCATTCTCATGACTTTTACATTTTATATTCATCAAAAAATTATGTATTTTCTCTATTGTTTCCTCAACATCTCAAATTGACCAGTGGACTGGGGCTACATGAAATATACATGTGTGCACTCTTCCCCAGCTCAAATTATTCGTAATCAACTAAGTTTGCGCTCTTCCTCTGAATCCTTTTCTTCAATCAATTTGACCGAAAAAAAGTATTTTAGTCAGGGACTGTTTATTTCAAGTTTAGCGGTTATGAAAGCTAATAAACTTCAGTTTTTAAAATATTTTTAATTAACGAGAAGCAACTCAAACTAACTACATAACATGTATATTGATTATAAAATAAATAATAAAACGAATAAATAAAACAAATAAATAAGACATGAGGGGGGGGGGGGGGGGCGCCACACAAGTAATAAATTTCATGTCAATAGATTTATTACATCAACAGTTATTAGGGTTTCTGAGTGAAGCCCCTTGGCCCACCACCCCTCCAATGCTCCCCTTCCCCGGGGGTCAATGTATTAATTCCATCTGGAGTTATCGTGTCCACATAAACGTACATACAGACAGACATGAAATTCCAATGGAAACCCAACATCGAACTTTCGGCCGATTTCATAACTTACAGCTGGTCAAGTCAAATGGTCAAATAACAAACCTATAGTATTGCTTTATTGTGGTTGCAGAGTACTGGTTGTCCCGGAGGTTTGTTTTATCGCCTGCAAGTTCCCAGAGACTAGATCCTTGCATCCTTTTAGTGTATTTCTATGGAAATCGTCTTCCCCACTGACCCGGTTCATGTATCCAGTGGTAGGGTCAGACGTCCGATTACCAATAGGGAAAACTAATCCAAATTCTGACTTTGAAAATATCTACTAAATTAAGAAATATGCTAACCAAGTAGGACTTATTTTGGCAGCTGACTCGTCTAGTTGAACGTAATAGCAGTGAGAAATCTTCAAAGTGTCTCTACATTAAAGTTTTACCTCATTTAACTTGATGTTCAGGGGGTCTCCCTCTTCAATATATAAATACAAGACTCTCTTATACCAACCCCTTTTTTACAGTTTGCTCTCCATCTCCCCCCCTTCTCGAATATTTGTTTCGCTGTATAGCGTGATTCTGAGAATGACTTTCTTTTAAACTTTGTGTAGGATTAATGTTAATAGTTGTTATTTAGTTAATGTTGAACTAAATTTGTTACTGTATTGATATATTATTTATTTTTTTATTTTTACATTCCAACTAGGATGTATATTTATTTCTTTATACAATGAAGAAATGATCCAATCTTTAAAAACAAAGACCTTGTTTAACATTTATATTTCTAATTCCACGAAAGTATATATTTCGGTTTACGCCATCGTCAGCACAAAGTTCTACAGTAACATTTAACTTTGCTAGGTTGGGATATTTATACAATCCTGAGATTACCTGAGGCTGTGGTTCCCCTTCTCCAAAAGAAGTCCTAGTGTCCTAACAGAAAAACCTAATTGTGAAAATATTTGGGCTAAACATGAAGTTCAAAAATAATACAGAGAAATTCAAATAAACTAAAAAAATGGTATTCATAATAAAGTACATCGTATATATTAAAAAAATGAAATAATATCTAAGTAATAAGAGAGAAAACAAGAAGAACATACAATCAATCAAATAAATGTGTAATGCAATTTAAGAAAATATTAAATACATATAATATATTGTATATTTAATTATTGTACATATATGTACACATTTATTTATTTGATTTCGTTCATTTTCTTCTTGTTTTCTCTCTTATTATTTAGATATTATTCCATTTATTTATTATAAATACCTAGTCATTTATTATGAAAAAAATTTCTTGACTTTATTTGAATTTTCACAATTAGGTTTCCCTGTTAGAACAATAGGATTTTCCTCCTCTTGTGGGGCTTCCCTTGGAGAAGGGGTGTAACAGCCATAGGTAATATCAAAATTGAACAAATATGCCAACCTAGCAAACGTTTTACTCTTGAACTTTGTGCTCACGATGGCCGGTGCTCTATCTGTATTTATTTTTGTGGAATTAGACAATATAAGACAACATAAATATAAGAGGTATTTTGTAAAATGTTCTGAGGCGCCGAGTAAATTGGTCTCAATTTTCGTCTGATTTCGGTCAAGATCTAATCAGATCTTGTTCATAGCAACAATCGTTTCCGGGAGCGCTCAAAGTTTCAATCACACACACACAGACAGACAGACATAACCGCGAAAATGGCCAAAACGTATTCAGGGGACCTTGAAACTGCCCCGGTCGGATCTTCTATTAGTTTTTCAAGTATATCGACACTGATTGCATTGCCATTTATTCGAACACGTAATTTCTTAGACTTGATTGGGGTACTGAAAAAAGCCGGAGGGTTGGCAACTCTGCTTAGTTATTATGAAACGCACCTAAATAGTGAGTATGTTTATGCTCGCAAGACGTCATCTTGCGGGAACGACGAGAGCCGAAATATGATTCACAAAATTATGCTTCAGAGTTATTATTAAGAAAATAAAATATTAAGAAACTATTAAAAAACAAAAAGTACAAACCCGGGAATACCTATTTGTTGAAAAAAAAAAAAAAAAAAACGGAGGCTCCGAGGCCTCTTTTTAATTCATTTTGCTGAGGTCTGAGGCTCGTGTCTTAGCCAGTCCCGCCCTCCCGTCGCTACACCACTTCCTGCGCCTGACTGGTACGATGTATACCTGAGTGGAACGATGTATACCTGAGTGGAACGATGTATACCTGAGTGGTACTTGTCTTCCAGACTATTTAATTAGATGCTACACCAAATAGAAAGATTGAAAACCGCTATGGTATAACATATTACCTATTTTGAAACATTACAACAAATGTTTCTTTAGATTCTCTGGGATGTTACTATGTTGATTTTTTCCGGAATTTTTTTTCCAGAGATATTTTCTTTTTTACTTTTTTGACAACATTGCGGTACACTTCCACTTCCCTTCTTCTGTTCACTATGAACTGAGTACAGGAAAAGAAAGAGGTCGGTGAAACACCGAAAATGTACTTCCCCGGGCCTCATGGACGAAGCATATCAAGCATGATTCCAATTGTAAGGAAAAGGAAAAATAGGTAGGATCAAGTAATGGAATGCCACCGATGGGGTTGAAAATTAATAGGTGTCTTACTCAACGACTTCTGAATCATCATACAAAATTTCGTGTTGATAGTTTCATTACATCTACAGTTATTAGGGTTTTTGAGTGGAACCCCCTCCTCTCATTCGTCATCCCGGTTCTTAATGGGTTTTTGTTTCAGATGAAAATTTCGTGTCAATATCTTCATTACTTCGGCAGTTATTGGGGTTTTGTGTTAGCCCTCCCGTTTATCCCACCTTCCCTTCAGCCGATTTGACTGAAAATCAATAGTCGTCCTTCTGGGGCTCTAAAAATATTTTGAATACATATATTAATTATATTAAAGGTTATTGTATTCAAAAATACACCCATACAGGAATTGTTTTTCATTTTTGTAATTCAGGGGTTCAAAAAACATTAAATTCCGTTGAAAACTCAACGTCGATTTTCTGACCATAAGCTCCCCTACACTTCGGATTCCAAATATGTTATCAAAAATAATTACCTAGCCTTTTTCTTCAAATTCAGTACTAGACATCAAATTCAGTACTTTTTATAATTTCCTTAGAAGTGCGATTTTGATGTGTGAACATCTTAGCCCCCCCCCCCCCCCCCCCCAAAAAAAAAAATACTATAGTAATCTCATAATCTGTGACGAAAAAGAGAACGGATATACATCATGAGCAGCAAAGCCAGTGTGGACCCGAGCTAGATAGTGGAGGGGGGATAGGTGAGTTTCTCTGTACAGTGATCATTGCCTGGCTCTAGCTCTGACGGTGGGTGTCTTTAGTTCGTTGTCGTGTTATGTTACTGATACAACATGAGGTTATAAGTTATTAGCAAGTGTTTCTGAAAATTCATTCGGAATTATTGTCAACAATTTTTATGTAATAAGTAAACCGTAAAACAATTTAATATTTGCAAAATTATTCCGGTATTTCTAATTGTGATTATATGTTAATTACACGACTATCGGTATCAGTATGGCCAAAACATTAATTGTAACATGAATTATAAATGAATAAATTCTCGATTTGGAGGCATATTCACATTCAACAAAACACACAATTACACAACGTGATATTTATCAGATTATAGATATGTGAATACACAGGATGTACATAAGTTACTTAAGTTAATTAAAAAAAAAAAAATATATATATATATACATAATATGTACATAATTATGTACAATTGTTATTTAAACCAGTCGAGCAGAGCATTTTCAATGTCAGTGTGATTTGTTGAACGAAACCCATTCTGCCTTTTCGCACTTATTAAATTGTGTAGGTAATAATTTTCTCCCGGCGCTTCATCATTCCAGCAATCGTTGAGCGCGATGTTTGAAATTCAGGGGCCATCGAGCTCGTGGAATCACCGGAATCGACTCGGCAAATTATTCCGAACTGCTCCTCAATTGTAAATTGTTGCCGTGGCATGTTTTCGTTTATAAAGACAGGACACAACTGAAATTGAAAAACTGTTGGGCGAATAAATGTTGGTTGGGTGGTTTATTTTGGGCGAACAACTGCTTCGGTTATTATCGCAACAATAAATGTAATGTCAACGAAGCTATTGTTTTTCATTTCGTAGTACTTTAATTTTTCGTAGAACAAAAAAACTGAATTGTTCACTGTAACCGATATTTCAACAGGTACTGTTTCGAGAAATGTGTTCGCTGTCTAACCGATGTGTTCGCTTTAACCTTTTTTTATGTTGTTTCATGGGACCGACTATTTTGTTCGTTATATACGATTGTACATTATAAACGATTTTGACTGTATGTACATTTATTATTATTTTTTCTTGAATTTGTTTTGCATGGTATAATTACATAATTGAAAATCTATGCGTTAGTAACATTTGGCAAATGAAAAGTAACTTTTGGGATACATTTACCCCTTAAAGTTTGTTTAAGCAATTAATCTTACAGAACAGAAAAGTGGAAATTGTACAGTATTTAGAACATATGAAGGCTGGAGTAGGAGTAAATGAATAAAACAAACTTTTTTTTGAAATATTGTCTATTCCACTAAAGATATATATACATGTATATAACTACCGCTTTCGGCTTTATACCATCGTCAGGTCTAGTTATGAACTAGACTCCAATAACTGCCGATGTAAAGAATGCATCGACATGATTTTTATATTTAAATTCAAACCCCCATAAGGATGGCACTTATTAATTATCTGAACTATGGAATGCAGATGTTCCACTCAAGTACCCGAACAACTGCCCATGTAATGAATGTATCGATACAAAAATTAGTATGAGCATTCAGAAGCCACTATAATAGCACTTAATAGTGCTTACGTGAGTATGTAGGTGAAATATTGAGTTTTAGCCCAAACGGTCGGAGAACGAAAACGTAATTGATTAATTTGTGCTGGGGAAGTACATAACCTGTGATTCAACGACAACTTTTTTTTAGTCTGTTTACAATTTTTCGCTGTTATATCTACAATAGAAAGTAGAAATTACAAAATTATTTTAAATCAATGTTTTTTAATGTAATACATGTCTCTTTGGGTTTCTAGGACAGCTTCGATTTTATTTTTTCCTTAAAATATCGACGGCAATTTTCAATTAGCTTTTGTTTGTTTTCAAATTGTTTCAACACGATATTTCAGGACCATTTTCAGCACCTATCTCTCAACCCTGGCAACCTGCGAAAAATTCAATTTCCCATAAAATGTGCCTTTTAGTTTTCCTTAACTTTTGTTTGAAGAGATTTTTGGTTAGGAAATAAATATACAACGTATTCAAAAATGTACTTAGACCCCGAAGTAAAAAGGTCTTAATTTTCGTCTGATTTCAGCCAAAATCTAATGAGATCTAAGTCAGCACATGTAACATCTTCATTTGAAATTTCAAGTTCATTGCTACAATGATTTGCAAGTTAGAGGGCTGACAAAGTTGCAATCTAGACACGCACACAGACAGACATCACGAAAATGGTCAAATCGGGATCTTGAAACGTGAAATTCCCTTGAAAACTCCAACACTGTTTTTTGCACGATTACAATACTTTCTTGTTTTAACTATATCGACGATGGTGTAGTCGAATCCGATAGTTCCTGTTTAATTTTCTTGTGGAATTGTTATAATTATTAAAAATGTTAAATAAAATATAAATATAAAAATAATAATTGAAATAATAAAATTAAATAAATAATAAATATTACTACATTTCGTGTAGAAATTATAGCTGGTCTTCAACTAAATTTTGATTTCTACAGTAATTTCCGAAAAGGGCCCTAAAAAAATATCGAAAGTTCAAGACTTGCAATTTTGAAGAAAAAAATTCAATTAAATATTTCATTTGGATTTCTTTTAAATATATAAATGAGATGCTATATTGTTTTCCTAAATTTGCGAAAATGTAATCCAAAGGTATAAATTATCTTACTGGGTTCACAGGGAAATGAAAAGCATAGAATAAGAGATCAAATATTGTTTATCTAAACCTACATTATAATTAAAATGGGAATATCATTTTCAGATAACAATCAAATTACTTACAAACCTTAATGTTACAAACTAATTTCTACATCTACTTATTTTTAAATAGTGTGGCCAATCATTAATTCAATGTTATTTTGGGCATATAAACGTATAAATAAATAAAAGTACCTTTGCGCATCTACTTCACTGTTATTTTCACTCCTACATGTATGGTAACTACACCTTAACCCTAAAAACAACTCTCTCTCCAGACTGTCCACTTCCACAACACAACTTAGACTGTTTCTCCCTATTGGAAGCTGTTCGTCGATTTTTTTGTCTCCATTCATTGGTTGTTCACATTTAATTTTAAAACAAAATGCGACTAGTCCATATTTGTATATTTATTCACTATTTAAGTTACTTTCCTCCTAACAGCTGTTTTTATACAAATAATAATAATTGATTTTATAATATATTGATAATCTTAATGTGTGTAAATTTTTTTAAATCGCAGAAAATACAATATTTAAAAAAAAACGAAGTTTGTTGTGTTTAATATATTATATAAGTTACAACAATATGTCTGTGTTTCTCAACTCAAAAATTGAATATTTCAATATCACATCCGCAATTATTAGGTTTTTTTAGTTAAGCCCCGACTAATCCTCCCCTTTTTTTTGTCCAATTTAGCTGAAAAAAAAAAGTGTCATAACCAATAGAGTTCTAGTTACACATAAAACATTTCGTGTCGATATGTTTATTATATCGATGGTTACCAATTTCTTTTTCATTTTTGGATTCAGGGGTTCGGACAACATGAAATTCTGATGATAACAATTACATAACTTCCCCTATACGAAAACTGGCGAAGTAAGAAAGGAACATAAGTAAATGTGATGTTATATTAGAGAAAAAATAAGTAATAACATTAATCAAAATAGTAATAATAAACTATGTACAGAGTAATAAACGGAGTGGAAACAAAACCATATGTAAAATGTATGCAGTTGAATTAATACATGTAAAAAAAATGAAATAAATAAAATAAAATAATGAAAATGATAATAATAAAGTTAACAGTGAAATTAAAAATACATTCTAGTCCCCTCAAACCACCCCCGCTTCCCTGCCATTCCCATTTCTAATCGAAACAAGGGAGGCAGCGAAGGGCCTAATGATCTTGATATGCCAATAGAGTGTCCAGCAGTGGAGGCTGAGAGGGACAGGAGAGCCCAAAGTACGACTGGTCAGTACCAGCACTCCCTAGATACTTACTATCTTATCAAAGCAGGCCTCTGAGCCAGCGCCGCCTCAGTCTTCGAGAAGGATTATCTGAACGGGAACGGGATGACAAGAGTCAAGCGACAAGATTGCTAATGTATTTTAAAAACATTTAGAAAACTGGAGGCCACCCCAACTTTCTTCTTCCCCACTCACCACGTTCACATTTCATTTTATCACTCACACACCTCTCATTCCCTTAGACTGAACTTTTTTATTAGATTATTATTTTTTTATAAATAATAAATGTTTAAATTATTTCCAGAAGGGATCAAAAGGAGATATACTAGTAATTAAATGTTTTGTATATATTACTGTTTATATAATTATTTTAGGAGTATACATATGTAAGTAGTCATCATTTTTATACAAGGTTCTATTGTTACCAATATGTTGTGTAATACTATTATAAAAAAATTAAAATGTATGGAATTATAGGGAATTATGCTTTAAGCACTAAATCGAAATTATTCTGTAAGACAAAGATTTTTCCTATATATCATAGTCCAATCGCTATTATTTTAATTTTAATAATGAATATACTATTTATTGTGTATGAAATATATGTATATATAAAATGTATTTGTTGTACATGTGTATTAACTGCATGTAGCGTGTATAGTCACAATAAATAAAAAAAATATTTCGTTAGGAAAACTGGTGTATTATTTCCTGTTAATCTTCCTCCAAGGCAGGGTCCCGTAGGTCGACTGTCTAAGAATGATGGACGTCTGAAACTTTGCACACAATTAAAATATGATACATAGACTAGCAAACAATCAGTAAGATAAACAAAACCTGAGCACTTTAAGGTTATGGGATCTTAGCTACGATGAAAGAATGAATGAATGAAAAAAATTTTTACTATTCTGGGACCGAGGTCCCCTAAGAATAAATACATCCAGAGTAAAGAAAAGGAAATAAATGAAATTTAGTATCAGTATGACGTACAGAGAAATAAATAAATTAGTGCTACATTGGAGAAAACTAGAAATTAAAAATATATAAATATACAAAAGATTGACATGAAATAACATAGAATTAACAGCTTAATTAAGAAGAAAAAAATAAAAGTATCTACTATACAAATAAAAGAGAATATGTAAAAAAATAAAAAAAAGAGTATATAAATAATAAATAAATAAATAGATTAATAAAATCGACAGAGCATAATACTGTGATGGTTGATTATCAAAAAAGAGTGGAGGATGCCCAGACAAGGTTTGAAATAAAATTAATTTTAGACAGTAGGGACTAGATAGAAAAGTGTAGAAGAAGAAGAAAAATAAAAATACATAATAAAATAAAAATAAATAAATTCTTGATGAAATATTTAAATATAAAAAAAAATATATACCTATATATATACAATAAAAATAGAGAGGGGGGAAAAAATGGAATAAGTAAATAATTTAAATGATTAGAATAATGAAAACTGACATTATTGCAGAGATATTGTGAAATAATTCAAATGTACTTTTTTTTTTTTTTTTTTTTGATGACATCCTCTATTAAAACCATTTCTATATGGTTGTACTGCGAACATAAATCCTGTCTAAAGTGGTATAAAGACTTACTCAGTCTTATCTCTTATGCTTTTGGCTGAGGATGGTAGAAATACCAAAAGTACTCCCATGTAAATATAGTTGGTGAAATTAGACAATATCATAAATAAACAAGATTAGAATAATGAGGTTGACAATTTAGAGAATACGGGGGAGAGAGATGAAGACCTAATCAAAGGGGAGTGGAATGTTTAGTGAAGAGGAATTGGAATAGTGAGGATTTGAAGGAAGCGACGGAAGGAGAGTGACGGATTGGGGGAGGCAGGGAGTTCCAGAGAGAGGAGGCCTGGACAAGAAATGCATTGTGGAAGGCCGAGGACCGATGGGAGGGGATGAAGAGGTCTGAAGGACGGGATCTAATGTGCCTCTGGAGAACAGAGGACTGGAATTGAAACATTTGGTAGAGGTAGTAGGGTTCTTTTGATTAATTACGATGGTGTACGTTGAATGATGGCTTAGGAATTCCGAAACGTTACCTAATAGTCCAAGAGCCCAGTGCAAAAAGGGTGACTTATTTTATGAAAACTTTTATAACGAAAGCCAATTGAATACAAAATGGCAGCCAATTAAAACATATTTATTTTATGACAAATGAAACTTGGTCTCATAGAAATAAAAGATGTTGTCTTCCCACTGTTTCATTTTAGACCAGATCCGGTTTTCGACGCAACAGCGTCATCAGCAGTGGTTCATCTATCATAGAATAACAAAATATACAAATAATAAAAAGTATAAATAACTCTTAAAGCATCAAGGTACAGGTTAACCTAGCTATCCCCTCCCCTTAGAGCTATGCCAGTTGTCTTCTAACCGCTGTGCTGTGTGGGTGGGGTAAGTTAATTTTATTATTTTTATCTTCTTACTCTGCACACTGATGCTTTAAGAGTTATTTATACTTTTTATTATTTGTATATTTTGTTATTCTATGATAGATGAACCACTGATGATGACGCTATTGCGTCGAAAACCGGTACTGGTCTAAAATAAAACAGTGGGAAGACAACATATTTTATTTCTATGAGAAATCTCGTCCCAAAACATCTTACTATCACATGTAAAGAAACTTGGTTTGTCTAAAACTAGATAAAATATCAAATTAAAAAGTTCTAGTCTGAACACATAAATCCGATGGAACGGCCTATCAAACATCACTCAAAATCCCACTTTTGGAACCCAAAAACTGACTTATTTTATGACAAATGAAACTTGGCCTATCTAAAATCTTAAAATGTTGTTACATTTGTGTTCAAAAGGTACGTACATTAGGTACATTTATAAAAACTGTCCCATACTAATTACTATGTAAACCAATACAATAGCCCAAATAACATTTGTTGGAGTATCATCGTTGTTATTGAAAGTCTTAAAATAGGGTGAAAGTTAGTGAACCTTCCGAGGATCCATTCTGTTCCGGATAAGGGAGGCTGCTTATCAGTCATTCGGATAAGTGAGGCTGCTTTATCAATCATCCTGTATAGTCAATACATATGTTGGCTCGTGTTATAACAGATGAAGTTCTTCCGAACAACGCCGCTCCAACTTGTTAGTATTTTGTAAAGTTATATATAATTAAATGTAACTAATGAATTACTTTTATTTTAGAAAACTCACAGAATCCTGGCCATCGCATCTTGTGTAAGGTATGTGTGTTCACTAAAATGTTCACTTTTTCCTAAACAGAAATCAAAATGTATTATACATTTTCGCGTACTTATTATTTTTTTTCAAAGAGTTTACGAATTTATTAGCTCTGGCATTATAAAAAGGCCCCCGCAGGGGGAGGGAAGTTCGTAAGTTTCATCATCAATATTGTACACGAAGGAATCAATGATGAAGATCTGTGGACAAAACAGAGGAGACAGGAAGCTAGCTAGACATTAAGAAGGAACTGTTCCAGACCAATAATCTATCAATTCATTTCTCTTGTCAATCGATTCTCTAAAAAAAAAATATATATATTCTACAAATCGTGAACAATTTGTTATGTATAAGAATTTACAACATCCGTTACTTTATTATACCTATAAGGAAGTATTGTAATCGTGAGAAAATCCGAGATCGAGTTTTCAAAGGAATATCATGTTTCAAGATCCCCGTACGTTTTGACCATTTTCGCGATGTCTGTTTATGTGATTGGAACTTTGTGAGCGCTGTAATTCGGAAACGATTGTAGCTGCAATAAACTTAAAATTTCAAAAGGGTGTCACAAGTACTACGAAAATTGAGACTACTTTATTTTGGGGACTAAGTACATTTTACAAAATACTGCTTACATTTATGTCCGAATACATACATTTATGCGATCTGGGTCGACGTAGTGGAAAGCTAATAAAATGAATAAAAACAAAGAACTTGCTTAACTTTTACGTCTAAAAATATGACCAGAAAAATATGTACATAAAGTGTGCTGGTTTCGGCTTACGCTATCGTGAGCACAAAGTTCAAAAGTGACATTTGAGTTTTCTAGGTTGTCATATTTATAGAATCCTCAGGTTACCTGAGATTACCTAAGACTGAGACACCCTGTCCTCTAGGGAAGTCCCGGAGGTACAGGGGTAAAAAGGAGCCCTACCTTAACATAATATTTACAAATATTTGAGTTGTCAATAATCTAATAAAATAAAATAAATATAATAGTAAGAAAAACTGAAGAATGGAGTTTATAGAAGAATAATTTGTATATATAACAGAATATCAAAGTACAAGAAGAAACATAAAAATGCATACCATCTTTATAATAAAAATTCTACACTTAGTGGCGATATGGATCACATATTCAACGAAGCAACGGGAATAAAGTGTACCTCCATCTTTGTAAAAAAGGCGTGAGAGACAGCATGACTCTCTGGAACAGCTGGAAATTAAAAGATCTATAAAAAATGGGAATTGTTTGAACGACCCTCACTTCAAATTCTCTCCCCTGTTAACGACAGTAAGGTGTTTTTTTTGTTTTTTTTTTGGCCTTATGTACGATGCATGGCCCCGGGAGGAAGTTCTATCTACGAAATAAAACTCCCGGACGGGATTCGAACCCGTAAACCAAGGTGAGACCATGCGACCAAAAGCCCTACGCTCTAGCCCGCACGGCCACCATGGCTCCCATCGACACTAAGTTAATATATTATAACGTAAAATTGTGTATGTTCTCGGTTAAATCAACTTAACCTCCTTAGAGGAATCATTCACGAGATAACTGCATTTAACCAATTATTCACTACGGCAGACTATTCCAAGTGAAGAGGGTGTTTTCGGTTAAATCAACTTGCTCAACATTCACGAGTATTTCAAAAGGTATGGTTAATAATTAGATAAGTGTGGTCAATAATTAGGTAAGTGAAGGGAAATGATTAGGTAACTAAGGGAAAATGCAAGAAAGGATTAACAATATTCATTTTCATTCACTCCTATATATAGATTTAGAAGATATATGATTAATAATGATGCAAACATAATTTATTTATTCCAAAAACTGGATTTACACGATTAATGCAAAAGTAAGAAAGTGCTGCCCTGAAAGTTACGAACTTAGACTTACCAATTTATTCCCTGTGATCACAGATATATACTATGTATTCCACTATAAACTCCATTCGTTAGTTTTTTTTTTTTTTTAAATTTCTTACTTTCATATTTATTTTATTTTATTAGATTATTGACAACTGAAATATTTGTAAATATTATGTTAAGGTAGCCCCCCCCCCCCCCCCCCCCCCAGGGGTTAGGGTGCTACAGTTTTAGCTAATCTCAGGTAACCTGAGGTATTTTATAAATATGACAACCGCAAACTTGAAGCCAAAACATATATTTGTGTGGAATTAGACATTATAAAAGATAAACAAGTCCTTTGTTTCTGTTTATTTATTTAACCGACATCAGTTAAAGTTAAAGTTTGTCTGTATCGATTTTTTTAACAAAACATATTCTACAAATTAATAATTTGTAGTACCAACAGCCATATTTACAAACATTCAAGAAAGAAAAATAGTCACATCACCGGCAATATTCTTCCCCCGTTATGAATTAAAAAATTTACTTGTTGTGTTGGTACGTTCATTGCTTCCGCAGTTACTGGGGTATTTCAGTAGAACCCCTTTCTCTGATCCCCCCCCCCCCCCCCCCCCCTTCTTTTCCGCCCATTTCACGGAAAATTAATAGGTGTCCTTATGGATTTTGAATTTAAATATAAAATTTCATGTCGATACATTCATTACAACGGCAATTATTAGAGTTTTTGTGTTAAACTCCCTCTAATCCCTCCCTTCCATTTGGCTGAAAATCTGTCCTTGTTTGTTTAGTTTCTGCATTATTTAACAAACATTTTTGAGTTCATTATGGATCCCATTCTTCTTAAAAAAAAACAAAAAAACGAAATTTTATTAAATAAAATTTATTAAAAAACAGTATTATTATAAAACTAAAGTAAAAACATCAATAATTTTCGTTATTTACATGATTTGTTTTGGCAATATTGAAGTTTATTCCACCAATCATTGTCGTTATTTGCTTGAAGAGCAGCAAGAATCACCTTCAGTCGCGTGATGTCTTCGTCCTCGGCCCCCAGCCGGTTGAAGTCATAGTCATCAGGATCCACCTCCTCTTCTGATAAGTCCTTTTCTCCTTGCTCAAGGAGATGTTTGTAAAGTGTCAGGTTGCTCATCACCCCCAGTCTGCATCAAAGTGTATGATCAATTTGGCATTCTTCAATTTGTTTCCTAGAGGAACGATTTCGGGTTCAAAACGGGCAAAGGTTGAATTTTTCTTCAGAATGCTCTTGGGTTGTCCAACGTCGAAATTGTAGGAAGGCTCCCCTCTAACTAGGGGTGTCCCAGTCTTTCCTTTGGTGAGAATTATTAGCTTACTCCTTTGGAAAGCAAAATGTCATGCAGCAGGCAACTTTAACGTAGCCTTTTAACACTACAAGAAAGAAACAGCAGTAATTGAAAAATAGATAACCCTCACGTAAAGTAGACCACCAACACAAAAATACGCGAAAAATATGAATAGGAGTCTGGTAATATTGAAAAGAAGAGGGTAGAAAATAGTCAGGATCTAACGAGTTTTGAAGCCAAACCAAGTATGTACGGGTAAGGATATAACGAGTTATGACGCGGCCGAATCGGATGGATTTAACGAGTTATGCAGCAATCGCCAAAGGGGATTTACAGAATTTTGCAGCAGTATCGGATTTTCGAAGCTTATTTTTGAAGGTTTAGAAGTGTTTTGCAACTGTTTGCACACATTTTTTTTTAAACCAAAATATGAAACTATGTAATACCTAATCGTATTTAAAAAAAGAAACATAAATAAATCCTTAAATAGTCAAAAAATAACCCTTTCCTCAGTCGCGCTGCGCTGATTGAAAAGCAAGAGAAAATGACAAATGAGCTCACCTGTATTCATATGCTGGTCATTATGTGATTTTCTATCACATGGGACTTGTTTTGAACAATACCTATAAAATGCCGTATTGATACATTCATTCTATCGAGAGTTATCGTATTCACAGACAGACAGACACACACACACATACAGACGGACATTTTTGTAATCAGGGGGTCGGAAAACATGAAATTCTTATGAAAACTCAACATCGAATTTCTAACCGATTACATAATTTCCCTTATAATTCGTATAGCTGGAGAAGTAAAAGGATAAATAATACATTTTAGGAAAATTAAAAAAAAAAGTTTTTGAACAGCCGGTATATAACTTTATTGGGGAGATAGATAAATGTCTCGTTGTCGGGCATTGATGAGAAGTGTCTGGTGTCTGGTGAGTGCTGGCAATGAAGAACCCAGGAACTCAGAACCCATGACGCCATGATACATATCAAAGGGGTGGGTTTGGGGGGAAGGGGAGGGTCTCAAACCTCCATTTAGCAAATAACCTATCTCGTATTTGGTAGGAGCGAAGTTTTTATCCAAAGTGTGTTCTCTTGTATTGGGTCCAACTTCCACACAGCCCAGCCCACTCCAGAACAGCCGCTTTTTCAACACTACCTACATATCAGAAAATATACTAAGGACAATTTTCAAGAAAAAAATAGAGGATTGTGAAGGACATTGGATGAAAGCCCGTCTTCCATAAGCTGCAAGTTAAGTGCAAGACGATTCTGGTCAATCCTTTATCACTAACAACTTAATAAGAAATCCTTCGTATCAACTAGCTTTCAAAAGACTCAAATTTGTATTATGACACATTTCAATCGAGGTGTCCAACACAAGAACAATAAAGAAAATTCGTAGATAAATCACCGAGGATATACTTCCCCAGCAGTCAAGTAAGTTATCGTTCTCTCTCTACAGTCCACCAGAGTGATGAAAAAGCGCTCCGGTAGTAGGCGATATGACCTTGTAGTTAAAGCCCGGGGATGAGTTATAATAATAACTAACTACCAAACATTTAAAAAATTGTTGAAGTTTGGTCAAAAAATTAGGTCGTTATGTTTTACATTCCATAAAAAAAATATCGTTCTCCCAAACTGGTGTAAGGAATTATATAAATTTGTAATAGGTATATTGAAGAGGAAGGTCTCCTTTACCTACGGACTTCGGTTGAAATAGGATCAGTGATTAGTTGGAAAAAAAATTAAATAAAAAATGTTACAATAGTAATAAATTAGATAGAATGAAAAGGGGTAGTAATTACAACTTATATTAATTCTCGTTGTCCCTCAGAAACACATTAACCGACAGTATCTTTACAATAATGAAGAAAATCGAGGTAGTGTCACGTTTCGGAAACTATTTATTTCCTTCTTCAAACAAACATAACATCTTCATCACACACATCCATTCGAGTCATTATAAGACCCTGAATAAAGGAATAAATAATTTCCGAAACGTTGGCCAAATACGAGTTTTTATTTACGAGTACATTAAACTGCCTTCCCATTTCGTCTCAAGAGTTCACCGGTTTGTCCGCCTAACAAGCTCTTACTTTCTTACCTGATCTGAAGAAATTTAGCCTATTTGATTCATTGGGGTAGCTAGCTAGCTAGCATTGTTGCCTGGGGAGGGGGCAGCCGCTTAACACGACCGAGATAATAAACCAATAGTTTACATTTCATAATAATATTTTTAGTTTAAGTTTAATCAAACTTAATAATTAACAATCAGGTACCATACACAAAATATTAGTACGTTATAACAAAATAATCAACACAAATTTAAATCAACCTTTAAAATTTTCATCAGTCTAGTCATCCAGTCTTATACAATAGAAGTAGTAGGAAGTATCCTCAATAAAATAAGCTTTAGTTTTCTTTTTCTTCAGCAAATCGGTCCAACACTTTTTCAGCTGAAATTTATTTTTTACTATTTCATTCTCGTTCAGCTGATAGCACTAAATGTACTCTAAAAAACAATTATTATTCCTTTTTACGGATTTCATTGAATACATTCTAAAATATGCAGTTAGTCTTAATAGTCTTTTTATTTTAGATAAACATTACACCGCCGTGCGGAGTTTTTGGGAGATTTTAAAATTGCCGTGCGTTTTGTTGTGACACGCACGACCATGCGTTCGGTAAACTCTCATACTTCGCCGATTGGCAGCATTCGATGGAGTCCAAACTTTAAGAAAGTGTAATTTGAATCAGAATGTTTGATTGGGAACTGAAGCATTCTATATCTTTGTCTTGACTGTAATGATTGTCTGTAGTGGAGATGTCGTTATGTATTATACATTTTTTTAATTAGGTACATTAGATCGCACGTTTCTGGGGGGCGTGCCCCCCCCCCCCCCCCCCTAGCTACGCCAACGCTTTGATACTTTTATACCTTTTCAACTATTTCTAGTTATGGTTATGGTATTGGTGCATTACTCAGTGAATCCACGAATGTATACAATGTCGTGTCAATATGTGGCTTATACCCTCCACTGCACCACTCGTTGAAATTTCATGAAAAAAAAATCAAGGGGTTACTACCTCCCTCCAGTTGATTGTGAGTTGGAATAGAGGAGATGGTAAATATTAATGGGAGGGGGAGGGGGTGGGGGTGGGGTAAATCAGGTGGGACGGGATCGAGTGCAATCTCTTGTAACGTGAGAACCTCCACATCAGCAGCCAGCAGCCAGCAGCCAGCACACAGCACACAGTACACATACCTGCTGCCTCCAAGAGGGCCTTCAAACCCAACCCCAAACTATAAACAGTAAACTTAGCCTAATTCCATCCTAGGTAACCTTAACTTCTTCCCCCTCATGGCAGGTCATATTGGCTAGATACAAAACTTAGCAATAATTATAAGGTAAGGGAATTAAAAATGGAATCTTTTTTGATTAAAAATAGATTTTATTGTACGATTATTTGTTTGTTGTGATAATCAAAGTATGCCCCATCAGAATCTACAACCTTGACCCATCCTATCAGGCAAAAGATGGATCCCACGAAAAAAGAAATCCTGCTTCTTTGAGGCAATCCATTCATCAAGCCAGGCGCGTACCTAGGGGGGAATATGAGGGATCCATCCCCCCGAAATTTAAAAAAAAATTGTCCTTTTTGTAAATAATAAAACTATTTTTACTTGCATGGAATAATTTATTAACATAAAACATTTTCCTACTAGAGGTCGTGAAGCATTGACCTTGGGCAGAGAAAGCAGTTCGAAAATATTTTATTTCAAGCCTAAAACAATGTGACAAGAACACTTTCCCAACAATTCACAGGTTTTTGAAAATTGGAGCTACACTTCCAGTTCTATAGCAACAAGTGAACGGTCTTTCTCAACCCTTAGACGTATGAAAATCTATATCAGAAATAGTGCTAGCCAAGACAAATTGAATGGATTAGCTCTGATGTCAATACACAGAGACATTTATCTATACCCTGTAACAGTTTTAAACAAGCTTGCACGAAGACTTGAATTATTTTTTTAATGACCCCATTACAATTTACTAGGTATGTATACAAACACACACATACATAGAACACTATGGTCGCTAGATGTGATCTCTCGGACGCTCCAGCCACCCTCAGCCCGGTATAGGCCACTCGACACCAAAGTGACGTCTATGTGAGATTCTCCATTGGGGCCACGGAAGGTGGGCGAGGAGTGACGGTCATTAACAACGCGTAGATCATGGCGGGCGATGAAGTCCAGCTGTCTATCGCCCCGGCGGTCGTTGCGAACCATTAAAGTCGGCCATGACCAAAACATTGCGCCAGGTGGCCCAGATGTCGCTCTATGTTTTTGGGTTGGCGTGCCTGATACAAGCAACAGCTATATGGCTAGTGGATAGATGGTGGAGTGCCATCACGTCCACTTGGGGGGCCGCTCACGACGATCGCTTCCATTGGACGATCGTCGTTCTTGTGAGTCAATGATAATTCTGTGGCTAGTACCAAGGCCTACCACGCAGCCTCTGACGCAGTAGGGCTTCTGGAGAGCTAATACATCAACACTCTCGCCAGTCACCAAATGCCGCAGTTCCTCAGCCACAATCCTGCGCCTGCGCATGTTGTGGTGCTACAGGCGGAGGCCTCGCGCATCCTACCCGCCATAATCGGTGCGTGAGACTAGGACCTCTAAGGCAAGAATGTATTTGGATGGTAACTGTATTCATAACCTTCCCCCAACAACATTAAACTAAATTATTTAAATTTCAAGTGGAGTGGCTTGCTCCAGGACATCCTTTGCTCTCTCCCGTTATATCGTATGGACAACCCTTTTTTTCTCCGGATAGTTTTTCTGTTATTTAAACCTTTATTTTAGTGAGACAAAACTTTATCACCTCTAAAACTGATTTAACTGCCTTGAAGTGTTCGTCGTCATAACAGATGTCATCACAATCTCATTTTCCAAAAAATATGATTCCTTGTTTTCTCCCAACATCATCCATATGTAAGAAAAGTTGGCTCAAAATTGACGTTTCTTTTTAAAATTTAATAAAAAAAAAAACGAGAATTCATGAGGCCTTATACAACATGCTTAGGCCCCATAAAACAAGGGTGGAGAGAGAGAGAGTGTGAGAGGGGGTCAGTGAGGGGCATGAATAAATTCTTAAATAACGTGTTTCTCAATTTATTTATGCCTTAAATTATTTTTTTCTTTACACCCAAGACTTGTATTAATTCTAGAAAATATGTAATCCTGAGTGCTTGAATAAATAAATTCAATTAGAGGAAAAATTGAGATATTCAATTTATTCAAGATTCATGCTTATGACTAATGAATAAATTGTTTTTTCTTTACTTTTCATTTAATCCAAATCATTTATTCAGGCAATCAACACCAGGATTATTTTCCTTCGACCTTAAAGAACTAATGTAAGTTTTAGGTGCCAAAAAAACATAATCTTTGATGTTAACAGCAAGAGGAGTGGGAGTGTCGGCTCATAATCAGAGGAGTGTCCGTCTTTGGAAAGTGCTGCACTTGTCGTTCGTTACCAGCTTGCCGACTACCAACTAGCTCAGATGAGAATTGAACGGTGAAATGAAAAATAAACAGATTAAATAATAAACAATCGGAGGATTACGGTAATCCGAAAGTCGCTACGGTAATCCTATCTTTTATCAGGATAAGTTCATCAAACCTAATATCCGAGTTAGTAGCAAGTTCGGGAGGCCCATGGGCGATGTCGCCTCAGTGTAAGGCCGCCCCAACGATGACAATCTGAGACATCAAGACTCTACACCTTATTGATTAAGTTGTATTGTTATCATATGTAAGTTAGACTGCGGGCCAGTCGGAGTGAGGCTGACAGATGGATCCTTCCACTCACAATGCTCCCCCCCCCCCCCCCTCCCCCCCCTCCCCAACAAATCCTACTTCACCCCCCCCCCCCCTCCCACACAGACAAATCCCACTTCACCCCCCTCACTTCTGTTTGCTCATGTCGTTATCTCTACTTTTCTCCTGCCTACATCCTCCATGTGAGCCAGATTCCTTTCTTGCGACCTAAACTCCAACTATTGAAATAAATGAACTGATGTTTGATGTGTTTTTGACCTGTCTTTATTCAATGTATTTATACTTATTTGTTTAATGAAGTTTGTCTCTTAAACTTCTAAAGGCTATAAATAAAGTCGAAAAAAAGTCGTCGGTAAATTACTTCCCCAGCTCTAATTATTCATAATCAATCATGTTTTCACTCTCCCTCTAAACCCTTATCCCCTTCGATTTGGCTGATGTTCCGAAACTCAGTGCTATTAAGTCTCCTATACTTGTAGTCCAAATACGGTTAAAATCTGTTCAGCGGTTTATTGACAAAAGCAATTCTCTTCGCAGGCAACGACTAGCACCGCAGCTAGGATGTGCTGGGAAACGGGAATGCCCGCTGAACGACGGGCCTAGGGTGGAGTTGATACGCCGGACAGGATCGTCCCTGGGACTGAACCTTCGGAAGCTGATGAATGAGGCTGATTACCCAGAATTCAGTCGATTCGTCGCCTCCTGGCGTAAGTTAAAGAAGGCAGTATAACTTGGTTCCGGGGATGACCGGCCCACCTGCGACCATCCTCGGCGCAACGCAGCCATGAAACATATGTAGATGCCCTGAACCCGAGCTCCCTCGGGAAACGCCGATAAGGTAGGTTGGAGGACCTAACCGATCGCTCCGGAGAGTGGCGGGGTTCTACAACAGGCCGTAGTACCATAATATAGTTGAATAAAAATAAAATATAATTATAATCAGACCTATTTCACCTCTACGAGGCGGACGGGTGGTGTGGCCCCACAGGGGTCTGGAACACCCGAAAAAAAAAAGAAAAAATTAGGATGTGCTGAGCAACGCTGGCACGTCAGATGGTATGTACTGGGCAACGACTGGCACCTCAGCTAGTATGTGCTGAGCAACGACTGGCTTTTTGCTTTGAACTACACCACCTTATGGTACATTCTTCGGGACGCTGAAAGACTGTTTGTATTTGTCCTATCTCGAATTTATTTATTGCATATTAGATGTACCTTTCAGTTTCCTCCATAACTTTTCTTAAAATATAAGTCGTATCAAGTAAAATTTAGTTGGGCCCAGAAGTAATATGGTTTCAGTTTTCGTTCTATTTCGGCCAAAATCGAATCAAATCTTCATTAGAACAAGTAGTATGGGCATCTCAAAGTTCAAGTTTATTGCTACAGCCGTTTCTGAGTTAGGGCGCTCACAACGTTTCAGTCACTTACAGATAGTTATTATTGGGAAAGTGGCCAAATCATGTTCATGAACTTCAAACGTGAAATTCCGTTAAAATTCGATCTTGAATTCTACAATACGCCCTTATACTAAGATTTAAGAAAGTAAAAAAACAGAATCGTACTTCATTCATGACTGATATCAATTTAATAATCGACCTGAAAAACACAGTTGTGACTTTTTTCGAAAGGACTTGCGTTTTGTTGACCCGGGTGTGAGGTTCTTTGACAACATTTGCAAGCTTCCAATGATTAATTTTAAGGGGGGCCATGAAAACTTTTGCCTAATTGTTTACCCCATTTATTGAGATTTTTTTTAAAAATAAAGTAAAAAGGTTTTCTCAAATAAAACAAATTAAAACTTTAATAAATTCTTTTCTTCAATTTATTCGTTTTTAAAAATAAATATATGTATATATGTAAAAAAAAAATTAAATACAATACGCTTTATATCACAAATTAATTTACTAATAAAAAAACTAAAACCAATAGAATACTTATAATTTAATAATCTCACCAAATAAGTGAACGTTCAAGTAGCACAGCCGAAACATTATTTACATAATATGATAGAATAAAAGTCTAAATGTCAGTCAGCACATTACATGTTCATATTCCAATCATAACATTGCCGAGTTAAGGAACAAGAGCTCATCTCCCACGTGGTATTATTTTCTTTTAGCTTAACATTCATTGGTTCTTTACACCACACATATAATACACATATAATTATATATTATATATATATATATATATATATATATATATATATAATATACATATTTTTCTATTTGAATTTTGATTTTTCGACCATACCATTGCAAAGGATCAAGTTGAAATTAGGTTGATAGTAAAAAACAAATATTTTGGAAAATTGTCAATAAGCTCTTTTCTCAACTCGGCAGAACATAGTTAATATAAAAAATATCAATAAATATATGCAACCTGAGCAGTAAGTATAGTATTAAATTGTACATGATTGAAATAAATGATCAATAAGATAGGAAAATGCTAAAGAAAAACAAATCTAGGCAGTCCTTTATTGAGGAACCAACAAGACAAAGGCTACTTCTTGTGGAGTCTTTTTACCAACATTTGTTATTAGAATAGTTACCAACTATAAATGCATAAAAAATCTATCTAAAATATTCACATTCAGCTTATTCATAATCAATCATAAATACAAGCATATCATATCAATCCATATTAAAAAGTGTTAACGAAATTACTCGGAATTATTGGATGAGGACTCGGAAATACAAAATAAATAAATCATCGACAATGAACATCCCCACAACGAATTAATCATTTAAGTTCAAAACCAATTTTGGGTTAAAAATCAATACTTGTCTTACATAAGGGCATCTGAACCCTCATACTAAATTGTGTGTTGATGCATGCGCAATTATTACATTAATTACATCGGCAATTATTAAGGAATTTGAGTCGAGCCACCTTCTCTGATCTCCCGTTTCCTTTCGACCGATTTCATGGAAAATCAAAAGATGTCCTTCTGTCTGGAACCATCCCAGTGACTGATGTATCTTCCTGTTGTGCTCTTTCTCTCTCTCTGCTCTTAATAGTTACTGCATATTTCTTGTTGAGATTGATGCATTGCACCATCTCATCTGCAATGCATCAATCTAAACAGGAACCAACTCTTTGATTCAATTTCATGTCTTGATAAAAAAAATTCATTTACTAGCCATGATAAAATACTTCCTAATGCATTTGTTATCATCCACACAAGTTTGTCCGTGACCAGCAACAGACAAACAGTATATGACATGACCTGCAACAAGTCGTGAACAAAAACGTTCATGAATCAACAGTAGAACATCTGAGAGTTCTAATACATTAGGAACTAGGCACGTCTCAATATTTCATGTCATTATAAATTAATTTTCAACTAATACAAAGAAACATTTGTGAAATTCGTTGTTATGCATTACAATATAAACATTACTTAGAAATATTCCCTTAGTAAATTCATTGGTTCATTTTTGAGGCGCTGTAACTTCGGTCATATTGGTTCTATCTCAATTCTCGCATACCGAGCGACCTTCAAGTTGATAGAATCGTTATTGAGTTAGAGCGCTGACAAAGTTCCAATATCACAGAAAGACATCATCGCGAAAATAGTCAAGACGTAATCAGTATAAAATACCTTGAAATATTTTACATCTGTTATCAGTGACAAGGAATCACAAAAGCAAATGAGATGAATTTGATTCCAGTGTTGTTCGCTCAGTGAGTAAGCTGAGATAATTTATGAATATAATCTACAGTATTCGTTTTAAATAAGGATTGAGAACAATGACGTTTCTTTTTAATATGTAGGTCTTCAAAGCAAAATACAAAGATTTACCATCAAAACAAGATAAAACAAATATAACTTAGAAAATTATAAGTGTGGTGTGATCCAAGTAATCTCGGAATAAAAATATCTCTCATATATATATATATATATTTATTCCGAAATTACTTAGCATGGATCATACCACACTTATACTTTTCTAAGATGGATGGAACACTTTAAAATAGATATTATACATAACTGAGACCTTCCAAGTAATCCTGTCTTAGAAACAATTAGACAAAAAAAAGTTTTAGTTTGTTTAGTAAAACATTACGTAAAATCAGCCTTTTTGAAACTATTGCAAAAGTCAATATGTATAATGTACCATCAGATAAAGATATATATAAAAAAAAATGTAATAATAAGTTATTTTATGGGAGAAGTGAGCCGCACTAGATATATGTGTCTCATTTCTAAAAATATAACGCTATTCAATCGTCCAGTTTTTGTATTACATTTGTTTTATTTCTAGAAGTTTCGCTGTTAATTTACCAAGTTAATCACTTATAATTTCATTCATAATTGATTTTTTATTCGAGAGCATTATGCTTCTTTTATTCTACACATTTTTTCTCGTTACATATTTCTATTTTATTTATTCTTTTCCCCGTATAAGTTTTAATAAATTCTGTATTGTTATACATTTATTCGCGGGGAAAGTTTGAAAAAATCAATTGATTCTGGGAATATTCCAAATATTTTATTCATTTAAAAAATTTCAAATTTGTTTCACCTTATCTTCAGTAAATAGCTCATACAGAATACTAATAATCCAGCTGTTTTAATTTCATTAATAATATTATTACAATGCCAGTTGTTTTTGAGTTGATGGTTAACGCACAGACTCGAACTTTTGTGCACATCTACAACATACAAACACCCTTTCATTATAATGAGAGAAAAAATAAAAATAAAAAATAGTTTCCGCGAACCTATGACAATAGCTTCTCGGGGGGTCGGTTTCAATTTACACTCTTTTGTTTATTTATTAAGTTAAATCACTAGTAGTTTATATAGAAAATAACACTGTTACAGAATTAGTTCATAAAATGTGTAATGGTGAGAACACAAACTTCCGTGTTCTATTTCTTTTTATAATTACATTTAAAAGATAATTTGAAAAACCAATTTACAAACCTTTCTAGATCCACCCAACCTTGAGTTACTTAAACTGCTACTTAGTGGAGGTTTTTTGTATATAAAATAGCCCTGTTGAAGAAATGTTGAACTCGGGAGACAATAGCTGAATTTTTTCTTGAATCCTGAATGGCTTTAGTTGTAACTAAAACAAAAAAAAAAAAAATTAAAATAATAAAAAATACACTACGTAGACACTTTTTTACCATTTAATATGATTACTTCTAAACTGAGCCCGAGATGGAAGGAGTATCCGTACTGTTCAACATATGTAACGAATCCCCCACAATGCACTCGGCTCCTTGTTACATGAGAGACGGACGGGGCTAGAGTGGGGTCCTCCTCACTACTCACCGTTGTGGGGGCTCCGGCGGGTATATATATAGTGCGTTCCCAGCACTCACTTCACTCCTCTCCTCCCGTCCGCTTAGCTAACCCTGTATGTTGTCCTAATAAATATGTATCTTTCTCTTATTTCTATAATAATTGTTCTTTTTTCTCCTTGAACCGCGCCATCACTACTTTTCCACCTTACATCCCGGAAGCGTGCCTACGTGCTGGCCACATGTGACCTCTGGATCGAGACGCGCGAGCTGGTCTCTCGTGTCCCGGTCAACCTCCTCACTCCGCTTGTGACACCCGCTGGTCCCGGCTACTCAAGTCATCGGTTGGTTCCTCGTGCACGGGTACACATCCTTATTCCTAAAGTCGGACTGGCCCTCCACGGAGCCTCCAGCTGGAACCTGGGACTCCTCACTTTCCCCCTCCTTACCTGTCCTACCTATCGCAAGACCTAAGGAGTGGATACGGGAGACACAACCTACCGGGCTGTGTGTGTAAATACCCGTAATTCCGCAAAATACTTTTCCACCCCGGATATGCAAATAATATGCGGTCAGTTTTTTTGCGGACATCCTTTGTACATATACAGGAGGTACACAAGTCTAATTCTTAAAATTAATACTGAGTCATGGTTTAAAAAATGCATTCTAGAAGATATTCAAATCCCCCGAACAATCCATCGAAACTAATTTATAAATAATTTTAAAAGTAAAAGAACTAAATGGCAATAAAAAATATTGGAAATTCCGGCCTTTTTCATTAATTATTTCTGCTTAAACAATCAAAGAAACTTTAAATATTTGATTTTAATTTTCAAATACAAAAGTTAGACTTTACAAATTTTTGAGAGAAGAAAAATCTAACTTTATCTCACTATATCTTGTGAATCAAAGAATATTTGTAAAAACGGTTTGTTGTTCTGAATTCAGATGAAAAACTTCTGAACTCAGAAGACAAAGTCCTATAACATAGACAAAAAACAATATGTTGAAAGAAAACTCACTACAACTCACACAATTCATTTTACCCATTAAAACTGAAGATTTTTAAACTTTTAATAGCAACCCATGAACGCTGAAAGGATTCCCCAAATATGTAAAATTTGGGCATTTGAAGTCGTTTAGAAGTTATCATAAAGTTGGCCGTCTTATTTGGAAAATCCGGTATATATTTGTATTTATTGTTTAATTTAAATAAATATTCTAATTGATATTACCTGTTGAATAACTGGAACTTGTTGAACGGTTACAGGAAGAGGACCTGAGGCAGTGACGTAGTGGACTCGAGGCGGAAGCACCCTGAAGGAGTTACCTCGAGCCGCATTTAGGGTGGTTTGGATCGGAGCAACTGAAATGTAATACATATAAATATATTAGTTAGTTATGTCTGTATCCCTCCCCAGGTTTGCAATATTTAAAATTAGGGAAAAATAATTATCTGTATCTGTCCCTTAGAAGGAGAAGAGCCATTCCCACTTTCCTCAAAAATGATTGATTCCATCATAATAATTTACGACAAATTTACACTATTTTTTTTCACCTGTTGGTCTTGAAATATTTTTTTATCATTTCTAATATCCGAATTGTTGATCCTAACTTTCGTTTTTCATGTTACCATATTTAATGTATTTATTACTTTTTTTCTAAATTTCGTACACTGTGACTTGAGGAAGAGGACGTAAGAACGTTCCGAAATAATGTTGAGGGAAGTCGAAATTCCTTCGTGTAAATAAAAATTCAGTATTTGGTCAGATCAGACATTTAAAAACGTTTTTAGTAACTTATGTTTTTATTGAAAAACAACGAACAGATGGTCAATGGACTTCTCTTAGTTATAATATTATATATGTTGTTTCTATTATAATTTTTCACAACTATTAAAAATGTGAATACTGTCTAAAATATACAAGTGCTTTTTTCCATGGCATATTCATTCATAACTCAGATCTCCAGTTCATCAATGGCGCTGGATTTTTTTTGGAGTTAGTGTTTAGTTCGTTTTTTATTTACAGGACAGAACCTCGATTTCCTCAACATTGTAAAGATGCTGTCAACCAATTCTCCCGCAATATCATTGTGAAAAAAGACAATTCTGAAAGAATTATAAACATACAATTATAATATAATTTATCATAATTAAAAACTGTATCCATTGTATTTATTGGTATTATTATGTGTATACTCATTTATTTTTCATTATTTATTTATTTATTTTATTGTATTACAGCCATTAATAATCACAAGTATACCTGAGATCTAATAACTGTTGATGTATGTAATTTATAAGCTACCTTGATATATACATGTTCATAACTTATCCTCCTATTACCATGTTATGTTTTAACGGAAATAAATATTATTACACACATTTTTTAAAGGTGTTTTAAAAATATTATAGCGAAATGTATTATAATCAGGTATTGAAAGATTCCGTGGGTGAAGATTCTTTTTGTGATCACAAATATATCCTGACTACCCATCATTACACTTCTTTTAATACCCCACTCAACTGCATCCGCTAAAACTATAAAAATAAAACCCCTCCGTTATTGACGAGTTCGGAACTTAAAGCAAACCAGTTACATGTTGTTGAATGAGTTTTTCTTCGTATTTTCAAGTGTAATAAGCCTTTGCCACGGCAGCCATATTGAATATAAAATTTCTAGTAGCGTCTGGAGAGAGTATTACCTTGACTGCAGTCAAGCAATCAACAAATCACTTTTTAGTCATTATTAAAATATTTGGTTTGCACATAAGGATATTAAATAAAAGTTGAAAAAACCAACTGCTCTTCTGTATTAATATATATTGTATTGTAGAATTCTATTTACTTCACAGGAAGTAGCTAAAATTCTTACAAAGGAACACCTTTCGCTCACCGGCTTAGAATTTCGGATAAGACTTGGGAAATTAACGAGAACAATTGATTTTCTGGTACGATTATGACAAAAGCATCAGAATAATATCCTAAGTGAGGGAAAAAAAGTTTCAGGAGCAGCCTGAGTATAGTTTGCGATACACCCTTCTTTGTTTCGTAGCAACCGTTTTAGAGGAAAGTGGGTGGGGTGGTTCTTGGAAGATGGGACCCCTTATATAGAATAATATAATATTGTGACGTAATACTGACCCAACTGATTTGGACCAGAAAACTGAGTAGTCGTCTGATAGATTTGCTTGTCCAACATATTTGAAGCAACTTCTATCTGCATTATATTTGACTCTGAATCCTTTTTGTCTGAGCTAACTACACTAAACATTCCCTCACGTCTCATCACTTTACCCTGATGCTGAGGAATATTTAAATAATTATTTGATCTCTTAGAAACAGAATTTTTATTAACAGAGATTAAATGTGTGTTGCTGAGTTTCTGTTGTTGCGTTTGGTTAGAGAGTGGCATGAGGAGACTGGTCGCCTGTTTAGGAATGATGGTTGCTATCGCTTTCTTTCCTCCGGGTCTCAAGTCAACTTGTATTTTTTTATATTCCGGCTGGCTGTTGTACACATTATTGTCTTGAACTTCAGATGTGTAATCATTAGCTGATACATTCCCATTCACAACAAAAGAAGATGGATCATCGAAAATAAGAGAGGTTTCACTCGGAAATACAGGTTTTCTAATAAATTTTGGAAAATTGTTATTGCAGTACAAGAGACCACCGAACATCCTGTAGCCGAGCCGGTACTTCTGCACACCTTCCGCCTAAAAATATATTAATCAGTTAAAATGATACATATTGCATAATATAATAAGTTATAAGTTTATTGTATTATATTAATAAGTTATAAGTATAACTGTTAAAAATTATATTAACATCAGCTGAACGAATTGATAAAACGGGTCCATTAACCCGGATAAGGCTGATTTTTTACTTCCCCAGCTAAACGAAGTATAGGGGAAGTTATGTAATCGGCCAGAAATTCGAAGCGGAGTTTGCAACGAAAATTCATGTTTTCCGAACTACTGATTTAAAAAAAAAAACTGTCTGTGAGTGTGTGTGTCTGTGAATACGATAACTCATTCTATCGTGAGTATGAATGAATCGACAGAAAATTTTATTTGGGTATTCAGAACCCTCCTAGAACACAACTATTGATTTTCAGCTACATCGGACAAAGGGAAGAGGGGGATTAGGGGGAGGCTTAACACAAACATTCTAATAATTACCTTTGTAATGAATGTATTGACACCAAATTTCATATATAAATTCGAAGTCCCCATATAACTCAAACCTACACATATTCTATTAATTTTTCCCACCACGCTCTTAACGCCTTATTACAAGGTCATAAGTTTGAATTGCTCCTCCTAGAAAATCACAGTTTTTGAGAGTTATGTCGCTGTTGCAGCAAATGAGCGATATGTTCCATAACTCAAACCTACACATATTCTATTTATTTTTCCCACCACGCTTTTAACGCCTTATTACAAGGTCATAAGTTTGAATTGCTCCTCCTGGAAAATCACAGTTTTTGAGTTATGTCGCTGTTGCAGCAAATGAGCGATATGTTCCATAACTCAAACCTACACATATTCTATTTATTTTTCTGACCACGCTCTTAACGCCTTATTACAAGGTCATGAGTTTGAATTGCTCCTCCTGGAAAATCACAGTTTTTGAGTTATGTCGCTGTTGCAGCAAATGAGCGATATGTTCCATAACTCAAACCTACACATATTCTATTTATTTTTCCCACCACGCTCTTAACAACGCCTTATTGGCCATTTTATAAAACAAAATTCGTTATTTCCTCATTTTTATCAAGTGTTTTACATCATATTTGCAAAAAAATTAGGTATTATTATAGAAAAATAATTATAGTAATTCTCACCGTATAATCAGAAGATTTACAATGCAATAATCTATGCCCAGCAGCTCGGTGACTTTTACGAAACGTGGCATTTTCTTTGGAAGCCCGGGAAGGGAATGAGTTCCTGAAGGATGGTGAAGGTGAGTAAGTTGTGGCGGAGGCGGTGGCTGGGGTGGGTGCTGCGGTGGGGGCGGTGACTGGAACGGATGTTGCGGTGGGGGCGATAACTGGGGGTGGGGCCGTAACGAGGGGCATCTTCACCCGTGCCTCACTCCCCTGCTGTCCCTCGTCTGTTTCAAGCACAACACTCAACTCTGATTTCATTGATTTGTTCTGGAGTTGACTCAGAATGTTAGGATTTTTTATGGACACAGGAAGACTTAAACGTGGTCTCTCGTTTGATAAACGTTTTGAAACCTTATTCTTAACATCCAGTGATTCAGTCTGAAAAAAGTAAACAACACTAGTAAAACACGAATGACACCGAGGGTACATTTGAATAGGCCATGGTTTCGACCGAAAAAATAAAATAAAAATAATAGGAACAAAATTTTAAAAATGAGGGAACATTTATTTCTCCTTTTTAATTCGAATTTGATCTCCTACTTCATTATGTACGAAAAAAACGTTCATTTTCACAAAATTTTTTGACGCAGGGCGGCGTGAAAAGAAACTTTACAATTTTTTCTTTTCTTATCCAACGATATTTTAAAAATAACTCAAAGGGCGCCGGTAGCTATGGTATGCGTGCTTGCTTACTGAGCTCAAAATCGCGGGTTCGAAACACGGCCGAGGCCCTTGGTTTATTTGATCTGGCAGAATAAACTTAAGCACGCCGTCCTTCGGACGGGACGTTAAGCAATGGTCCCGAGCCTGTACGATGTCAGGTACTCGTCAAGGACCCCAACCCTAGGTGAATAAAAATTTAGTGTTGGCAAAATTTAGGACTCCCACTGTAGAGTCGGGCTCATGTCCACCAGAGCGACGAAAGAGCGCTCTGTTAGTAGGCGATATGACCTCGAAGTTAAAAGCCTGAGTATGAGTCTCAATAACTAACTTAAAAATAACTCAAGATATTTTATTTTATATAATTTTCCCGATCAGTTTTCCAGGAAAACATTTCTGTTTTTTTCCGATTTTGTCCACATTGTACATTTTCAGTCCATTTCATTTGTTCTCTTAACCTACCAATATACCTAAAAAAGATTATACATTTCTCGTAGAGTACTAAGAATTAGAACAAGAAATTAGTAAATGTTCAAATTTACTTTCATTTTTAACATCAAATATTTTTTCTGACAAAAACATGTATTGAAATGAATCTAGTGACAGGAGTCGAATATTTTCCCACCCAAAATCGCCCTTCCTTGTCGATATTTAGAAAAATTTAATATTTAGAAACAATTATTGTACCTTGTCAGTAAGTGGAGCTGGTGTTGGAGTTGGAGGTGATGTGAGATTGGAGGACTTAAGCCCGGCCACAGAGGATTTCATCCATACCGGCACTCCATCCGACTCTATATACGGAGCTTGAGATTCTATATTAAGTTTTTTCAACGATTCCTTTTCAGCACGATGATCAGCCAATAGCTCATCGAAAGCTTTACTCCTTCCCCGAACAGCTCTTCGCAATGTCATGGAATGGGATTTACAAGTCAACGAACGTGTGCAGGGTTTCGTATTCTCTTTGCCTATGACTCCGCAGTGGACATCAGGGTTATAAGTTCTGTCCCGTACATGATTATTTTTCTTGTCAGTTGCTCTTTTCTTCTTGTGTTCGGTTGACTCGGTCCCTATACTTGAGGATAGAGGTGACAGTTGAACCACCGGTTGCATATTCAACACCTCATCTTCCTGTAAAACATGTTTGAGAACAAATTAATTAAAAAATGCATTACGTACAGATACATGCGAATATTATATCATAAGTTTCCAAATTATTATTATTTTTTCTTCGCATGTCAGAGTTGGCCACCCATCAATAAAATTTTTAGTCAGTTCCTTCAGTAGAAGATTCTGTAGCTGAGCTGTCCCATCCACTGTTATTATTATTGTTTTATTTATGAATTATTTTTCCAATATTTTTCTTCATGAATATTTAATATCTTTTCTTGGTAATTTCATAATGATTAGATTAATGCAATCCAGAATATTAAAAATTCCATTTATTTCATTATAAAAAGATGTGAACACGAAAATCTATAGTACTTTTGCTTAGTATCGCTTTTGTTATTGCATTATTTTATTTAAGTAATTTTATAAACAAGTATTTTATTTTCAATGTATGTATTATTTTGTAAAATGAATATATATTTTTTATACATATCTGTTTGTACAAAAAAAAAAAAGTTCATCCATTATCATCATAAATTGAAATTTCAATCAATTATTTAGTTTCCGAATACATTTTTTGCGTTCTGTGTTGATATAGTGGAAATACTAATGAATAAAATAAAATAAAACTTTTTTGAACACTTATATTGTCTAATTCCACAAACATATACTTAAATGTGTTTCGGCTTACGCCATCGTCAGCACAATGTTCAACAATAATTCAGATATTTGCCAGGCATACATATTTATATTAACCTAAAAGTACCTGAGGTGAAAGGGTCCCCTCCTCTGGTAAAACCAGGGGGGTGGAAGTCTATATTCTAACTGTAATAGCTAACTGTGCACTTATTTGAAAACCAAGAAAATACAATTAAAATAGAACTAAAAACTAACATTACAAGAAAACAATATAACAAATGTACAATATGGATTCCCCCAAAAAATCATAAACCAAGTAGAAAAGAAAGTCCTCCAAAAAATCAGACGAAACAATTTAACAAAATTAGAGCCCATACTGTAACAAAGAGGGAGTTTGGGTTAGTTTACCTTATTACGGGCATATTTCTGAACAAATTAGCAACACGATCAAGAAAGAGGGTTTCAAAGTAGGGTTTAAAACCATCAATACAATCAATCAACATTTAAACAAGACGAAGGACAAAATAAAAATAGAGGACCGGAGTGGTGTTTACCAACTCAAATGTGAAACGTACAGTTGGGTATACACAGGGCAATCGGGACGCAAATTCAGAGAACGAATAAAAGAGCACATAACTGATATAGTAAGGAAAGGGGAAAATCGACATTTGCGAAACATATAAATGATATGGGTCACTCATTCAACGAAACAACTGGCATAAAATACCTCCACTTATGTGAAAAAGGTAGACCATTAGATTCTCTAGAACAGCTAGAAATTAATAGGACTCGAAAAAATGGGAATCGTTTAAACGACCAGACACACTTCAAATTTTCTCCTTTGCTAATCCCTTTCAGATAACAAATATCCATGACAACATTTATCTAGGTTAAATAACTTCCTACATAGCTAAATATTGTACATGTGTTATATTGTTTTTCGGCCATCCCAAACAGTTGTGGACAGAAGCAAAAACCAAAACTAATGGTTACGGCAATTGGCTTATGAAACACTTTAAAAAATGGTTAGTAGTGGGGGGGTAGTTAGAAGAATATAGGGATACCTTGGAGGTGAATTTGGTGGGGGTCTGAGTGTCAGTTACAGGAATACTGCTGAAATGAACCAACTGAGAATCAGTGCCGGCCGACGGACCATCTGTAATACACTTCCCGCTTTCTGCTTCTCCACTATTACTCTAAAAACAAATAATAACATATATATGTACATTGATACTAAAACTGTCTAAGTGTCTCATCTAATGCGCACTGAGTGGTGGGTGACCTTATTCAGTATAGTCTTGTTTAGACCAACCATTTTAGAACGAAGTCAAATAATTTACATTTCCTGAGAGAAAATCCACAGAAACAGAAAACTTAATCATAATTTTCATAAATAACTAAGATATCAGCGCTAATACATGCAATACATTTAAATAGGACCAACCTCGTTTGAAATCTTCTTAGAATCTAAAGTTTTATTTTCATTCCATTTGGTATTATTAATACCATTTTTCAAAACTTGTTTATTAGCATTACTAGAAATGTTACCAGGAGAATTCTCTTTCGAAAAGACACTTTTATCAACGTTTTTGTGAAGTTTTTTGATTTTAACTTGCATATGTTTTTCTTTAGAAGAATTTTCTGTGTTGACGGGGTGTAACGGTTCCTTCTCTTTGATGGTACTCAAACCAACAATATGATTTCTAATCTGAACATGATTCGAATCGTTTTGTTCTATCTTTTCATGTGATTTTTCCTTGGATTTACGAGATTTCTTTCTTTTCTGTAGAGAAGATTTCAGTTTACTAGACAATGATGGATCAGGTGACTTTTTGATTTCATGCCTCATACCTGAAAAATACAAATTAAATATATTTCTTAAACTAAATGTTTATTATATATATTAAAATCAAAATTATACATGGATATTGTGAGAAAGGAGTATTTTATTTCTTAAGTTTTTGTGCTATACGTTATAAAATAGAGGTTTTTTTAGGCCTTTCATTTCAAAAGCTCCATTGAAAAAGTTATGTTTAGAACTTTTATTATAAAAAATTATTGAGTAAATTAAATTGGAGGTATAATAAACACGAACAAGTTGTTTATTATTTGGTAACGGTTTGTCACAGATTTTTGAATCTGATACAATGTTTAAACTTTGCATCAGAATATCAGTTCAAGCGAAATATAAAGTAGGTTTTATATTAACTTTTTTTGTTAATCATATAGCATATAAAAGCCTGAATGAAAAAAAAAAGCTAAATGTTTAATAAAGGTATAATAATATTTATTTAGTAATATAAGAATTTTTAGTTGAAAATATAAATGGAACGATACAGAACTAAAATACATACTTATATGTTCATTAAGTGCTGCTAATTTATATTTGTTGCCACAATAATGGCAAACTGCCAGTTGAAATATTTCAGTCTTCGGACAAACTCCAAATATCCCCATATCTGAAAAACAAAATAGATAATCTTCAGATAACCAGATAAAACATACCGAAATCCTTAATCCCAAACAGTTATAAGAATTAAGAAATGTACTTAATTAAAAAAAAAAAATCTTTTTCGAAATGTAATAATATAATACCAACAGAATATTCCCCCACTTCATAATTGTACTGTTTATTCTTATTAATATGAATGAAGATTTAATTTTCTTTCAAACAAATGAATTTCATGAGTGTACACAGGAAACATTTAATACTGAAACTAGCCAGATGTTTAATATGTGCAAAAATCACACCTAACCACCACTGTAAAAAAACTAATTAAACGTTAAAAAATGAAAATTAAATAAAAAAAAGTTACCTGTCCTCTTAAGTTTTATACAGGAAACATGATCTGCTACGTCAATATTTTTTCTAATATCTTCATGATCTGAAAAATCATTATTATAAGATACAGCCCTCCAAGTCCAGAATTACATTTTATTTATAAAATATTCTCATGCTATTATTAATGTAAAAACAAAAGAACGAAATCTCGATATCATGAAAACGCATCACAGAAGTCAAAACAAAATATATTTTTGTTTAATTTAAACAATTAATTGAATAGACTGTCCCTGGTAATGAGGATAATGGTAGTATATTTATGTATATATGTGTAAAATAAATAATATTTCTTTAAAACCGATTATACTCATCGTATCCATAAAAACAATTAGTAGTTAGTAGTAGATATTCTTTAAATTACTTCAAGTTCATACTTTTGATATGAGGAGGAAGGTGAAAAATTCCCGGGACTGTATATAATAGGAGGTTTAATTTATCTTTATCTTATCTCTTCTCAGAGGCCAGATCACATATCAGATATTCGTTTAAGACCTATTTCCCTACTCTAGATGAATAAACCTGGGTTGGCAAAATTTAAGTCCACCAGAGCCACGAAAGAGCGCTCTGGTAGTAGGTGATATGACGTAGTTGAAGCCTGGGCATGTCACAATAACTAACAAACAGGCTCGGCACCGACGTTTAACATCCTCTCTCAAGGATGACATGCTCATGATTTTTACCTAAGAGATAAAAACATTTACTTTCACGCCATTGAAAAAAAAAACCAAAAGTTGATATTTGTGAGCATTTGACGAGTGGAGCTACATCAGTCTTGCCTCCAATACAGAATGATCGGTAGAAGAGACAGACTCTTTACAAAAGTTGAGGCAAGTCTAGGTGCAGAGTAGAAACTTTAACTCATTTAAGAAAGAAGTTTCACTTATTGTACTTCTACTTCACCAGCTAAACCAAGCGTAGAAGTCAGAAAATTATATATTATAGGTCAAAATGCTCAGTATTCACTGCAAGTTCATGTTTTTCGATCCCCTCGCTGAACCAAAAGATTTTTTTTAAAAATTATGTGAGTGTGTCTATGAACACGGTAATTCCCGACAGAATTTATGTATAGACACGAAATGTTTTATCTGGATCCATCTCATTATTTGCACGATTACAATTCTAAGGTATAGAAAAGTTGAAATGTAAGTATGATATTTTTTTTTTGTTTAGCGTAGGTTTATTTATAAAATATCATCATCATAGACGCTACAGCCCATCAAGAGCCTTTGCCTCTCATTTGGAAATTCCTCCACGCAGTTCTGCGGGTTCTATCGGCCAGTCTCCAGCAGCCACCGCACCAAACCGTCTTGCGTCTCTGTTCACGGTCTCCAGTCATCTTTTTCTGGGACGACCCACTCCTCCCCCCGGTGTCACATTCAGGAGTTTGCCCGGAATAAAATTCTCGTCCACTCGTCTTACGTGTCCCAACGGAGTCTGGCAACTCTAATCCTGTGTCATAACTTTGGCTCGGTATAGAGCGCGTACAACTCCCGGATGTATTGGATGCGTCGCGGAGTATTCTCCTCTCGTAGGTATGAAGACAATTTTATATATTTCATTCGTAATTTATTCAGAGGAGATTTTATCATGGAATTACAAGCAACATGGTCTAGAGCTCCCAAAGCACACACAAGGGAATGAACGAAAAGTCTTAAAACTAATGTACCTACGCTAACCTTTTCGCATAACTAATGTTAGCAAAAAACACAAAGGAAACGCCTTAGCGCCTAGAACTATCTAAAAAAGTAAATAACAAAAGTCTACCCCAAGATAAGATAATTATTAACTTAAAACAAATAAATTTTTATTTATTTTTTAAATTGCTGTAGTAACAATTCAATAATAGAAAACTGTGTAGGAAAAAACCGTTCAAGTACTGAATGCCGGGCACTTAGAATGAAGGATTCGTAGTCAACTTCTTGTAATGCAGCTAGGAAACTGGTCTTATAGCCGCTATTGTGGGCAGGACAACGTCCGGCACCATAGCTAGTACCGTGCTGAGCAACGGCCAGCACTACAGCCAGTATGTGCTGGACATCAACGGCATATTACCTAGTATGGACAGGGCTACGACCAGCATCTAAGCTAGTATGTGCTAGGCGACGGCCGGTACCTCAGCTAGTTTGTGCTGGGCAACAGCCGGCACCTCAGCTAGTATATGTGAAGAATTTTTAGGCTGAAAACAGGACAACAAAAAAATCGTAGTAGAAGCGTTATGAAATCTCGCTAAAAAAAAGCTTTCGAGTAGTAAAACTTGTAAATTTCATAGAATCATTAAACAAGCTCCTTGTGTAGGACAGACGAGCCATGTAGTAAGAGGTTGGTTTTTCAATTAATCACTCAATAAGGGATTGAATGCAAATTTACATGAAGCGCATAATATGTGTAAATTGTAATGTTTTTAGCTCCAAAAGCCAAATTAGGAAGGACGGGGGATGAAATGACTCATATTTTTCATCAGTAGCACCGCTATGGAAACCCTAAGCCATTCAATATAGAAAAATAGTTGATTTTAATTACCTATTTGATTAGGTATACAAGATGATGAGTTCGGGCTATTTTCAAACTTCTTGATTCTAATGCCATTATCATTTTTACCTAGAAAGAGACAAAAAAAGTTCATTATTTAAAATATACGAAACCTAATTAACAGAAAAACACACTACAGAAAGAAAAAACTATCTTAACATATGATCCAACATAATTTGACAAGAAATAAAAATTAAGTTTGATTTTATGAATTCACTAACTACATTCAGTTTCCCCCATCCAAGTAGTTAATTTAAAACAAAAATTGGGAAAAGTTCTTGAAAAATATTCTCTTGAATGACTTTTCCGTTCCACCCTGTGTTTACTAAATTTCATCTAAATATATCAGTAGAAAAGATTTAGCTTTAGTGTCCAAAGAAAAACAGGCAGAAGAAAAAAAAATGAGTAATCCGACTTTGTAAAGAAAATAAACTTTAGAAATAATAAACGTTGGCGCACATTGCAGGGCCATTTTTTTTTCTCATAATTTAAACTACACCATTTAAATGTCTTTAAAAATTAAAGTCACCATTTAAACCCAGCTGTTATTGATTACGAATACAATTTCTGATACTACCTCCTTGGAACACCCTAATATCTTCCAACACAACCATATTCGCTACACTGTGTAGAAGATGCATGTAGTAAACAATTTTTAAAATGTTACCAATTCTAAAAGTTTTTTATCAACGAATTTAATTAAAATAATGCTTGAGGGTAACACTAAAATCAGGAACTAAAAATTGTATAGAAAACTAGGAATGAAGAGAACACAAATTATACTGCAAAGGCCTAATCCCCTAATCATCTGAGAACGGCTATTTGGCTCCTTCGCTCATCAAAAACTAGAAATATACGTTAAAAAAAAGGGCCACCCTTCCGATTTTTTCTTAAAATATTAAGATAACCATTAATAAATAAAGCCAGCTAAACTAAAACAGAAGTGAAGTGTGCAATGACAAAGAAATGAATAATTCAGTGCTATTTTCGCAAAGAAAACAACATAACAAAGCCATGCAGAGGAAAATGGAAATAAAAACAAAACTGGATGGAAAAAAATACAAAATTTACGATAAATTGAAAATGTCATACCTTGGGACTTCCTTAAAAGTTTCACTAGAACCGACCATGGCTGTCCTTTTAGCTTCTTTATGTCAATTATATTATTTGACATATTTAAAACAACTAGAAAAGTTCGCAAATTTAGAAATAAAACTTGGAAAAAAAAATGTCAGCTGTAAAAAAACTCAGGCATATTACAACGAAAAATTACTATATAGTAATTTTAAATTAATAATGAGTGAACTATATAATTAATTATTTTTACGGGAAGGAAAAAGATTCTCGACTGGCACCAAAGTGCTCATGACAGAGCCACACCATTACATCTGTTTGGCACAATCGATCGAAAGGGGTTGAGAGTTGTGGGCCTAAAGCATGTTCCTAAACCGGTTCTGATCACTGAACATGGCCCACAAATTTTCTCATCCTTACCTTGGCCCCTGTTGGATGGGGGGTAGTTTATCACACCAAAATGAACAAATTTCACTTTCCAGTACAATATAAAACGTTATCTAGATGTAATATTTTACGTTTCATCAACATAGTTCACATGTCCATAATCTGAAAATAAACCTTAAGCAACGGTTAGGTTAACATAATGTCATTTGCAATCCAGAAAATGTTATGGCTTTACATTATGTAGAAGTGCATATCTGGATTAAAGTGCCATGTTAAAGATTCCAGCGAGGGCCTGAAATCTCGGTACATTTCTCGGTGGAACTTTAAAACCAACTTGTGGACAAAGGAGTCCAGGCCCCCTCAAAATCAACATTTATTGACTTATCTCACCCGAGAAATGTCTCTCCCCTTCCTGTCTTATTTTACTTCCCCAACTATACGAAATATTGTAATAATAATATAATTGTCTTGTACCTTACCACATCTAGAAATTATTTTTAAGCTAGTCTTATATGAAATTTTGATTTCTTCAGTAATATCCGAAAAGGCTTAATCTTAATTAATTTAAAAATATAACTTTACGACATGCAATTTTGAGGAAAGTGCACGTACATATATAAATGATTTATATTTTCGATTACTTTACTTGGATTTTCCATTAAAAAATATAATTAGAGATGCTAGCAAATTTTCAATAATCTAATCCAAATGTATTTTTTATTTCGTTGACAGCGAAGATGAATAGAATGGAGAACAAAATATTGGGTTTATTTTCTCTTAACCTACATTATAATAGAATCAAAAAAATCATTGATAAAAAAATGATATTATTATCTTCATCGTGGCCACTCTTCTTTAGGCAAATAAAACAGAAGTTAAAAAACATAATACCTTTTTTTTGTTTTCTATGCTCACTCAACTCAGACTTGTCTTGAAGATCTTTCTCATCCATATCATGCCATGACTTAAACCTATCTATTTGAAGTCACTCTCACCTAAAAATTCCCATAACTTATTATTCTATCTTTGATGTTTCTTCTTTAATTTCTTTGCTTTTTTAATTTCAGTTTTCATTCCTAATAATAAAAATAATTTCTAATATATTGAAAATCTGTGGCCAGGTTGAGTTTATATGGAAACAGTGCCACTTGAATAATATTGTTCCCATAAAAATTCCAACTTATCGCCGCTTGCTTCCCTCATTCTAAAAATAGAATTTTAACAATAATTTCATATTGTCAATGTGCGTAAGTTTTGTACATTACAGTTTAGGGGAAGTTATGTAATCGGTCAGAAATTCGATGAAGAATTTTCAGCGGAATTTCATGGTACTACATTTACCCACTCTGAATCCAAGAATGAAAAAGAAAAGTCGGTGAATCCTCAGCAGAAAATAACCAATTAAGTTTTCAGCCTCCCTCTAAATCCAATCGACCGTTATGGCTGAAAATCAATAATTGGTTACCAGGGACTTCTCAATACTTACTCTTACTCCGTTGGCGACGAACCCTGAAGATCCTTATCCGCCCACATTAGCCTTCTCCATCGGGATCTGTTGTGCGCCACCGGTCGCCAGTTCACCACGTGGTGTTCCACAGCATCCTTCTTCACCAGGTCAGTCCACCTCAGCCGTGGTCTTCCTCGTGATCTGGCTCCTTGGACCTGAGCGTCCATGATGCGTTCTATGGCTGTCTGCGGTCCGCTTCTCACCACGTGTCCAGCCCATCTTAAGCGCTGTGATTTCATACCTGCAACTACGGTCGGGTGTTGCCAGAAGATGTCCCTCAGCTCCCTGTTGGTTATGATCCTCCACTCTTGAGTTTCTTTATCCTTGACCGGACCTGCTATTTTACTCAGGACTTTATTTTCAAACGTCTGGAAACGTTTCTCCAGATGTGAGGTCAGGGTCCAGGTTTTACACCCATAGATCAGAACGGGCTTTACCATGGAGCTGTAGATCCTATACTTCAGGTTCCTTGACAAGGCTCTGGACCGTAGCAGCTTGATGACAGAGAAATACGCTCTTTGGGCCTGCAGAAGTCTTCTGTCCACCTCCTCCAGCATCGAGTTGATGCTAGTTACCGTGGACCCGAGATACCTGAAGTTCTCAACTCTTGGGAAGGAGAAGGTCCCCACATTTAATTCCTGCTCCAGATGGATATTCTTACTGACTATAAGGTAGTCGCTCTTGTCGACATCAACTTCCAGCCCTACTCTGTAGCTGTGCTTAAGTAGTTTGCCCGCCTTACTTTTAACTTCTTCTGGGCTGTTTCCTAAGAAGGACACGTCATCCGCATACGCCAGGACTCCGTTTTCTCCGGCTATCTGGGTGCCTTCCTAGTTTCTCATCACCTGCCTTATCACTCGCTCAAGGGCCAGGTTGAACAGGAGAGGGGAGAGGCAGTCACCTTGCTTGAGGCCACTCCTAACATCGAAGGGCTCCGAAAGTTCTCCTTGGACCATAACTCTGCTTTTTGCGCCTTCGATACATGCCTTTCTTTAACATTCTTATGAGTTTTTCAGGGGATTTAAATTCTCTCATCGTAGCCCACAGACTTTCCCGATGCATCGCGATGTATCGAGTCATGAGCAGCTCTGAAGTCTATGAATAGTGCATGGGTATCCTGTTGCATCTCCCATTGCTTTTCTAGAATTCGTCTGAGAACAAATAACTGGGACTTCTCAATCCTCATACTAAATTTCGAATCGATATACTCATTATACCGGAAGTTATTACGGTATTTGAATCGACTCCCTTCTCTGGTCCTCCCTCCCTTTCCTTCAACTGATTTCGCGAAAAATAAATAGGTGCCATCCTTACCGGCTTTTGAATTTAAATATTTCATGTGATACATTCATTACATCGGCAGTTATTGGGAATTTTGATTCGGCCCCCACCGATTCCCTCTCCCCTTCGGCTGATTCCGCCTACAATTCATAGGTGTCCTTAGAGAGCTTTAAATTTACTTATGAATTTCGCGTTTTCATGACAGTTATTAAGAGTTTTTGAGTTAAGCCTCCCCCTTAATCCCCTTTTATTTGACCGCTTTTGGCTGAAAATCAACAGTTGTCATCCTTGGAGGATTGTGAATGCAATTATAAAATTTCATGTCGATACGTTCGGGAGTTATCCTGTTCATAGACACACACGGAATTTTTTTTTTCATTTTTGGAATCTAGGATGTCGGAAAACATAAAATTCCGCATCGAATTTTTGACCTATCACATAACTTTACCTATACTCCGTATATCTGGGGAAGTAAAATTCTTTCTGTCTGGTGTGTCTATGATCACGATAACTCCCGATAAGAATGTATGTATCTACATGAAATTTTATAATAGCATTCACAATCCTCCAAGGATGACACCTGTTGATTTTCAGTCAAATCGGGGAAAGAAAAGGGGGGAACTAGGGGGGAGGGTCAACTCAAAACCTTTCAATAACTGCCGGTGTGATGAATATAGACTTGAAAATTCATATGTAAATTCAAAGCACTTTAAGGACGACCGACACTAATGAATTGTCAGCGGAATCAGCCGAAGGAGAGGAGGAGCTTAACTCAAAAATCCCAATAGCTGCCAATGTAATGAATGTATCGACACAAAATTTAGTATGAGGATTCAGAAACCACAATAACTCAAAAAGTGAGTATGGCTTTGGAAGCAGAACAAAAACGTAATTAATCCGTGCTGGAGAAGTACATAGACGGTGATTCATCTTTTTTTATCAAAATTCACTCAAATTTCTTGCTCAGATAACTAAGTATTTTCTCCTGCCTCTGTCAACAATTAAGTTAATACCCCGGTCGTCTACTGATAATTTATACGATGAATGTTTCGCTTCCGAAGACCTTTATGGTTTGTTTTGGAATGTTCTTACTATAAGACGGAACTGCTCAACGAGACAATCAAGACAAGTTATTTTCACTCAAATCGGTCGAATAACAAAAATTGAACAATCTAAAAGATGATGCAAGACTAGATCTCCATCCAATTTTATATTCTCGTCGAAATCTAGGAATCCTAACTTCTTGGGTAAAAGCTATTCTGCCATCCTCAAAAGTACCTGACATCGCACAGACTTGAGACCATCATTCAACGTCACCTCCGAACAAGGGCGTGCGCAAGATTTTTTTTCCTATAATTGGAAAACCTAAAGGCCGCGGTCTGGTTCCAACTGGAAATTAATTTTGAACCCACATTAGTAGCCATGGAAATTACTAAAAAATCAACTAAAAAATATTAAGTACCTATATACAACTATGTTAAGATTTAATTACCAATTATCAAAATTACTTATTCAATGTACTTTTTTTTTTTTGGAAGGGGAAAAGATAACATAAATTAAAAAAAAAAAATGTATTAAATATTTTTATACAATGGCAGTGGTAATTTTCATGGGCGTCCAACAAAAGTTTGACACAATATGGAAATGGAAATGTAATCTGAAGCTAAAATAAAAATGATCCACGAATGAGGTTCAGAAACGCATCATTACAGAACATGTCACAGCCATTATCATTTTTGATTTATAAAAGTTCACACAAATATAATTGATTGACATAGGTATAGGTTAGACAATTCCTTATTCCTTTTAATCAGATTTTGTAATTCTTAAAAATGTAAAGATAAAATGCTAATCTCTCGATAATAAAAATATATGTACATAATTATCTACAAATATAAACAATTGAATTTTTTTCATTAATATCTCATAAAAACTTTAGAAATCCAAGGACTTCTAACAATTTGAAAGAAACTAAAATATTAAATTAAAGTTAAATAGTGTAAGCCAAAAAAATAAACTATATCTAAAAAATTAATCTGGCTTTACAAGTGCAGTGGTTTTTGATCTTTTATGAGGAAAATACTACTTTAACAAGAATAAAAGTATATATAGTTAATCCTCAACCTTTTTATTTACCTATATGGAACATTTCTCAATAATATTTGAAGGTGTATAACTTATTAATTCATTTTAATTAACAACCCTTGGCTTATACAACATTATTCTGTTTTATCATACATCTTAAATTTTTATATTTCCTGCAACGTGCACTATAAAAAAAAAAAAAAATGAAGAAAAAATATGAATTATTTTCGAACCTACAGTTATTATTATCATGTACTGCAAACAATATCCCCTCCCCTCATTTATACTATTATGTATATTTTAAATCAATTTATCAATATATTTTAAATCAATTTTTCAGACAGTATCTCATCTGTTATTTTCTTCAGATTCAGAAAGTAGATTTTTTAAATTGAAAAAATTACACAAATAGGAGAGAAATCCGCCAAATAACAGCGATTTTTTTTTAAATTTTACTATTTGCACAAATTCTATGAAATGAAGCATACGTAATTCCTTTTTCTTCGAATAGATAATTAAAATACACAATTTGTTTGTCAAACTTCACTATATTCTTAAATAATCGACTAGTTTCGCCGTGTTAAGGCATTATCAAGAGTCACTTAAAACTGATGCCTTAACATGGCGAAACTAGTCGAGTATTTAAGAATATAGTGAAATTTGTCAAACAAATTGTGTATTTTAATTATCTATTCCTAGAATGGAGCTTCACAAAGTATATCTGGAAACCATAAATCCTTTTTCTTTTAATAATGAGAAAACCCTTTCAATTATTTTCATATCTTCAATATTTTATACCTTCATATCAACTCAAAGAAAGTAATACTTGTAGATGTAATGAATGTATCGACGCGGAATTTTAATCGTGGATCCAGAACCCCATGAGGACGACATTTATTGATTTTCAGCTAAATAGAAAGGGTTTAAAGGGAGTGTGAAAACTTAGTTAATTACAAATAATTCGAGCTGGGAAAGTACATTGCCGGTGATTCACACTTTTTTTTTTCATTTAGAAAGAATCTACCGTGTGAATCTGACATATAAGGGACCATTTGAAAAACTCAAGTTACATGCTCTCGGGCTTAAAAAATTAATTGATAATAGCTTTGAGATCCTCTGGAGAATTGAGCTATAGTCTAAGAAGAAAAAAAAATCTATTTCGGAGAAATTAAGCCAGGCCATCTGATTTGGACACCCGATATATATAAAGGTTACCCAAGGTTCACAGCCAAACTCAGGAACTCATGAGGTGAACGTTAGTTAAGCCTGTCCATAAACATTGATAGAGCCCGCTTCTCACTCACACTGTCATTGATTCCCTCGTTCAAAATGGAAAAAAAAAAAAATGATCATTTTTAAATTGATTGTTGCATTCAAGAAGTGTGACAGGGACATGCGCTAAACTGGATTACTGGAAACTGATATAGACATGAGGAAATAAAGCGCGTTCTAGCTTTCTTCTGGGGGGACAATGCACCGAAGCCACCTCAGAAAGGTCATAACAAAGTATGGGCCTGTACTGTGTTGAAAATTAACTTGTTCTTCTTACTGTTTCCTTTCAATGTTTACCGCATTACATAAAGAAAGCGCACATTTTTTTTTCAATTGAGTTGTAATTTTTCAATTATAAAATAATGATAGTGTGACTCGTGACCGGGCTTTAACTACGAGGTCATATCGCCTACTATATGAACCCGACTCTACTATGGGAGTCCTGAATATTGTCTACTCTAAATTTTTATTCACCTCGGGTAGGGGCCTTTAACGAGTACCTGACATCGAATAGGCGCGGGACCATCACTTAACGTCCCATCGGAAAGAATGCTTGCTCAAGGTTTATTTTACCTCCCAGATAAAAAAAACCTAAGGGCCTCGACCGGGTTTAGAACCCGCGATCTTGAGCTCAGTAAGTCTCTGAGCTCCGGCGTTAATATAAACACAGCTTGAAAAAAAATTGAAGCTAACAAACCATGTTTGGAAAATATTTCGATTGATGTTTATCAAAAACAAAACCTGCCAAAATAAGAGCCTTGAGTATTCTCCTAGGTCAAATATTGGTTGAGTCAATAGTAATCATTTCAAGCTGCTTGAATAAACAAAAAAATCGCTATATTTGGCAAAACTTGCATAATGATTGTGAATTGAAATTGTTCATGGATCATAATTGTATTTTACCTTTAAAATAGTTGTTTACGTCACCTTCAGAAAAAAAGGTGGATTATTATGTACCTGGTACTGATTTGTTTTTGTTTTCTTCACAAAATGACACATAATCTTCAATAACAAACTAGAAAACTTTACTAGAATTTATTGAGACTACTATTTATTCGCAAATAACCGTCCCCACTTCACCAACATTTTCGATCACCAAATCAAATTCAATTCGAAATATGTTGGCCTGACTCGTTTTCTGAAGTTTGGTAAACACATATGGGTAACCCTTTTTATAACCATGTACATATGTATGTATAAATTATGCCTAAAAATATTTGTATTCATTAAGTAAAAAAATGTATCTAATTTATGTGTAAAAAAAACAGATTAAACGCTATACAGCCATAAATGGGAAGAATGACAAATGTTAAAAGACTTATATCCATTAATGGAGAAAAATTCGATAAAAAATTTAGTCAACAGGTAAGTGCTGAGTAACATGAGCTAACTTTTCTCTAAGCAAGCGGAATGAGGGACGATCTTCGGGAGCGTGAGTCCAGCACTGTCTCATTACCTGAAATGATAAAAGATTTTAGTTAATGTACTTGACTATACATGAACACAAATATTGCATACGCATCTCAGCCGTTGAGAGTCAAACCCTAAGTAAACAGAATTGAGAAATATGGTTAGTCAGGTTGCTTTATGAGAAAAAAAGTAAGAACTGGGTATATATACGAAAAATCAATGCAACGTTCATGTTGAGCGCGTTTCAATAACATCAAATTGATAACGAACAAGCATTATTTATTGTAGAGGTTCTCCCGTCTTTCAACGACCAGTTACTTCTAAAAAGTTAAGTTCGATCATAACCATTTCACACTAAACTTTTATTCTGCATCCATTAGTGGTCTTAAAGATTTATACGAGTATATCTTGCATTTAACGAAGTATTGATTCTAACTTTATTTCTATTGGAAAGCTATACGTTTTTCTATTGATTATAAAACTATATCAACCTTTTTTTTTTGACATGCTCGGGCTGTAACTACGAATTTGTATCGCCTACAGCCATTTCGACGCTCTGGTGGCCTAATTCTATGGTGGGAGTCCTAATTACACCCAGGTATGAGCACGTCGTCCTTCGGATGGGACTTTAAGCGATGGTCCCGAGCCTTAACGATGTCAGGTACTCGTTAAAGACTTCTACCCTAGGTGAATAAAAATTTTGGGTAGGCACAATTTAGGACTCTCACAGTAAAGTCGGGCTCATGTCCACCAGAGCGACGAAAGAAGAAAATGTCCCAATTACATCAAAGTGCATACGAAAAATAGAAGTAAAGAAGCGGAAGAAGCAACAAGAAGAGCGGAATTGGAATGGCTACAACTGGAAATTAAACGATGGTACGGGATAAGAGATGAACTCAGTAAGTCTTACACCACTTAAGACAGGATTTATGTTCGCAGTACAACCATATAGAAATGGTTTTAATAGAGGATGTCAATACAAAAGAATGTACGTGCAACATTAAATAGATCTAAGTTCGTCATAAAAGGTATGTGTGCACAAAGACTTACAGTAATGAACCCCATAACTCCTAGACTAACAGGACTACCCAAAATTCACAAAGAAAATGTCCCAATAAGACCTGTAGTATCATTTATCAACTCACCAACCCACAAATTACCTAAATTTCTAAATAAAAAACTGAGATCATTCATACAATTTCAACCCTCACACACGGTCATTAATTCTATAGACTTTGTAGAAAAAACCAAATCTATAAATATCACATCGGGGGCGAAACTATTGTCACTGGACGTAACCAATTTATTTACTAATATCCCCGTGGAGTAATGTCTCGACATTGTTAACACGTTGATAATTAATACGAAACATTCAATTTTTGGAAAAATAGAAATATATGACCTTTTAAAACTATGCACTAGCCAAAATTATTTCATGTTCAATGAACAAATATATGAACAAAAAGACGGACTAGCCATGGGTTCCTGCTTGTCCCCCCTATTAGCTGACATTTTCATGGACCGCTTAGAGAAACTCATCTTACGGAAAGCAATACACAATGATAAAATTAATTTCTGGTACCGTTATGTTGATGACATATGCATCCTATTAAATGGTTCTAATAGACAAATTAAAAAACTTTTTGACTTTGTAAACAATATTCATGATAAAATAAAATTCACCATAGAATTAGGAGACAAATTAAATTTTCTAGACTTGAATTTAAAAATAATAATAATAAACTTGAATACAACATCTACAGAAAACCGACAACCACAGATTCAATTATACACAATACATCGAACGTTCCCATATCACATAAACATGCGACATTTTATTCATTCTTCCATAGAGCTTACACAATACCACTAAACGTGAAAGACAGAAACAAAGAGATAGATATAATCAACAACATAGCCATAAAAAACGGATACAAACAACAAACAATAGATAAAATTAGAAGAAAAGTAACCAACAAAATCAATTTAAAAGATATCTCCAAACTAGACATAATAAATACGATAGAAACAAAGAAATGGGTAAGCTTACCCTATTACGGGAAAATTTCTGAACAAATAGGCAATACTCTTAAAAAAGAAAACTTCAGTTAGTTTCAGAACAAATGGGACACTTTACAAACACCTTAACAATACGAAAGACCGAATAAAAACAGAAGAAAAGAGTAGGGTTTATCAATTAAATTGCAATTCTTGCAACCTAGTCTATACAGGACAAACTGGGAGACAATTCAAACAAAGACTCAAAGAACATATATCAGAAAAAGATACTAACATGGACACAACACACAACATAACAAAATCAACATTTGCACAACACATCAACCAACACAAACATACATTTGATAAAGACACAGGCATAAAATACCATCATTTCTGCGAAAAAAAGCCCATTACTCAACTCATTAGAACAATTAGAAATAAACAGAATTTTAAAAGATGGAAATTGTATGAACGACCAAACCAATCTAAAATATTCCCCCTTACTGTCACCAATAATATGACCCTCCAGTCGATGTGCACATGTACATTTAAATATACATAGCATTTACCTCTTGCCAATAGATATATATATAATTTACAGTATAATAATTTTAATTAGGTTGTAATTGGAACCAATTATTTTTGATTTTTTAATGTTATATTATTCGCCTGTTTATTGTTAATGCATTATAGTCTACAATATTACCTAGATCTTAGAAGGGGTTCACACATTTGAAATATGGGGACCGCCTTGTCATAAAATATCTCACAGCTTGACAATTTAGCTTAGTTAGGAATGTCTGACGTCATGGGGAACACCAGGAGGGAGGGTAAGGGGTTCCTCGAGAGGCTGACATTCTGTAATATTAACTTAGTCTTATCTCTTATGCTTTTGGCTGAGGATGGTAGAAATACCGAAAGTACTCTCATGTAAATATAGTTGGTGAAATTAGACAATACCATAAATAAACAAGTTTTATTTCTTTCAAGTTCATTTGAATTATTTCACAATATCTCTGCAATAATGTCAGTTTTCACATAAAGAAGCTCTGCTATAGATATAACCTCATAGTTGAATTGAAGTAAAGTAAAAAAAAAAAAAAAAAAAGTATCGAATAAAGGTGGAAAAATGGGTAGAAGCGACAGACTGTTTACGAAAGTTGAGGCAAGTCGAGCTGCACAGACACCTCGACTTGCTCAACTTTAGCTACAGGACCCCCCCCCCCCCCCCCCCCCAGGACTTTGCATTCTCCTAAATTCGCAAGAATACTGAGATGAGTGTTGACTGAAGAAAAAATATATAATATCGAAAAAACGCCAATATCTCGAAAACTATGTGTGATAAAAAATGATGTCAAGGTGACCACAGGATTCAACCTCCAATAGTAATGTGGATGGCACATGAAAACATTACATAAATACTCACATGATACACTTCTTGGGGAGCAGACTTGGGTTTCTCTAAAAGAATACCTCGTTGAACCCTTTCCACAACCTCCGTGTTCTTCAATTTTCCATACGGCATTTTACCACAAGTAAAAACTTCCCACATAAGTACACCTTAAAAAAAATGAATAAAACATAAATATCATTGCAAATTTTCGACGGATAAATAACTATATCTCGGACTACAATCTGGGAGATAGTCTGTCTGTTAATAACATCGAGATATTGAAGACACAGTTATCAAATATATGGAATAGTTTAAAAGAGCATTATCGCAATCAGTTCAGGGAGGAAATGAAAAACTCAGACCGGTACTTGCTAGGTAGGGAACTGGAGTTCCACGATTCAGTTAATAGTTACTTAGAGTGACCTACCATTGTCAAGTATTAGATTAATAATTAAACTTAGAGGTGAACTGTTGCATCTAAGCTATACACCTATCAATCAATATACCTCCGAAGATATGGACTTTGTATGCCCAATGTGTTACAGCCCCTGTAAAGAAGATCTATATCACTTCCTCATTACCTGCCCCAAATATGATGATTTAAAAAACGAAATATTTAAAAACAACATAGATACTATGAATGGAATTATTAAATGGTAAAAATTGGCAACTACTGGTAAATTATTGCAAAAAGGCTTAAGATTTCAGAAACTGTGAATTAAATAAATAGGAACAAAGATATATTTATTATTTTATTTTTATTTGTATTTTAGAAAGAAAAAATTGTTGTTAATAAGTTTATAAGAAATAAGATTATAAGATAATATTATTTATGTAAATCTAGACTCCTCAAGACGCCTTAGGCCATTGAGTTTGTCTTCATAAAAGGTCACATTATTGTATATATGTTTTGTATGTAATTTTCTATTTTGTTAATTGAATAAAGACTTTACTACTACTACTATCATTGCAATTTTTTTTTTATTATTGGAGGGATATAAGAGAAGCTTGAATTATACTTGTTCTAGAATATAAGTATTTAAGAAGTTCCGAAAGGACTAATTAGCCTACTTCACAGCGGTATCGATAAAAATAATTTTGATGAAACTTTGTTGAAAAAAATGAAGAACAAAGCCAGTTTTGAAAAAAAAAAGTAGAATAAGGAGTTTTGAAAAAAAAATTAATTTATTGTATATAGAAATCATAAAGCATTATCTATTTCTACAGCAAGGAGTTCAATACATAATCATAAATAGAATTTCTAAATAATAAGAAATGAACTAACATAAAACAAAGCAGAGGGCGCCGGTAGCACATTGAAATGCATGCTTGCTTTCTGAGCTCAAGGTCGTGGGTTCAAAACCCAGCCGAGGCCCTTAGTTTATTTTATCTGGGAGGTATAAAAAACTTAGGCACGCCGTCCTTCGGATGGGACGTTAAGTGATGGTCCCGAGCCTGTACGATGTCGGGCACTCGTTAAACACTCCAGACCTAGGTGAATAAAAATTTAGGGTAGGCAAAACTTAAGACTCCCCAGTAGAGTCGGGCTCATATCACCAGAGTGACGAAAGAGCGCTCTGGTAGTAGGAGTTATGACCTCGTAGTTAAAGCCCGGGTATGAGTCATAATAACTAACTCAACACGGTTGGATCAGCAGAATATTCGGTGAATTTCTTATAGAGTATAACAATATCCTGTCCTTTACTTAGCATTAACTCTATAAGAAATTGAGACCCAAGTTGTAGCGATAAGTATGGAGGCTCATGAGACTGTAAAATTAGTACTTAGTACAAATTAAAGTGTGACAAGTAGATCTAACGAAAAATCAAGATGGCAAAAAATAATCAAGCAAAAATAAAATAATCAAGTAAAAATAAAAGTATTAAGCAAAATAGTTTTTTTAAGCCGAGTTTTATAGAATATACTTCGAGAAAACCTGCTTCAAATAACATTCATAATTATTAGTAATATATACATATATAGTTAGTAATTTAAACTAATTTTAGATCCTTAATTACTCATATTAATTATTTTTAATCCCTTTGTAAAATGTGATCACAACAAGATGATCTCATCAGCCTATCCGAGCATGCAAAATTGACTAAGAAAAACAGAGAAATTAATTGGTATAATAACAAATTATACTCACCATAAGCCCAGACGTCTGATTTGGAAGAAAACCTCGTATAGTTTAATACTTCGGGAGGAGCCCATTTCAAAGGGAATTTGGTGCCACCAGAACTCGTATATTGATCGTCCAAAACATATCTAAATTCACAAAACCATATATATCATCATGAATACGAAAACAAGAGCATACATTATATGTTCCAAAGATTTTGACAAGAGTAGATTCAAATATTATATTCTTGTGAAAAAATTAAAATTAAAAATACTAAAAAAAAGAAAAAAAAAAGGGACAGAACAAACTCAATTCGCAGTTTTCGTTTGTGAAGTTCAGATTTGTTCCTGGGTATTACAACGTGAGTTCGTTCCATCTACCCTAATTAGATTACCTACGTTTACTATTTATTTCTGTGCCCCCCCCCCCCCTCATTATTAGCAGTTTATTTTATATTTTACCCCTTCTTTCCACACAGTTATCTAATGTTAAGGAAAATGGATTAACTTCACCTACCTCTACAAAAAGTTATTATTATGACATCATCAACGGCCAACAACACCACGAACACCTTTGCAAGTATCACCAAATCATCACCACCATATCCAAGTAAAGAGCAAGGTATCCTATTTCCATCAGTCGATGGAGTGCCCATCATCAAGTACATAATGGGCGTAGGGGACCTTATCGGCCCAAATAAAATTATATTTACGTCACGCATATCCAACAATAGAATTGCTATATTCTTCTCCAATAAAGCAACTGTAGAAAAATTTGTAATTGATCACAAAGGTATCACTATTCATGACAGATTTATCCCCGCTCGTAGACTAGCGGTTCAATCTAAACGGATAATAATCTCAAATGCCCCTCCATTCATGCCACATGAATTAATAACTGAAAAACTGGAGCAACTTAACATTCAGCTCTCCCCTATCAGTTATCTGCGGGCAGGTATCAAAGTCCCAGGCTATGAACATATCCTCAGTTTTCGGAGACATTTGTTCATTAATCCAGAAGACTCAAGTGACATACCTTCAAGTATCCTAGTAGAGTGTGATGGTATAACATATAGACTTTTCCTCGGGGATGAAGAACCTAAGTGTTTTAAATGTGGGGAAGTAGGACACTTGAGCAACAAATGTGAGCTTGAAAGACAAGGGACATCCAACATGAGCCCGCCTATTGTGGGACTCCCTCCTGAACCCACCCTCGACCCCGCGCAGGAACCAAAGTCCGGAAATAATGGCAATACTTCCCCCAGAAAGCTGCAGAGTATTAGTGACAATTCACGAGAAGCTGCTTCAACATCAGCCACCAAAACAGGCTCAGCTCAAACCAGTATAGAAAACCCATCCTCCGATAGTTTAAAAAACACTTCCGGTGACACACCTAATGAAATTTCACCCCCCTCCCAACCGAACACACCTTTGCCCTCAACCCCATCAGGTACTAGAACTCCCCAACCCAAGTCAGACAAGTCACGAACACATTGCATCGAATCTATAAAACAGATCCTGGAAAAACAAACCGATAAATTCACATCCCAACTAAGTCCTCGACAGATTTTAAACTTTATTGAAGAAACTTATCGTTGTCAAAATTTGGAACAGCTTGCAAAAAATTATACAGACAATTGTGAGGATCTTGTGACGGCGGTGAAGAAACTACACTCCCTTTCGGACGATAAGGGGGTCAAGAACAGGCTCACTCGAATCATTAACAGAATCCAAAATCAATCTGATCCAACCAAGTCTGATTCCCAAGTACCTTTATGAAAACAGTTACCTTCAACCCATGAAACCGTACACACATTAGTTCTATGTTATAGTCAGTTTTATTATATTCTCCCTTGTGAATTTGCAAATCTTCCAGTGGAATATAAACGGTTTCTTTTCCCATCTCGAAAAGCTCCAAATCTTAATATCTGAACATGACCCGTCAGTAATCTGCCGCCAAGAGACAAACTTTCAGGATCAACGGATCGGGAAGCTAAAAGGTTACAACCACTCCACCAAAAATCGCAATAGATTATTTCCTAGTGATGGAGTGGCAATATATATTAAGAATTCTCTATGTCATCAAGAAATCCCTCTGTCGACTCCCTTGGAGGCTGTAGCAATGTCCGTTTTGACTCCCAAAGAGTTAAGCATCTGTAATATTTACCTTCCCAATAGTCAAGATCTCGGTTTAAACGAGCTGGTTGCTTTAATCAACCAGTTACCAAAGCCATGCATTATTATGGACGATTTCAACTGTCACAGCACACTTTGGGGATCAGAAAAAACAGATAACAGGGGTAAAACCATAGAAACATTATTAGAAGATCCAAATATAGTTCTTTTGAATTCTAAAGAACCCACTCACTTAAATTTTTCAAGCGGGACGTTAAGCGCTATTGATCTGACGTTGTGTAGCGCCACTCTAGCCCAGTCGGTATCATGGGAACCTCTCGCAGATCTTTTCGGAAGTGATCACCTTCCAATCAAAATTGAAATTATGGGAGGAAAATCCCAACCGCCTATATTGGAGAAATGGAAAATGAAAAGTGCTGATTGGGATGCCTTTAGTGAAACTATTAATGACACCATAGGTAACTTAATACAGCAGAGACATTTCCGAATAGCCGACATTGGAAACATTGTTGATAGCTTTTCTGCTCTGATTATTAATGCTGCACTAAAATGCATTGGAAAAATTAAGTACACAAAAAATAGAACTTTAGTGCCTTGGTGGAACAATGAATGCAAAATGGCTGTAAGAAACTCCAAGCATGCATTCAATAGGTACAAAAAACAGAAAACCATTAACAACTTAATTAGTTTTAAGAAATACAGGGCCATTTCCCGCAGAGTTATCAAAGAGAGTAAAAGGAAATCTTGGATGGAATATGTGTCATCAATGACGAATCAAACCCCTCCAAAAGTAATTTGGGAAAAGCTTAAGAAGATAAAAGGGTATCATTCCTTTTCAGGTATAAGTGGCATCGAGACAGCCCCAGGCAACATCGTTACCGAAAGTAAGGATATCGCGGACGCGCTGGGTAGAGTCTTCTCGGAAAATTCAAGCGATGGAAATTACGACCCGTTGTTTCTAGAGCGAAGAAATGAGGATGACACTTTCTACGTTTTAAACCCTGCTGATAATGATACCGATTTCAATGCTCCCCTAAAATTCTTGGAGCTGACGACAGCGTTGGAAAGTTGTACAGGTGCTAGTACAGGTCCCGACGATATTCCGTATGCATTCCTAAAGAAATTGCCTATTTCAGGAAAAAAGTATCTCCTTGACATTTTTAATTTCATTTGGCTCAACAATGTTTTTCCCTCTTCTTGGGCCTTAGCTACCGTTGTCCCGATCTTAAAACCGCACAGAAACAAACGTTTACCTCAAAATTATCGTCCTATTTCTTTAACCTGCACTAAATGTAAAGTCCTCGAAAAAATAATCAACAGGAGATTACATTGGATCCTAGAAAGACAAAAATTCTTTTCAAAGTTCTAATATGGTTTCAGAAAATTACACTCAACTGCGGATTTTCTGATAAACCTAGAAACTGAAATTTTAGAGGCCTTCACAACTAACGAATACGTTCTAGCAACATGTCTTGATGTACAAAAGGCGTATGAAATGGTTTGGAAACCCTTGATTTTCAGAGGACTGCTCCAAAATAATATCAAGGGAAACATGCTACTATTTATCAAAATCTTCATAGCGAATAGATTCCTACAGGTAACGGGGGAGGGGTCAACGGAGTATTCTCTGGAAAATATGAGCTCCGAAATGGTGTCCCCCAAGGTTCCGTCATAAGTGTGACCTTGTTTCTAATAGCAATTAATGATGTAGTTAAGGAAGTGGCATTACCTGCAAAAGCATTTCTATATTCAGACGATCTCACCATATGCTGTAGAGGCAGGTTCATAAACACCATCCAGGACACAGTACAAGAGTCCTTAAATAATCTAGAAAAATGGACAACTAGAACTGGCTTCGAATTCTCCCCACAAAAATCGGAATGTATAATGTTTACTCGAAAACGCATTGCACCTCAACACCCCAGACTCCTTCTTCACAACACCGAACTGAAATTTTTAGATACAGTCAAGATTCTCGGCTTAATTTTCGACTCCAAATTAACATGGGCACCCTACCTACGAGCTCTAAAAGACGAGTGTAAACGGAGACTGGATACTCTAAAGGTAATAACCCACCAAAATTATTGGGGAGCAGGGAGGGAAGTATTGCTAACAACTTATAGAGCCCATTCCGGAACAAACTAGATTACGGATCTATTGTGTACAACTCAGCGAGGGAACGAACACTCAAAATGCTAGACCCTGTCCATCATTCCGGACTGAGACTTGCCATTGGAGCTTTCTATACCAGCCCAGCGACTAGCATTCTTAGTGAAGTAGGCGAGCTCCCTCTGAGCGACAGAAGAAAGTACCTCACTCTGAAACACGCTGCTAAATTAGCTTCAAAGTATGATACTCATGACGTCTTCACAGCTGCTCGTCCTCCAATAAACAACCAGTTTGCTCCTTTCTGCTCAAGAGTACGAAAATACTTGGTACGTTTTAACATAGCGACCCGGAACAAAGTGGAAAAAAGAATGCAGAGCGGGGACCCGCCTTGGATGTGGAGCCCTGTGAACACAAACATAGAACTACACAAACACAAGAAAACAGATACACCGGCACAATACTTTATACAGAAACACAATGACATATGCAGGAGACTACACCAGGATCTACACAGACGCATCCAAGATGGAGGAGGGTGTGGGATGTGCAGTAGTCACTCCAGATTCGAACTGGACGTTCAAAATCAATCCAGAATGCAGCATTTTCACAGGTGAACTTTTCACGTTACTGCAAGCTTTTATATTCACATCCCAATCACAAAATTCCAAATTTCTTATTTTCACAGATTCTCTTAGCTCGATTCTGGCGATTCAAAATCTATGGTCGGTTGACAAAAGCATTCAAGAAATTCACTCATGGCATTCAAAATTAATTAAAAAACAAAAAAAATTAAAACTAATTTGGATCCCGTCCCATGTTGGCATTTCTGGGAACGAAAAAGCAGACATTGCTGCAAAAGACGCTGCACTCTCCTCCTTACTGCCGCAACAAACAGTTAACACAGCACAAGACCTTTCAACCTACTTCAAAAACAAAATTGAACAACACTGGAACAATCAATGGACTCAGACGACAGACAACAAACTCAGAAAAATAAAAGACGAAAACAAGCCATGGAAACCTCCAAGCATCATGAACAGACGAGACATGGTAGTCAACACAAGACTAAGACTTGGACATACGAAACTGACACATTCCTACTTACTTCTTGGACTTACGAAACTGACACATTCCTACTTACTTGTTGGACTTGAACACCCGACATGCTCCTGCAACCAAGACTACACAGAGCTCACAGTACAACATATACTGACTAACTGCACAAACTACACCGCATTAAGAAACAAATACAAACTACCGACTGACATGAAAAAATTACTTCAAACACCCACTGACGAATACAACGGACTCATCCAGTTCCTTCAAGACACAAAATTCTACGAAGACATATAGAAGCAATAGTCGTCGCTAATGGCCCTGCAGTCGATGCGACGTTAAATAAAAACTAAGAAAAAAAAAAAAAAAGAGCATACATTCTGAGATATAGCCAAGTATATAACAACTATAAAAAAACGTACCTTGCTAATCCAAAATCAGCAACTTTTACAATATTTTCAGATCCAACGAGGCAATTTCTAGCAGCCAAATCTCTATGAATATAATTATGACGTTCTAAATATGCCATCCCATTGCAAACCTTAAAAAAAAAAATAAAATAAAAAAATAGTGTAATTCAGTTTTTTAAAATAAAATTTAACTTTGGTTACTTGTTCGTTTTTCATTTTCATTAATTTACAAAAATTAGTTCGTTTTTCATTTTCATTAATTTACAAAAATTAATGTTTACTGTTAATATATAGTATTAAAAGAAGAATTAAAAATTTAATGAGCAATTGGATAGTAAGTCGTGCATTTGTTTTTTCTCAAACAATATAACAAATATAATCGAAATTAACACATCTGGCAAGGTCAAGATTTAAGTTTCACGCCACCTAGTTAGGTTTTATGACTTATGCCCGGGCTTTAACTACGAGGGCATATCGCCTACCACCAGAGCGCTCTTTCGTCACTCTGGTGGAAATGAGCCCGACTCTACTGCGGGAGTCCTAAATTTTGCCTACCCTAAATTTTTATTCACTTAGGACAGGGGTCTTTAACGGGTACCTGACATTGTACAGGCTCGGGACCATCGCTTAATGTCTCATCAGAAGGACGGCGTGCTTTAAGTTTATTTTACCTCCCAGAAAAAATAAACTAAGGGCTTCGGTCGGGTTTCGAACCCACGATCTTGAGCTCAGAAGACAAGAACGCATACCACTGAGCTACTGGCGCCCTCACAATTCACGCCACCTAGTGTACCTAGAAGTTACTTACATTGAAAATGTATCTATGAGTATTAGACATTGTACAATGGACGGAGTGCTCATGGTTTTTTACCTCCCAAATAAATAACCTAAGTGCATCGACCGGGTTCCGAAACCCACGATCTTGAGCAAAGTAGGCAAGCACTCCTTGTAACCGGCGAGGTTACGGATTGAATTAATACCAAAAGTGAAATGAGAAATCTTCGACAGCGAAATGCCGCAACAGAAAGCCTGGAAAAAATAGATTCTCAGACAAAGACTAATGGAAGAAACATTTTGTAAGGATAGCGTTGGACTTCTATGAGGCTTCCTGTCCGATATTACGTAAAGAAAGTTAGTTTCACGCCGGATACTATACCTTTGATATATTTCGAATATTTATTAAATTAATTATTATTTCATCATTTAACTATTACAAGTGCATTGGGTTTGCAGGGCTCGAGGTCCAGTAGTAGTTTCCAGTAAGTTGTGTTCAAAAAGCTTCAATACCTGTATACACATGTCAAGTAGGAGGCCGATGTTGCCAGCCAGTGTGTTCTCGTGCCTTCTCAGGTAATTCAGTAAGGAGCCATGTTTCATATATTCTGTGACGATATAGATCGGCCTGTGTTTACTGCACACCCCGTACAGCTGCACTAAATTTACATGTTGCAGTTTTCTGAAAAGAAAAATAACACTGTACTTTTGATTCTTGGAAATAAGATACAGGGGTAAACTAAGGGTGAATGAGGTATAGGTAAAACAATTAATGTGAATATAATAGAGGGGAAATCTAGGGGTGAACGTTATACGGGGGACATCTTGGTGTGAATACCTAACTGGCAACAACAAGGCTAAAGAAGAAAAAGAGCTCATTTACATTTTTGGGCCTCGCTAATTTCACACAGACAAAATTATCAAGCAGTTGAAAGTTCGTTCCTATTTGTTCAACTCAAAAACTCTAATAACTGCCAGTGTAATGATGTATCAACAAGTAATTTTGTATGAGGGCCCAGAACTGCCTGAGTAAGACACCTATTGATTTTCAGCCAATCTGTAGGTCGGTTATCGAGGGAGAGTGAACACTTAGTTGACTAGTGCGCGCTCGTGTACTCACCATACAATAGTAAATAGTAAGAACATTGCCGGTGATGATAGTAAACGTCTCCTATAATACGTATAGATGAGAAAGTATTAAGATAATAGAAACAATATTTTTACTATATTTTAAATTTTTTTTAAAGCCGAGTAAAACGAGGAATATAAAATAATTTATCTTTCATATCATTGTTCTTAAAAAGAAGAAAAAATAAATTAAATCAATATTGACTGAAATACTTTATATTTGTAGTAACATTAGTGATGGTAACTTGGCAATACTTGTTAGTCTTACGTCATCACTTTGGCCTCTTCGATGAACTCATCCTCAGACATTGTTCCTTCCTTCATCATTTTGACTGCCGTGTCCAAACTTCCTCGCCACTTCCCTCTCCGGACCACCCCGAACTGGCCCGAACCCAACTCCTCCATCAGCATCAGCTCGTTTGGATCTATCTCCCATTTATCTACAATAACAAACATTCATACTTTTAAACATAAATTATACGAGGGTAATCCCATAAGTACCCCACCTGACGTATAGATGGCGGTTGTTGTTTGAAAAAAATTACTATAATACAAAGTACGAACCTTATAAAGGTTTGAAATTTGAAGACGCTACGTTGTTTAGTATTTGTTTTGCAGCCATCAGTAGTGAACGCTCTCAGTGAATTTGTAAACATGGAAAAAATTGGTCATCTTTATGTGATACAATACTTTCATTTGAAAGGTCTCAGTCCAACCAATATCAAAGCCGAGCTAGTTTCTACTCTGGGAGAGTCTGCTCCTTCGTTTACAACAGTAAAATATTGGGTGGCAGAGTTTAAACGAGGTCGTACAAGCTGCCAAGACGAACATCGCAGTGGTCCACCAAATGAGGTGACCACACCAGAAATGGTGAAGAAAATCCACAAAATGGTATTGGATGGCCGTCGACTGAAAGTGCGCAAGCTAGCAGACATGGTAGGCATTTCAAAAAGTGCTGTACATCGCATATTGACTGAAAATTTTGAGTAATACGGATATTTTTTCTTAAATTTTTCGTTTTTTCTTTGTTAGGTCGGGTACTTCTGGGACTACCCTCGTAGATATAATGTATAATAATCTCAATGGAGCTATACTAGGTGTTGTAGCCTAAGACTAGTATCTTTTCAATGAATTTTGTTGTGTTTACCTTTCAAGTTTTGTACGTAGTATACTACACTGTTTAACCATTTAACAATAACGGACAACTCAACAGACGGCGAATGGTCCATTTTCTATATACGATTCTAAAATTTAACTGTTTGACCATGAGCTAAATGTTCTCAGAGCACTTAGCTTAGCGTTTTTTTTTGTTTTTTTTTAACTTTTACTGTCTCAGTGAACATAACTTCTGTTAAAAATTCAATGTGGAGTTTTCAACGGAATTTGTGTCTGTGAACACGATAACTTCTGATAGAATGAATTTATCGACACCAAATGTTATATGTGTATTTAGAACCCTCTAAAGGACAACACCTGTTGACATTCAGACAAATCGGCCAAAGGGAAAGGGGGAGGCTTAACAAAAAAACTCTAATAACTGCCGAAGTTGAAATTTTGTAGCTTATGAGGTGTGATGCTGTAAATTAAATAAAATAAAGATCCCGGTAGGTGTGTGTGAATCATCTAAGGACACTGCGAGTAAGTGTTACCCATTTGTACCCTAAATTGTACTCTTCACAGAGGTAAGCTTTGAGTGGCCACCTCCCGGACCACTCTCCCTCTATCCCCTACTCTCATTAAGAAACATTTACATATACATTTAACTCAATTTACCCAAAAAGATTGATTAACTTTACATTCATTTTAAACCAAAAAGGTAGAGAAAAAGAATTACCATGGCTTAGGCCCGCCGTAGGAGGTACAACTCTATCACACGGTGAGGATTTGAGCCTCGAGGCCAAGCCCCCGCTGTTATGGCTGTGGTAGTTAATCAACTCCGGAATAGACGAGCAACAATGTTTTTCTGATAAAAAAAACTCTCCCCGAGAATTCTGTTTGATGTGGTAATGTTTCACATGTGGGTGAGGCCTGGAAAATATACATCAAAATAATATTAGAGAAGAAATCTATAATAGTAAACCAAAAATATTTCGAGAGCATTCTACTTTTAGTCCAACATTTAAATGGTCTCTTTTGAATGTACATACTTTAATTAGTAATGGTTCAATAATGAACTGTTCTATACAATTTTGGGAGACGTCTGTCTTTTGAATAATTCGGTTCGACTTTACCCAAAGCGATGGGCCCTATAAATCACAGACGAAACAGAAGATGACACTAAAAAGCTAAATTTAAAATGTAATGTAAATACTTACGTTTTCATGTATAAGGACAAAGTATAAAGACCTTTTGTTGAGGAATTTCTAACAACAAAACAACCTTCTTTTTCCTCTTCTTTAAGGAGGGATTCGGCCCTTTGTCGGGACATGTCTCCAACATACCACCTTAATAAACAAAAGAGAACCATGAAATACGTTGAAAAATATATATTATAGATTTAAAACGAAGACATATGGTTCCATAGAATTAAATTACAAATAATGTATTCATTAATGCTAACTTAACTATTATATTAAATTATAGATACCATTCTTGTACATAAAAGGTATAATATAATAAAAGGATTTGAATAATTGAAATGTTATTTGCGTAATGAATTATTGACGAACTTCATACGATGTTATTCTCATTGATTACCAACATTTTTAGATAGTGATGATAGGAAGTTTTTCCCGAATCGTATATTTTCTAGGTTATAAAGACCAAAAAAAAATTGTATATATACATACATATTATTCAATGCCAAGTATTCGTAAATGGTCAAGACAAAGGACCCACTACAAGGGAAAACCCAACCACCAAGGACCAAAAGATAAGAGACTGCCAACAACGAAACTGAGAATGAGTGAGTTTTTGGAAAAACTATAAACAAATATTTTTTACTTCATTTTACTTTTCATTGAAGTTTCTCTCTATTCCGAAAAAGATAAATAAATAAACGCTAGTATCTTTAGTACATAATTTACGATATGCATCTTTCGCTTGCAAGATCTTTGTGAGCTTATTTCCCGCCATGTTCTTTATAATAAACGAAACGTTTCATTGAGAAGATCACAACGAAGTCTCGTTTCACTCAAATAGGTCAGGTATAATCGACATTAGGTTGGGAGAAAGGACAGGCATCCTCGCCTGTTTAGTTTATGAGGAAAGATGTACAGAATCAAAAATCAATACACTCAAGGAGGAATGTTCAATATAGAAATAGAAACTAAGTCTCACTCATAGTTCTGAAGTCCAAGGTTGTCTTTTTCCTTAACGTAGTTGCTAGGAATGTATCCGACGGCTCCATGACGATCAATAACCTTCCACCAATGTTCTTGAGAATCGTCTAAGATTTCGTATTCAGCACCCTAAAATAAAAAAAATAATTTAAACTATCTGTGATGGCTACTATTGGACTTTCTAATATCGAGCCAATTTCTGAAATTTGTGTTTTCCTTACTAAGAGTATTTCTGTGGGCAGCAAAGAATTTCTTCTACCCAGTCATTTCCTTAAAGTGAGTCCTAATGAAGAAAGTTTGTTTTGTCAAGCCGCTGAACTGACCAACTATATTTTTTCTATTTGACGTAAAAGTAAATAGGAGAATGAATAAGACTGAGTTTTGGAATACAAGTAGGTATACATAGACTATTCAGTCTTTTGGGTCAAAATCAGTTCTGTGGCTTTTTGACAAAAACAATTCTCATAGTAAGGAAAACACAAATTTAAGGAATGGACTGGATATAAGAAACTCCTATGGTGGCCATACCAGATATTTTTGTAAGGAGTGATTATTCTGCTATGACTGTTCATCTGATTATTGTTTAGCTGATTAACAACGGACGGAGCAACAACTAGAATGCGCTAGGCAATTCGCCTCACAGTCTCTAGGTATCGGGGTAAAAAATTATTGATAACTTCTAAGTTGAGGAACGCGGACATATTGTGGAATTTGTAATAAATGAATAAAACAAACTTATTTTTTGAAATATTGTCTATTCCACTAAAGATATTTATAAAAATAAAACTACCGGTTTCGGCCTCACACCATCGTCAGGTCTAGTTCATAACTCATAACTCAACTATGAGTTATGAACTAGACCTGACGATGGTGTGAGGCCGAAACCGGTAGTTTTATTTTTATAAATATCTTTAGTGGAATAGACAATATTTCAAAAAATAAGTTTGTTTTATTTATTAATTATAGATAACACCGAAATCTTTGTTTTCCACAGAATTACATGAAAAATTACCTTTTCTAATGAAAGATCACCAACTTCGATAGCCTTAAAATGGTAGAGTGCAACAACAACTTTAGCCTGGGTCATGGATTCCTGAAAGAATACAGAGAAAGCATGAAATGCAAACAATTGCTGACATATAGGAACATTTTAACTTGGGCTGTTTACAGGAGAAAATGATTGTCATTCTCTGGCGATAATAATAGTTCATGGTAGTATTTGGTATTTTTGAGGTGATATATATGATGGTTTGTATGCGTGCTTATTACTATTAACTAAACGAGTCAGTTGCCAAAATAAACCCTAATTGGTCAGTACATTCTATAATGGCACGTTATTAGATGATGGCAGGTCACCTGGGAGTAACTTTGCGTTACATTACTTCAACTGAAGCTGATTACGTGCGATACTCGAATAAAGAAAAAAAGCTTCTTTTTGGTTAGTTGGTTGGATTATTTGGGGGGAACAACTGCTTTGGTTATTATCGCCCTCCTTGTTATATTCCTTGTCTGTCCCAACTGAGTAAGCGAACTCTTTATACAAATGACGAGAACAGCCATGATGGGATCCCACAGGGGGCCAGGGTGACCGGGGAAGGGCAAAGCATAGGACCAGGGCAACCAACGAACAGGCAGGCCGGGCCAGGGGGCAAGCAACAGCACCGCCGGGCCACTCTCTCAAGTATATGTAAGCATTTAGCTTAATCGTGGAGATAGCAGGGCTTGAAGATGAGGGTTGCATGTGAGGAAAGCCGTCCACACCCTCTAAGTCCGGGACTGTTCCAGTCCAGAGGCCAAGGCGGAGCTGCCCCAGGCTCCCCGATCCAGCCAGCCGCGCACGCCAGACACCCGAGGGCCGCACGCAGGACCTCTGCCAGGCCCCCCACATGGGCCAACATTTTTTTAGGCTTTTTTTTTGGTGGTACCACCTTTCAAATTATCTGCAGAGCCTCTCCTTTCTGATGATGAACACCACCACAAAGCTCCGCTCGAATCCACAGCTGCTAATGGTGCTCATTACTTGGCCCAGTCACTATTTTTTAGTTTACCGCTTCTTTTAATTTGTTTAAATTTACTTTCATCAGCCGATCCTGCGTGCTTTAAAAAAAACAGATAGGAAAGTGATTCATACATTTCTATCTTAAATAGGCAGGAAAAATGCAGTAGTTAAGGGGCCATGGAGGCCATGAGAGCTAGAGAGTAGGGCTTTGGTCGCAGTGCCTTACCATGAATGCTGGTTCGAATTTAGTCCCGCAGAGAGTTTTAATTCATAGATATTACCCTTTTCCGGGGTTGCGTAAATAACCACATAACATCGTTATAGTGCCATAGATAATACGCATCATACTTACGACCAAAACAAATAAAAATACAGTAGTCACAGAAAAAGATAAGCTGACGCGGGAGATGTACGACCTTGAGCGTACTGTCTCTTTATTGCTATTATAATCTACATATGTATTCATTTATTTGTGTATAAATTACATATCCATGCATCGGAATAATAATAACCTGTCTGCCCGACTGGGAGTATCAAAGAACGTTAAAACAAAAAACACAAAACCAATTTAGGTTAGTTTACCCTTGAGTTACCCTTCCCCTGGAGGTTTATCCTAAATAAATCTATTTAAAAGTTTATTTACTTACCTTGATATTGTTATGCATGTTTTTTCTTCCCCTCTTCTCTAAACAGAGATTAGAATTACAGACATCACTTGACTACAGAAGAGTCCATTCTGTTCTGGATGTCAACTGGTGACATTCCCTTCCATTTATAGAACAAAATAAGAGAAACCATCTGGAAAAGGATAGAAAAGGATTATAATCACAGGGAGAGAAGATGAGACAATGTTTTTAGGATAGTATCAAAAATATTAAACAGAAGAGAAATTATTTTTCTAAGAAGAACTAGGCTGGTCTCAATGACTGAAACATCCATCCTATGGATCAATTTATTTTATTTTTTTTTACCTTTGAGAAAGTAATGCACTGCCAACATATGAAAAAATCACGTATACACAATTAAAAGTGCCTGGAAGGCCTTACATATCCCCAGGGGCTAGTATTGATACTGCCCTATCTTTATATTGATAATTTGATTCAACCGAGCCCGTAGAGCAGGACCTACATCCGATCAAAGGAATAGGTTTCATAAAAAAAAAACAATTTTATAAACACTCGCATGGCACGCCAAGAGATGTGCTGATGGCTCTGAACAATATCACATGCAAACTATGATTGTATTCCAACAAGTGGGAAGGTAGAGGAACAAACATGTTGTGGCGTGCAGTACATATCACCACGGTAGGTAGCCACAAACAGGCGATATGGCATTAACAAGGTGTGGCACCTTATGTATATGTACTTAGATTTGTTGTTAAGTAGCTTTTATTCGAAAAACTAAAGGATGTACTTTGGCCATTAGTATAAATAATAAAAACAGTTTTCTATTCTCCACATAGGACATATTTTTCAAGAAAACTTGTATAGCAGGAATTTCAATCAGTGTCCTCTTGTAACAATGCTAACAAGTTAAGGGAATACTTAAGTAATAAATTAAGTCTATCATCCTGATTTCTAAAAAATGACTTATTTTTTATATTTCTCAAAGTTTTAAGTTTTAAGAATAGTTGAAACCAAGCAAGATGTCAAAATTCCGAAAATTCAACAAACTGAGATATATATCGCCCAAACTCGGCCATTTTTTTAATACATTGTCACAGACTTCCAGGTTCTGAATCTACATGTGACTTAATTAATAATTCACACTATGGTGAGTAACTCTTTATTCACTGTTTTCAAATAGTACCTACAATCAGTAACAAAAATTTTCGGACAATTTATAATTGAGAAACGGGAAAGAAAGTTCACCCACAAAATGTTCGAAGAATTCTAAAAGAAGCAGGATATAATGGGAGAGTACCAAAAACCGTTTGTGAGTGAAAAAAATATAAAAAAAAGATTGAGCTTCGCAAAAGAGTTCCAGAATCATTCAGAAATTTTTTGGAGTAATGTCATTCATCTGCGAGGTAAAATAAACTTAAGCACTCCGTCCTTCGGATGGGATGTTAAGCGATGGTCATGAGCCTGTACGATGTCAGGTCAAAGCGTTTGAGCTCTCACATAAACACACGCATGCAATTGATCTCTGATGTTCACACGATTACAAAATTTTTAGTACATATTATTATGTATACATATATTATATGTATAGGGAAGTAAACAAAAGTAAAGTAATAGTATATGTATACATATATTACATGGAAGTAAACGGACATGATCTGGAAACATTTATTTGTCGAAATATCGGAGAAAAAACGTTTAAATTAGAAAAATTGGGTACTTAGTTTCTTTAGAGGGAAGGTGGAGGGGATAGAGTAGGGGGAAGGGACGGTTTCTGCCGAGGGTCAGCGCTGCTGTCGCTCTCTTCCAACGTCATATCACAAAAATCTAGTTTTCTGACATTACATGACCTGAGATTTCTTTTTATGTTGTGAAGAGTTACCAGATACAAGAATATTTTATTATTGCGGTTTGTTCTATTGCAAGCAAATACTTTTGAATGTAAGTTAAATATATTTAGTCCCGACAGTCGCGACAAAATTTGGAGAAGGCGTAATGAGGAGCTGAATCCAAAAAATTTAAAACCAATAGTAAAACATGGGGGTGGCTCAGTGATGGTGTGGGGGTGTATGGCGTCTAGTGGAATTGGTGAACTGGTTTTCATTGAAACCACCATGACTGGAAAAGTTTATGCCGAATTACTAAGGAGCAATTTGAAAAAGAGTGCTGAAAAACTTGGGATTTTACGGACTTTTCATTTTTACCAAGACAACGATCCGAAACACACCTGTGAATTGGTACGTACTTGGCTTTTGTATAACTGCCCTAAAGTTATGAAACCCCCCCCAATCGCCCGATCTCAACCCAATTGAACACGTATGGGGTGAGCTCGACAGGAAAATTCGATTAACACCCATTGCTTCAAAAAACGAATTGAAACAAAAGTTATTAGAAGAGTGGGGTAAAATATCTCCAAATTTCACCAAAAAATTAGTTTCATCATCAATGCCGAATCGAATGAAAGATGTTATTACACAAAAAGGGTACCCAACCAAATATTAATTAACATTATGGTTTTTGAATTTGTGAAATCGTAAAAAAAACATTGAATTTATTTATAGTTGTTTACATTTTTGTCCGAAAATTTTTGTTACCTACATTACTTGTTATAAAATTTATTAAATTAAAATATTTATTTGTTCTAATCAAAGCTGTTTATCCTTTATCCTAGCCCACATTTGAATTCTTATTCTTGATTGAAAAATGGCTTTAATTATTTTTTTAAATTATTTTTTATTACTTGTGCATTTAATTATTATAATTTTTTATTGAAAAATCAAACCGTCCGAACATTTTTGTTACTGGCTGTACATGTTATTCTAGGCATATTAAATATTCATTAAAGAGCAATAAATACTTCTAATAATTCTGGTTTCTAATGAAAATAAATAAGAAATTTGTAATTTTTCTTTTTTTTTTTAACAAAAAAGTTACATTATATTTTTCACTCTTCTCGTTAAAACGCAGTTACTTATGGATAAAACAACTCATTTGTTGAAATAAGTCGAAATGACATAATAAACATTTTAAAAATCACTTTCTTGACTGCTTCAAACAAATAAATTACGTAATAAACAGTTCAAGAAGTATTATTAGATGATTTAATTGTTTTAAAACAACAACATTATAACAGTCATTTCACAGAAACTATTCATTCACTTTACAACATAAATAAAAGCCAAAAAATAACTATTTTAACTGTACAGAAATACCTTCGGAAGGTATAATGCAAAGAATAATAAAGAACTAAAAATAAAGACTCACAAAAAAACAAAATATGGAAAACAAAGATGAGTGTTATCACAGAGGTACCCATCTGAGAAAATCAATACTAGGACTGGACCATCTGACACATTCATTCAGTTCTTTTAGGAGAATGTAGCCAAACAAAGATCTTTTCAGAGGCGTTTCACATAAATATACATATTTCACTATAGAAGACCAATTAATAATAAAAATCTACCATGATTGGTGCTAAAAGATCTGGACTGAAAATTGCCAACTATTTACATACATGTGAGATGCAAAATTGAGTTAAAATTTGCCTATACCTGCAGAAAGTCTATCGCTGATAACAGCTAATCAGCATCAATAAATAACCACCTTTGATCGTTGATAAATGGTTACTATACTATACACAACTGTACGTTCAATAAGAATAATCGTTCTGGAGAAACGTTAGTAAAGCCTAGTAAATAACGTAGCTGTAATTTTTCTAAAAACAAGACTATAGTTCAACTGAAAACGTCGGAGGCTCACAAAAATACATTATCTTTTTATTTTACGTTTCAAGGACTTCGTTCATTTTCCTCCTCATATTTTATATTATAACAAATGCGCAACGATTGAGTTTTATCATTAAAATTTTATTTATTTCAGAGCAACTTCATTTTAGTAATTTTGGCATTTGTTGACGATTTACGCAGTTCACAACTTGCCTCAAACCCGCAACTTTTTGTAAGAATTAAAAAAAAGTAACAATTTACAATAGAAAAATAAGTTGTAGAATCTTTGTGCAGGAATAAATCTTTACCAGCTCATGAGAATGTTTTTTAACAAGCAGAGAGAACTATTATAAACGAAATCATAATGACAAGACACTACGTTCAATTTTTAAAAAAATGGAATTCAAAAAGTTTCATAGTTTTCTCCCATAAGTACTGAAGTAAATTTAAAAATAAATACTATCAGGTCAGAAAGAGAGTAAAAAAAGGGTAATAAATAAAACATAAAAGTATACATTAATTACACAAAAACATCTTGAAAGTAAATAAAACAAATAACTTAATCAGACCTACCAAAATCAGTTTCAATTCAATGATGAAAGTAAATAATCATCTCAAATCATGGGTATGAGATCTAGAGAATAACTGAACGAAATTCGAAATGTTCTAATGTTCCAAGGCAATCCACAGACAGCCGGTTAAAGGTAAATACTACACTCTAAGGACAACTGACATGACTACCTCTCATATCGATAGTTGACCAATTTTTTTAGATTATTGATTTTTTAAAATTTTGTTTAATGAATATTACAGTTTTATTAAATCCCTGTTCATAAAATGAATAAACACAGCAGTTGATATGATATAAAAATTAAAGGAAAACAAAAAACTGATTAGCGACCTAATGGGGTATTTTCATATGATGATCCGAAATGATGGAAGGGTCTCAAATAAATACCTAATACTTCAGTAAGAAAAGACCCAGTGAACAAAGTTAGCAGTAGGGGTCAATCAGCGTAGGTCCTCTCCAAATTACAAGCATACATTCAAAATTATATCTAAATTGAGCATCAATTGGACCTTCGTGGTGAGGTCATTTGTGATTTTTCTTGCGTTGAGCGGTATCCCTGGTTATTATTTTAAAGAAAACTGCACAGACAGACACTGCTATCTATTCGGTTATCAACCTACAATCTATGAAAAGAACCCTAATCTATGTAATTAAAGCTGAAAGTATGTCTGTCTGTGTGTTTGCATGGGCATCACGCGAAAATGACTCAACTTATATTCACAAAATATACAGGGTATTTGAAACATGACCCCACTTTTTTTTCCTTTATTATGGTTTCAGTAGCTAGCCACAGCCAAAGGATCCACTTAGAATATTGCAGGTTAATTGGAGATTTGTAAGAAGCGGGGAAGCCATTTCACTATCACAATGCGTAGCATATCATTTCAAAGGATTCGACGAGTTCCAAAAAACTATTATCTTCATATTTAGGGGGCAAAAACATAAATGTTTTGTTTGTGGGTCACTGAAACCAGGTGGTTTTTTGAAGGCCCAACTTCGAATAAAGTATGTTTGGTATCTAATAATATTGATTTGGAGGCATCAACTCTTTTTACGTCTACAATGTGAGAAATATAATTTTAAAATCAACGAGTTCAAAAAATATGAACTGAGGGTAAAAATTTTAGTTTTTGAAACGGCGACGTGAGAGGGAGAAATTGAGTGAAAATTGGCCTCGTCTAGCTAAAACAATTTTGATAAATGAGGAGAGGGGGATAATTCTTGCTAACATTTCTTAAACTCCATCAATTGGAAGTGAAAATTACTCCATTTAATAATCATTTTGATTGTACGCTATCCTACTCTTGACAAAAAAAAAATGTTACTGGTGTAAATGTGGACGTGGCCTATTCAAATTTCGTTTTGCTATGTAGTGGCATGCTTCCTTGGGTGATGGTTATATTAACCACGCTGTCTGACGGTATTATGGTGAACTAATGGATTCTTCAAGATGTCTGTTGACTTTTTGTTTATTCTCTCTTTTTTCGGAGGGATGTAAGGAAGTGACACAACATTTTTAAGGCACCGGAATTAAATATTGTAATTTATATTATTATTATATCTCTAAAATATAATTTGGACATAGGCAGTAAAAAAAGAAACCCACAAAACCCTTGAATGTGTCTTGCTATGCAAGTCTGTAATATTCATTCCTTTGCCCAAGCACATGCAACGAAAACAGGTGTACTTATATCACTTTTTACTAAAGTTCACGTTCAGTTACAAGTAATGCTTAGAGCGCTATTGTTGTTAGCGATCCCTCTAGATTATGCAGAATATGTCCGATTCTCCGTTTCGATAGTATCAAAATGGTTGTAATAGTCCCCCATTACTGCAATTGAGATGCTGTTAGAGCGAATTCTAGCCTGTTTGTATTCTTCTGTTTTCCTTAAATTCCTTTTCAAGTAGAATATATATTTTTGAACAATATAACAAGATGAAAAGATAGATGGCAGTTAATATTTAATTCAAAACGAATTCTCAAATATAAAGAACCCCAAGTAGTCTACTCGTTCTCCGCAAATGTCCTTAGAATATATTTGTTTCCATTGTATATCTCAGCTTATCTGTATGTTCTCTTATAGCTCAGCTGGTTATTTAAAAGTTAACCTGCTAAACAACAAAAATATGTCAATCAAATTGAAGACACTTATGTGATTGTCTGAGGGTATAAAAAGGGATTGTCTGAACTTGGAGATTACTTCTCTTCAGACTCTGCTATGGCACTGTTCTGGCTCCTGTCTCTACTCCTCCATCCCCAGCCACATCAGAGTAACTCCTTCTCTGATCTTCCTCCTGAGATGTCATGTCTCATCTTCCGGATCTTGTCGAGTGGCCACCTATTGTCAGCCCCCGTCGTTTGCCCTCGGTGGTCCTCTTTGATGATGACTGATCCCATTCTTAGAGAAAGGTTGAGGACAATCATGAGACTGTTATTACAATTATTTCTATGGGCACTGGCCGGTTCCATTGAAAATGAAATCAATCGAGCCCAATAAAAGTAAGTCAAATCTGTGTAATTGTTTTTGATAGTGTACTTTTCAACATTCTAAGCAAATTTATTGAAATGCTAGCGCGAATGTCAACTACTTTACAAAAATAATTTTGATGAAAAAATTAAGAACAAACCCAGTTTTGAAAAAGAAGTAGGGTAAGGAGAGTTTTGAACAAAAAAAAAATTAATTTATTGTAGAAAAGTATAAAAATAAAATATGAAAATACAACAAACAATAAGTGTAAGATTAGTAGTATTAATTAATGAATGATTATTGCTCATAAACCATTATCTATTTCTATAGCAAGGAGGGAGTTCAATACATAATCATAAATAGAATTTCAAAATAATAAGAAATGAACTAACATAAAACAAAGCAGAGGGCGCCGGTAGCACAGTGGAATGCGTGCTTGCTTTCTGAGCTCAAGATCGCGGATTCGAAACCCGGCCGAGGCCCTTAGTTTATTTTATCTGGGAGGTAAAATAAACTTAAGCCCGCCTTTTTTCGGATGGGACCTTAAGCTGTGGTCCCGAGTCTGTACGATGTCAGGTGCTCGTTAAAGACCCCTGCCCTAGGTGAATAAAAATTTAGAAAATAATCTCATTTTGACCATTTCATGACTTGTATACTATATACATATGTGGTTTTACAACCTGCCAAAGATATGTACATACAATGATAGTAATGCTGGCTAATTACAGATAAACTTTGGACTATAAACATAACTGCAAGGCAAACATATCTTTTAGGAAAATAATGTTGAAAAATCTTAAAACACTACTATTCATAAAACAATAAGAACAATTAAATTATTTATATTTTTGATTTTTTCATATATTTATTATGAATTTCTACAAATAATATACTGACAATATCAGGCCAACTTGAAACTGTTATGTTTTTAAAATTAATAATAATCATTATTATTGTATAAACTAAAGTAAGTACTCGTATGAAATATATTTTTGATTATTAATATTAAAATTACACAAATAAATAAGCTTAAATCGTTGAGTGAATTTTCAAGTTTTTAGTTAATTTCTTTTTTAGTCTTCTTCAATTTAAAAATTATTTTTAGGAGTTTCTAGAGGCCGATACAGTTTTCCATTTCTACAGTCACTCTGGAATGATTTCTTTTTGAAAAACAAGGAATGTATGCAGTGATTTTGCTAGAAAGTGTTGTTTGAGGGGAGGGCATTGGCTGGGGGGTGTTGATTCCCACTTCATTGAAAAATGTATATTTTAAAAATTATTTGTATTTTGGTTTAATCATATTTTTATTATGAATTTCCAACAAATCTACCGACAATATAGGGCCAACTTGAAACTGTTGTGTTTTTGTAAATTTAATAACTAAAGAACGTATTCGTATACAGAATCTTTATATTTTTGATTATTAATATTAAAAATCACACAGATAAAAAAGATTATATCGTTGAGTGAATTTTCCAGTTTTATAATTTTTTTTTTGTCATCTCCAATGTGAAAATTACTTTCAGTATCTTTACGGGCCGAAACAAACTTTTCCATTTCAACAGTCACTCTGGATTAATTTATTTTTTAGAAAAAAACAGGATGCTGTGATCTTGCCATGCATTATTCATCAAGATAAATGAAAAATAATCTTTATTCTGGGACCTATGAATAAAGTAAAACCATTGGTATCAAACCCAATGATGGACAACTCATTTTCCTGAATTAACCTTATTCACTTTATATTGTAAAGCCTATGGTCATATGGAGCGAGGGTTTTAGAGCGGAATGGGCGGTTCCGACGCGGCGATAGCCGAGCCCAAGGGGGCCAATTGACCTATATTGGGGCGCCAAATGACCTTCATTGATAAGGCAAACCTCCCTCCCTCGTCATCAACCCCATAAGTAACCCAAGTGCCACCCTCGCAAAAGCGAAGCCAGCCAGCGCTGACACTCTCTCGAAAGTTAATTGTCATTATTCACTAACCTCCGAGAGACACTAAACAATACACCTAGCGTTTGATAAGTTTTTTTTACGGTATATCTGTTGTCAGGTTCGAAGAAGACTTTAGATATTTATCTAGTTACTTCATTTTTTAATTGTATATTGTATTTATTTAGTATTTAACTTCACATGATAATAATAGGTAGAACTGTAATTTCAACTGTTAAAAAAAATATAACTTTTTATTACATTGCAACTTTTACAGTCTCTCACCACTGTGTTTTTACTATTAGTTCTTTTTGCAACTTTTTCAGTTTCTCATCACTGTGTTTTTACCATTTCAAGGGTGTCATGACCTATCTGTTGTCAGGTTCGAAGAAGACTTTAGATATTTATCTAGTTACTTCATTTTTTAATTGTATATTGTATTTATTTAGTATTTAACTTCACATGATAATAATAGGTAGAACTGTAATTTCAACTGTTAAAAAAAATATAACTTTTTATTACATTGCAACTTTTACAGTCTCTCACCACTGTGTTTTTACTATTAGTTCTTTTTGCAACTTTTTCAGTTTCTCATCACTGTGTTTTTACCATTTCAAGGGTGTCATGACCACAGGTCGTATCTGAAAAAATATATATATATATTTTTTAAAACACGCCGTCCTTCGGATGGGACGTTAAGCGATGGTCCCGAGCCTGTACGATGTAAGGTACTCGTTAAAGACCCCTACCCTAGGTGAAAAAAAATTTAGGGTAGGCAAAATTTAGGACTCCCACAGTAGAGTCGGACTCATGTCCACCAGAGTGACGAAAGAGCGCTCTGGTAGTAGGCGATTTGCCCTCATAGGGTCTGTCCCTCCTCAACATATATTGTATACAATTACTTCTTTTTTTTTAACAGGAATCTATAGTAGACGATTCTTATCGAATTAAATTTTCTGCATCATCTGTAGTTTTCATAATATAGATAACTACTATTCTTTGTTTATGGGCAAAACTCCATTCATTACACACATGTCTGGTATGTCAGGGTGAAAAGTATCACTTGTAATTAAAAAAAGAAATTTAAAATTGTGAAAAACAATACCCTCCCTTTGCGATCCGCAGTCAGATAATAATGAAACAAATATGTATACATACCTATGAAGTAGTGATGAATAAAATTCATTTTTCACTTCCCCATCTATACGAAATATAGGGGAAGTTAATAATATAATAATACTAACATTTGGCTTGTATAATTATTGTGTTGTATAATAATAATAATGTTTATTTCTCTTAAATATTAATTGGAAACGTCATCAAATTTTGTACTTATAATATAATAGCTTATAAATTATATTTATACATCAACCTATATTAAGTCTTGGGATACATTAGAAAATAAATTAAAACAAAATTCCTAATATTAATAAATACTGTAGATACTTTTTTTTATTAAATTTGCATTTATAAATATTTTATATATATTTCTTCAAGAGAAGTCTTCTTTGTATTTATTAATATTAGGAATTTCGTATTCTTTAATTTCTACTATTTATTTATTTAACTTTTATAATTATTATTATTCAACTCATATGTGTTTGTAACCCAAGATTTAATATAGGTTGATGTATTTATATAATTTTTAAGCTATTATATTATTAAAACGGCCCCAAAAGTTTATTGTTTACGTAATTTCAACGGATGGTCATATCGAAAAAATGTTTAAACTAAATAATTTCTCCATAAATTATTTTTAAGGAATAGTTCTCTTCCCTGTTTTGAAAGTGATAATCGTTGAGACGCAATCTAGGCTTTAATATTTTCTAAATTAAGCTGATATATGAGGAGGTCTAGCAAAAAATAGCAACAATTGTGAAATTGACATATTATTTCTAACATCAAGGAAACAATGTAACCGAAATAAATATATTGTAGGGAGACCGAAGGCCATTTGTTGTTTGTCTCAAACCACCTTCACCAAGTGAATATAAAAATACTTAATAAGGTGTGGTTTGAAAGTAGTATATATAATACATAATACAGTAATAAAACATTTATTTTCAAAAGTTAATGAATGATTATTGCTCATAAAGCATTATCTATTTCTACAGCAAGGAGTTTAATACATAATCATAAATAGAATTTCTAAATAATAAGAAATAAACTAACATAAAACAAAGCAGAGGGCGCCGGTAGCACATTGGAATGCGTGCTTGCTTTCTGAGCTCAAGATCGCGGGTTCGAAACCCGGCCGAGGCCCTTAGTTTATTTTATCTGGGAGGTAAAATAAACTTAAGCACGCCGTCCTTCGGATCGGACGTTAAGCGATGGTCCCGAGTCTGTACGATGTCAGGTACTCGTTAAAGACCTCTGCCATAGGTGAATAAAAATTTAGGGTAGGCAAAATTAATGCCTCCCACAGTAGTAGAGTCGGGCTCATGTCCACCAGAGTTACGAAAGAGCTCTCTGGTAGTAGGCGATATGACCTCGCAGTTAAAGCCCGGGCATGAGTCATAATAACTAATTAACTATATAATGTCGCATGATAGACTGCGTGTCTAGATGTTTCTCATTGTTGTTCCAAGTTTATACCAAAATACACAATGTTAAGGTTAATCAGTATTTCCTTTCTATATCAAGTAAGAACACATTGGCGACTAGGATGGGATTGGATTGCAAGGATTTGCCTAAGTGGCAAGGAAGAGGTTGTGGAGTAATTTCTCGAAAGGCTGGGAATTTTTTTTGACATCGCTAAGGTAGAGGAGCGACTGAAAGGTTATATATTTGCTAAGCTCATTAGACAGGAAAATCTATTTAGTAATAAAACATTTATCAGCCCCTGAGGAGCCAAAAAGTAAATCATTTGAGAAACTTACGGTGGTTTGAAGAAGCAGTTTAAGAACCGGGATCTAGCAATAGTTAATAGATTCAAATTAAGGAAATACAGACAACAATCCGAAGGGGCGAGTATCTTTGAATATCCAAGGTTGAAACAATTAGCGCAGGATTGTGATTTGCACCTTGTTATAATGATGAGCAGGCTAGAGTTGTTTTTATTTTTGGGTTGAGGAACGAAGCTATTATAAGAAGGCTGTTGATAGAAGGCCCAGGCAGGCCGCTTGGCTACATCCCTGTGGCTAACACAGCTCGCTTATTTTAAAAACCAATGACAGTAGGAAAACAATTAACACTATAATATTTAAAAAAACATAAATTATAAATATTTATTTACACACCGTATTCATTTTACATCTATCATTGGCATTCAGGAATTTTTCTACCAATGAACTTATGATTATTATTTAGAAAATAAATAATCTAACACTAGTATATATGTACAAAAAGAAAAAAAAATAATAATAAACGGCATGGGAGCTACATGGCTTGACGCAACATCCACTTCATATATAATTATTTAGAAAAGATTATATTGTATCAATACAATGAATATTCTATATTATTGTATACTATATTAAAAGGTACATATTGTATAAAATATATACGTTAAAGACATATTTTCATAAGACATTGCATCACCATAAAACATGTATATTAGGTGTAGCTAGAGCTCAAAACACTTAAAATTTGAGCTACAAATAAATTATTAAAAGGATTCCACATTAACAAGAGAATGAAACAGTCCAAAATGTAGCATATTCCGGCCGGGGTATACAGTCACATAAGCCTCAAATCTCTTCTTTACTAGAATCCCCATTCCATTTAATCTGCCCAGATTGAAGATTTGCTGCTTTTATTTCGCAAATTTATTTTTTCATTAAAACCGCAGAAGGTAAAGTTAAACAATAGTTGCAATAATCTCATTTTGACCATTTCATGACTTGTATACTATATACATATGTGGTTTTACAACCTGCCAAAGATATGTACATACAATGATAGTAATGCTGGCTAATTACAGATAAACTTTGGACTATAAACATAACTGCAAGGCAAACATATCTTTTAGGAAAATAATGTTGAAAAATCTTAAAACACTACTATTCATAAAACAATAAGAACAATTAAATTATTTATATTTTTGATTTTTTCATATATTTATTATGAATTTCTACAAATAATATACTGACAATATCAGGCCAACTTGAAACTGTTATGTTTTTAAAATTAATAATAATCATTATTATTGTATAAGCTAAAGTAAGTACTCGTATGAAATATATTTTTGATTATTAATATTAAAATTACACAAATAAATAAGCTTAAATCGTTGAGTGAATTTTCAAGTTTTTAGTTAATTTCTTTTTTAGTCTTCTTCAATTTAAAAATTATTTTTAGGAGTTTCTAGAGGCCGATACAGTTTTCCATTTCTACAGTCACTCTGGAATGATTTCTTTTTGAAAAACAAGGAATGTATGCAGTGATTTTGCTAGAAAGTGTTGTTTGAGGGGAGGGCATTGGCTGGGGGGTGTTGATTCCCACTTCATTGAAAAATGTATATTTTAAAAATTATTTGTATTTTGGTTTAATCATATTTTTATTATGAATTTCCAACAAATCTACCGACAATATAGGGCCAACTTGAAACTGTTGTGTTTTTGTAAATTTAATAACTAAAGAACGTATTCGTATACAGAATCTTTATATTTTTGATTATTAATATTAAAAATCACACAGATAAAAAAGATTATATCGTTGAGTGAATTTTCCAGTTTATAATTTTTTTTTTTGTCATCTCCAATGTGAAAATTACTTTCAGTATCTTTACGGGCCGAAACAAACTTTTCCATTTCAACAGTCACTCTGGATTAATTTATTTTTTAGAAAAAAACAGGATGCTGTGATCTTGCCATGCATTATTCATCAAGATAAATGAAAAATAATCTTTATTCTGGGACCTATGAATAAAGTAAAACCATTGGTATCAAACCCAATGATGGACAACTCATTTTCCTGAATTAACCTTATTCACTTTATATTGTAAAGCCTATGGTCATATGGAGCGAGGGTTTTAGAGCGGAATGGGCGGTTCCGACGCGGCGATAGCCGAGCCCAAGGGGGCCAATTGACCTATATTGGGGCGCCAAAAGGCTTACATTGGAGCGCCAAATGACCTTCATTGATAAGGCAAACCTCCCTCCCTCGTCATCAACCCCATAAGTAACCCCCGTGCCACCCTCGCAAAAGCGAAGCCAGCCAGCGCTGACACTCTCTCGAAAGTTAATTGTCATTATTCACTAACCTCCGAGAGACACTAAACAATATACCTAGCGTTTGATAAGTTTTTTTTACGGTATATCTGTTGTCAGGTTCGAAGAAGACTTTAGATATTTATCTAGTTACTTCATTTTTTAATTGTATATTGTATTTATTTAAAATAAAAACAAAAATAATCATTAGATGATGCACGAACACGTCAGAATAAGTCATAACTTTGAATAAAAGTTTGATTTTTCTCGGGAATTCGTACGTAAGAAGTTTTTAAAATATTCAAAAAACTTATTCAGTTGGCTTAAAAGTTCTTGATATGTGTGGTATTCTCCATTTATTTATCTTGAAGCAAACACTTTGTTTACGCATCCTGTTTTTCCGTTCCCGGCACAGGGGTTCGTCTCTTCGCTTCAATCCAATGCAGCACAGCATACGTATTTATAACCTAAAAAAACATAGGATATAATTAAAACATTTGTAATTCTTGTTCCCGATTCATTTAGCCTCATTCTAACCCAACGATTTGAGTGATTTGACAATGAATATTTGAAACTAACCGAAGGAAATGAGACAAAACTCACGAGACTCACATGTTGTTTGTGAGTCCCATCCATGACTTCTCTTGATTTGAGAATAAATAAAAGATATCGTCCTCATGCGAATATGAATTTAAATAAAACATTTCATGTCGAAATAAATACTCTTCCTGTATTTATTATCAGAATAATGTTGTGTATTGCTGTATAATTACAATGGAAATTGAAAAATTGATTTATTCAGTTTATGAACTCACATGTCTATGTGATTTGGAAGAAAAAAATGTTGAAAGAATTTTATGCCGCATAAAGTGTAGACAGAAGTTTTTAAAATATATACATACATATATATTTTTGTAACTTTTAATTTTTCTATTATCCCATCACTGATACAACGTAATTATACAAACAGTAATTATTAAAGTATTTAACTTCACATGATAATAATAGGTAGAACTGTAATTTCAATTATTAAAAAAAATATAACTTTTTATTTGCAACTTTTACAGTCTCTCACCACTGTGTTTTTACCATTTCAAGGACTTGAAAGGATTTTATAGGCACATGGAAGGAGAGATATACCACGGTAGTTTGAGCATTTTAACAGATCACCTTTCTTATGAATAGGGCATATAACTGTTTTTCTCCAGGTCGCAGGCATGGTTTCCTCCGTCCATATCGTGATTATTAGATTATGGAGGAGTTTCCTAAGTTCGCCACCACCATGCTTAAACAGCTCCCACGGTAGCCCGTCGATCCCTGCTGCTTCATGATTCTTTAATCTGTTAATTGCCTCGATGACCTCAGCCTCATCCGGTGGTTCTATATCATCTTCAGGTTCCATGTGCTCCACTATCCAGCATGACCCGATATGCCACATTTTTAGCGTCGGTAGCGGCCTGACACTCCTCATTGAACCATGGAGATCTGACCTCTTTGTCAGCTGGCCCAAGAGCCTCTTTAGCCGCTTCTTCGATAGCTGTACAGCAGTCGGCCCATTCTCCATCAATACCCGCCACTGTGGGTTCCCGAGATTGCAGCCGTAGGTCCAGAGCTTCTGCATATTGCTCCTTAACTTGAGGGTCATTAAATGTTTTTAAGTTAAACTTCTTGCTCGCGAGTTCCCGTCGAACTGTGGAACACGATATTCTTGCTTGAATGTGAGCGATACTGAGGAAGTGGTCTGAGTCTACATTAGCCCCTCTGAATGTCCGGACATCGCTTATGCTGCTAATATGCCTGCTACTCGCGAGAATATGGTCAATCTGATTGACTGAACGACCATCAGGTGAGGTCCAGGTGCCCTTATGTATACGCTTGTGAGGGAATAGAGTGCTGGCAATGACGAGATTTCTGGATGCTGCAAAATTAATGAGCTGCTGTCCATTTCCGTTGCTGGTTTCATGCAGGCTATGTTTTCCGATGGTAGGAGTGTATTCTCCTCCCTTCCCACCTTGGCATTCATGTCTCCTGCAATGATTTTCATGTCATACCTTGAGTCAATTGTTGTTCATAAAACTCATCTTTCTCGTCGTCTTCCTGTGTCGCAACGTTAGGAACGTAAATAAATGTTTTTTAATTAAGTAGGCTGACTCAGCCACTAATAGCGATAACTTTAGTGGGGCTCACTTTTTAGATATAAATTAATTTTTAGTCTTTTTTACCGTAGAACTGTAATTTCAACTATTAAAAAAAATATAACTTTTTATTACATTGCAACTTTTACAGTCTCTCACCACTGTGTTTTTACTATTAGTTCTTTTTGCAACTTTTTCAGTTTCTCATCACTGTGTTTTTACCATTTCAAGGGTGTCATGACCACAGGTCGTATCTGAAAAAATATATATATATATATTTTTTAAAACACGCCGTCCTTCGGATGGGACGTTAAGCGATGGTCCCGAGCCTGTACGATGTAAGGTACTCGTTAAAGACCCCTACCCTAGGTGAAAAAAAATTTAGGGTAGGCAAAATTTAGGACTCCCACAGTAGAGTCGGACTCATGTCCACCAGAGTGACGAAAGAGCGCTCTGGTAGTAGGCGATTTGCCCTCATAGGGTCTGTCCCTCCTCAACATATATTGTATACAATTACTTCTTTTTTTTTAACAGGAATCTATAGTAGACGATTCTTATCGAATTAAATTTTCTGCATCATCTGTAGTTTTCATAATATAGATAACTACTATTCTTTGTTTATGGGCAAAACTCCATTCATTACACACATGTCTGGTATGTCAGGGTGAAAAGTATCACTTGTAATTAAAAAAAGAAATTTAAAATTGTGAAAAACAATACCCTCCCTTTGCGATCCGCAGTCAGATAATTATGAAACAAATATGTATACATACCTATGAAGTAGTGATGAATAAAATTCATTTTTCACTTCCCCATCTATACGAAATATAGGGGAAGTTAATAATATAATAATACTAACATTTGGCTTGTATAATTATTGTGTTGTATAATAATAATAATGTTTATTTCTCTTAAATATTAATTGGAAACGTCATCAAATTTTGTACTTATAATATAATAGCTTATAAATTATATTTATACATCAACCTATATTAAGTCTTGGGATACATTAGAAAATAAATTAAAACAAAATTCCTAATATTAATAAATACTGTAGATACTTTTTTTTATTAAATTTGCATTTATAAATATTTTATATATATTTCTTCAAGAGAAGTCTTCTTTGTATTTATTAATATTAGGAATTTCGTATTCTTTAATTTCTACTATTTATTTATTTAACTTTTATAATTATTATTATTCAACTCATATGTGTTTGTAACCCAAGATTTAATATAGGTTGATGTATTTATATAATTTTTAAGCTATTATATTATTAAAACGGCCCCAAAAGTTTATTGTTTACGTAATTTCAACGGATGGTCATATCGAAAAAATGTTTAAACTAAATAATTTCTCCATAAATTATTTTTAAGGAATAGTTCTCTTCCCTGTTTTGAAAGTGATAATCGTTGAGACGCAATCTAGGCTTTAATATTTTCTAAATTAAGCTGATATATGAGGAGGTCTAGCAAAAAATAGCAACAATTGTGAAATTGACATATTATTTCTAACATCAAGGAAACAATGTAACCGAAATAAATATATTGTAGGGAGACCGAAGGCCATTTGTTGTTTGTCTCAAACCACCTTCACCAAGTGAATATAAAAATACTTAATAAGGTGTGGTTTGAAAGTAGTATATATAATACATAATACAGTAATAAAACATTTATTTTCAAAAGTTAATGAATGATTATTGCTCATAAAGCATTATCTATTTCTACAGCAAGGAGTTTAATACATAATCATAAATAGAATTTCTAAATAATAAGAAATAAACTAACATAAAACAAAGCAGAGGGCGCCGGTAGCACATTGGAATGCGTGCTTGCTTTCTGAGCTCAAGATCGCGGGTTCGAAACCCGGCCGAGGCCCTTAGTTTATTTTATCTGGGAGGTAAAATAAACTTAAGCACGCCGTCCTTCGGATCGGACGTTAAGCGATGGTCCCGAGTCTGTACGATGTCAGGTACTCGTTAAAGACCTCTGCCATAGGTGAATAAAAATTTAGGGTAGGCAAAATTAATGCCTCCCACAGTAGTAGAGTCGGGCTCATGTCCACCAGAGTTACGAAAGAGCTCTCTGGTAGTAGGCGATATGACCTCGCAGTTAAAGCCCGGGCATGAGTCATAATAACTAATTAACTATATAATGTCGCATGATAGACTGCGTGTCTAGATGTTTCTCATTGTTGTTCCAAGTTTATACCAAAATACACAATGTTAAGGTTAATCAGTATTTCCGTTCTATATCAAGTAAGAACACATTGGCGACTAGGATGGGATTGGATTGCAAGGATTTGCCTAAGTGGCAAGGAAGAGGTTGTGGAGTAATTTCTCGAAAGGCTGGGAATTTTTTTTGACATCGCTAAGGTAGAGGAGCGACTGAAAGGTTATATATTTGCTAAGCTCATTAGACAGGAAAATCTATTTAGTAATAAAACATTTATCAGCCCCTGAGGAGCCAAAAAGTAAATCATTTGAGAAACTTACGGTGGTTTGAAGAAGCAGTTTAAGAAGCGGAATCTAGCAATAGTTAATAGATTCAAATTAAGGAAATACAGACAACAATCCGAAGGGGCGAGTATCTTTGAATATCCAAGGTTGAAACAATTAGCGCAGGATTGTGATTTGCACCTTGTTATAATGATGAGCAGGTTGGAGTTGCTTTTATTTTTGGGTTGAGGAACGAAGCTATTATAAGAAGGCTGTTGATAGAAGGCCTCATGCGAATATGAATTTAAATAAAACATTTCATGTCGAAATAAATACTCTTCCTGTATTTATTATCAGAATAATGTTGTGTATTGCTGTATAATTACAATGGAAATTGAAAAATTGATTTATTCAGTTTATGAACACACATGTCTATGTGATTTGGAAGAAAAAAATGTTAAAAGAATTTTATGCCGCATAAAGTGTAGACAGAAGTTTTAAAAATATATACATACATATATATTTTTGTAACTTTTAATTTTTCTATTATCCCATCACTGATACAACGTAATTATACAAACAGTAATTATTAAAGTATTTAACTTCACATGATAATAATAGGTAGAAATGTAATTTCAATTATTAAAAAAAATATAACTTTTTATTTGCAACTTTTACAGTCTCTCACCACTGTGTTTTTACCATTTCAAGGACTTGAAAGGATTTTATAGGCACATGGAAGGAGAGATATACCACGGTAGTTTGAGCATTTTAACAGATCACCTTTCATATGAATAGGGCATATAACTGTTTTTCTCCAGGTCGCAGGCATGGTTTCCTCCGTCCATATCGTGATTATTAGATTATGGAGGAGTTTCCTAAGTTCGCCACCACCATGCTTAAACAGCTCCCACGGTAGCCCGTCGATCCCTGCTGCTTCATGATTCTTTAATCTGTTAATTGCCTCGATGACCTCAGCCTCATCCGGTGGTTCTATATCATCTTCAGGTTCCATGTGCTCCACTATCCAGCATGACCCGATATGCCACATTTTTAGCGTCGGTAGCGGCCTGACACTCCTCATTGAACCATGGAGATCTGACCTCTTTGTCAGCTGGCCCAAGAGTCTCTTTAGCCGCTTCTTCGATAGCTGTACAGCAGTCGGCCCATTCTCCATCAATACCCGCCACTGTGGGTTCCCGAGATTGCAACCGTAGGTCCAGAGCTTCTGCATATTGCTCCTTAACTTGAGGGTCATTAAATGTTTTTAAGTTAAACTTCTTGCTCGCGAGTTCCCGTCGAACTGTGGAACACGATATTCTTGCTTGAATGTGAGCGATACTGAGGAAGTGGTCTGAGTCTACATTAGCCCCTCTGAATGTCCGGACATCGCTTATGCTGCTAATATGCCTGCTACTCGCGAGAATATGGTCAATCTGATTGACTGAACGACCATCAGGTGAGGTCCAGGTGCCCTTATGTATACGCTTGTGAGGGAATAGAGTGCTGGCAATGACGAGATTTCTGGATGCTGCAAAATTAATGAGCTGCTGTCCATTTCCGTTGCTGGTTTCATGCAGGCTATGTTTTCCGATGGTAGGAGTGTATTCTCCTCCCTTCCCACCTTGGCATTCATGTCTCCTGCAATGATTTTCATGTCATACCTTGAGTCAATTGTTGTTCATAAAACTCATCTTTCTCGTCGTCTTCCTGTGTCGCAACGTTAGGAACGTAAATAAATGTTTTTTAATTAAGTAGGCTGACTCAGCCACTAATAGCGATAATTTTAGTGGGGCTCACTTTTTAGATATAAATTAATTTTTAGTCTTTTTTACCGTAGAACTGTAATTTCAACTATTAAAAAAAATATAACTTTTTATTACATTGCAACTTTTACAGTCTCTCACCACTGTGTTTTTACTATTAGTTCTTTTTGCAACTTTTTCAGTTTCTCATCACTGTGTTTTTACCATTTCAAGGGTGTCATGACCACAGGTCGTATCTGAAAAAATATATATATATATATTTTTTTTTTGTTATTGGCTCATTCGATAGAAGATCCCATTCCGGATGTAATGAAACCAGGGGTTTATTGAAATTGTAACGGAGAACCCGAAACTTGGGCGATCGGCCACCGTCGTCAGCTCCTGCCTACCTACTTATGTAAAGACAATACAAGGGAAGAAGTGAATCTGATTCGGTCCATATGGGGATTCTTTCTTTATGCGACTTAATATATAAGTGAGGGCGCCGGTAGCACAGTGGAATGCGTGCTTGACTTCTGAGCTCAAGAACGTGGGTTCGGAACCCGACCGAGGCCCTTAATTTATTTTATCTGAGAGGTAAAATAAACTTAAACACGCCGTCCTTCGGATGGGACGTTAAGCGATGGTCCCGAGCCTGTACGATGTCAGGTGCTCGTTAAAGACCCCTGCCCTAGGTGAATAAAAATTTAGAAAATAATCTCATTTTGACCATTTCATGACTTGTATACTATATACATATGTGGTTTTTTTAAAGTATTTAACTTCACATGATAATAATAGGTAGAACTGTAATTTCAATTATTAAAAAAAATATAACTTTTTATTTGCAACTTTTACAGTCTCTCACCACTGTGTTTTTACCATTTCAAGGACTTGAAAGGATTTTATAGGCACATGGAAGGAGAGATATACCACGGTAGTTCGAGCATTTTAACAGATCACCTTTCTTATGAATAGGGCATATAACTGTTTTTCTCCAGGTCGCAGGCATGGTTTCCTCCGTCCATATCGTGATTATTAGATTATGGAGGAGTTTCCTAAGTTCGCCACCACCATGCTTAAACAGCTCCCACGGTAGCCCGTCGATCCCTGCTGCTTCATGATTCTTTAATCTGTTAATTGCCTCGATGACCTCAGCCTCATCCGGTGGTTCTATATCATCTTCAGGTTCCATGTGCTCCACTATCCAGCATGACCCGATATGCCACATTTTTAGCGTCGGTAGCGGCCTGACACTCCTCATTGAACCATGGAGATCTGACCTCTTTGTCAGCTGGCCCAAGAGTCTCTTTAGCCGCTTCTTCGATAGCTGTACAGCAGTCGGCCCATTCTCCATCAATACCCGCCACTGTGGGTTCCCGAGATTGCAACCGTAGGTCCAGAGCTTCTGCATATTGCTCCTTAACTTGAGGGTCATTAAATGTTTTTAAGTTAAACTTCTTGCTCGCGAGTTCCCGTCGAACTGTGGAACACGATATTCTTGCTTGAATGTGAGCGATACTGAGGAAGTGGTCTGAGTCTACATTAGCCCCTCTGAATGTCCGGACATCGCTTATGCTGCTAATATGCCTGCTACTCGCGAGAATATGGTCAATCTGATTGACTGAACGACCATCAGGTGAGGTCCAGGTGCCCTTATGTATACGCTTGTGAGGGAATAGAGTGCTGGCAATGACGAGATTTCTGGATGCTGCAAAATTAATGAGCTGCTGTCCATTTCCGTTGCTGGTTTCATGCAGGCTATGTTTTCCGATGGTAGGAGTGTATTCTCCTCCCTTCCCACCTTGGCATTCATGTCTCCTGCAATGATTTTCATGTCATACCTTGAGTCAATTGTTGTTCATAAAACTCATCTTTCTCGTCGTCTTCCTGTGTCGCAACGTTAGGAACGTAAATAAATGTTTTTTAATTAAGTAGGCTGACTCAGCCACTAATAGCGATAATTTTAGTGGGGCTCACTTTTTAGATATAAATTAATTTTTAGTCTTTTTTACCATAGAACTGTAATTTCAACTATTAAAAAAAATATAACTTTTTATTACATTGCAACTTTTACAGTCTCTCACCACTGTGTTTTTACTATTAGTTCTTTTTGCAACTTTTTCAGTTTCTCATCACTGTGTTTTTACCATTTCAAGGGTGTCATGACCACAGGTCGTATCTGAAAAAAAATATATATATATATTTTTTTTTTTTATTGGCTCATTCGATAGAAGATCCCATTCCGGATGTAATGAAACCAGGGGTTTATTGAAATTGTAACGGAGAACCCGAAACTTGGGCGATCGGCCACCGTCGTCAGCTCCTGCCTACCTACTTATGTAAAGACAATACAAGGGAAGAAGTGAATCTGATTCGGTCCATATGGGGATTCTTTCTTTATGCGACTTAATATATAAGTGAGGGCGCCGGTAGCACAGTGGAATGCGTGCTTGACTTCTGAGCTCAAGAACGTGGGTTCGGAACCCGACCGAGGCCCTTAATTTATTTTATCTGAGAGGTAAAATAAACTTAAACACGCCGTCCTTCGGATGGGACGTTAAGCGATGGTCCCGAGCCTGTACGATGTCAGGTGCTCGTTAAAGACCCCTGCCCTAGGTGAATAAAAATTTAGAAAATAATCTCATTTTGACCATTCCATGACTTGTATACTATATACATATGTGGTTTTTTTAAAGTATTTAACTTCACATGATAATAATAGGTAGAACTGTAATTTCAATTATTAAAAAAAATATAACTTTTTATTTGCAACTTTTACAGTCTCTCACCACTGTGTTTTTACCATTTCAAGGACTTGAAAGGATTTTATAGGCACATGGAAGGAGAGATATACCACGGTAGTTCGAGCATTTTAACAGATCACCTTTCTTATGAATAGGGCATATAACTGTTTTTCTCCAGGTCGCAGGCATGGTTTCCTCCGTCCATATCGTGATTATTAGATTATGGAGGATTTCCTAAGTTCGCCACCACCATGCTTAAACAGCTCCCACGGTAGCCCGTCGATCCCTGCTGCTTCATGACTCTTTAATCTGTTAATTGCCTCGATGAGTCTCTTTAGCCGCTTCTTCGATAGCTGTACAGCAGTCGGCCCATTCTCCATCAATACCCGCCACTGTGGGTTCCCGAGATTGCAACCGTAGGTCCAGAGCTTCTGCATATTGCTCCTTAACTTGAGGGTCATTAAATGTTTTTAAGTTAAACTTCTTGCTCGCGAGTTCCCGTCGAACTGTGGAACACGATATTCTTGCTTGAATGTGAGCGATACTGAGGAAGTGGTCTGAGTCTACATTAGCCCCTCTGAATGTCCGGACATCGCTTATGCTGCTAATATGCCTGCTACTCGCGAGAATATGGTCAATCTGATTGACTGAACGACCATCAGGTGAGGTCCAGGTGCCCTTATGTATACGCTTGTGAGGGAATAGAGTGCTGGCAATGACGAGATTTCTGGATGCTGCAAAATTAATGAGCTGCTGTCCATTTCTGTTGCTGGTTTCATGCAGGCTATGTTTTCCGATGGTAGGAGTGTATTCTCCTCCCTTCTTCCCACCTTGGCATTCATGTCTCCTGCAATGATTTTCATGTCATACCTTGAGTCAATTGTTGTTCATAAAACTCATCTTTCTCGTCGTCTTCCTGTGTCGCAACGTTAGGAACGTAAATAAATGTTTTTTAATTAAGTAGGCTGACTCAGCCACTAATAGCGATAATTTTAGTGGGGCTCACTTTTTAGATATAAATTAATTTTTAGTATTTTTTACCGTAGAACTGTAATTTCAACTATTAAAAAAAATATAACTTTTTATTACATTGCAACTTTTACAGTCTCTCACCACTGTGTTTTTACTATTAGTTCTTTTTGCAACTTTTTCAGTTTCTCATCACTGTGTTTTTACCATTTCAAGGGTGTCATGACCACAGGTCGTATCTGAAAAAATATATATATATATATATTTTTTTTTTATTGGCTCATTCGATAGAAGATCCCATTCCGGATGTAATGAAACCAGGGGTTTATTGAAATTGTAACGGAGAACCCGAAACTTGGGCGATCGGCCACCGTCGTCAGCTCCTGCCTACCTACTTATGTAAAGACAATACAAGGGAAGAAGTGAATCTGATTCGGTCCATATGGGGATTCTTTCTTTATGCGACTTAATATATAAGTGAGGGCGCCGGTAGCACAGTGGAATGCGTGCTTGACTTCTGAGCTCAAGAACGTGGGTTCGGAACCCGACCGAGGCCCTTAATTTATTTTATCTGAGAGGTAAAATAAACTTAAACACGCCGTCCTTCGGATGGGACGTTAAGCGATGGTCCCGAGCCTGTACGATGTCAGGTGCTCGTTAAAGACCCCTGCCCTAGGTGAATAAAAATTTAGAAAATAATCTCATTTTGACCATTCCATGACTTGTATACTATATACATATGTGGTTTTTTTAAAGTATTTAACTTCACATGATAATAATAGGTAGAACTGTAATTTCAATTATTAAAAAAAATATAACTTTTTATTTGCAACTTTTACAGTCTCTCACCACTGTGTTTTTACCATTTCAAGGACTTGAAAGGATTTTATAGGCACATGGAAGGAGAGATATACCACGGTAGTTCGAGCATTTTAACAGATCACCTTTCTTATGAATAGGGCATATAACTGTTTTTCTCCAGGTCGCAGGCATGGTTTCCTCCGTCCATATCGTGATTATTAGATTATGGAGGAGTTTCCTAAGTTCGCCACCACCATGCTTAAACAGCTCCCACGGTAGCCCGTCGATCCCTGCTGCTTCATGATTCTTTAATCTGTTAATTGCCTCGATGACCTCAGCCTCATCCGGTGGTTCTATATCATCTTCAGGTTCCATGTGCTCCACTATCCAGCATGACCCGATATGCCACATTTTTAGCGTCGGTAGCGGCCTGACACTCCTCATTGAACCATGGAGATCTGACCTCTTTGTCAGCTGGCCCAAGAGTCTCTTTAGCCGCTTCTTCGATAGCTGTACAGCAGTCGGCCCATTCTCCATCAATACCCGCCACTGTGGGTTCCCGAGATTGCAACCGTAGGTCCAGAGCTTCTGCATATTGCTCCTTAACTTGAGGGTCATTAAATGTTTTTAAGTTAAACTTCTTGCTCGCGAGTTCCCGTCGAACTGTGGAACACGATATTCTTGCTTGAATGTGAGCGATACTGAGGAAGTGGTCTGAGTCTACATTAGCCCCTCTGAATGTCCGGACATCGCTTATGCTGCTAATATGCCTGCTACTCGCGAGAATATGGTCAATCTGATTGACTGAACGACCATCAGGTGAGGTCCAGGTGCCCTTATGTATACGCTTGTGAGGGAATAGAGTGCTGGCAATGACGAGATTTCTGGATGCTGCAAAATTAATGAGCTGCTGTCCATTTCCGTTGCTGGTTTCATGCAGGCTATGTTTTCCGATGGTAGGAGTGTATTCTCCTCCCTTCCCACCTTGGCATTCATGTCTCCTGCAATGATTTTCATGTCATACCTTGAGTCAATTGTTGTTCATAAAACTCATCTTTCTCGTCGTCTTCCTGTGTCGCAACGTTAGGAACGTAAATAAATGTTTTTTAATTAAGTAGGCTGACTCAGCCACTAATAGCGATAATTTTAGTGGGGCTCACTTTTTAGATATAAATTAATTTTTAGTCTTTTTTACCGTAGAACTGTAATTTCAACTATTAAAAAAAATATAACTTTTTATTACATTGCAACTTTTACAGTCTCTCACCACTGTGTTTTTACTATTAGTTCTTTTTGCAACTTTTTCAGTTTCTCATCACTGTGTTTTTACCATTTCAAGGGTGTCATGACCACAGGTCGTATCTGAAAAAATATATATATATATATTTTTTTTTTGTTATTGGCTCATTCGATAGAAGATCCCATTCCGGATGTAATGAAACCAGGGGTTTATTGAAATTGTAACGGAGAACCCGAAACTTGGGCGATCGGCCACCGTCCTCAGCTCCTGCCTACCTACTTATGTAAAGACAATACAAGGGAAGAAGTGAATCTGATTCGGTCCATATGGGGATTCTTTCTTTATGCGACTTAATATATAAGTGAGGGCGCCGGTAGCACAGTGGAATGCGTGCTTGACTTCTGAGCTCAAGAACGTGGGTTCGGAACCCGACCGAGGCCCTTAATTTATTTTATCTGAGAGGTAAAATAAACTTAAACACGCCGTCCTTCGGATGGGACGTTAAGCGATGGTCCCGAGCCTGTACGATGTCAGGTGCTCGTTAAAGACCCCTGCCCTAGGTGAATAAAAATTTAGAAAATAATCTCATTTTGACCATTTCATGACTTGTATACTATATACATATGTGGTTTTTTTAAAGTATTTAACTTCACATGATAATAATAGGTAGAACTGTAATTTCAATTATTAAAAAAAATATAACTTTTTATTTGCAACTTTTACAGTCTCTCACCACTGTGTTTTTACCATTTCAAGGACTTGAAAGGATTTTATAGGCACATGGAAGGAGAGATATACCACGGTAGTTCGAGCATTTTAACAGATCACCTTTCTTATGAATAGGGCATATAACTGTTTTTCTCCAGGTCGCAGGCATGGTTTCCTCCGTCCATATCGTGATTATTAGATTACGGAGGAGTTTCCTAAGTTCGCCACCACCATGCTTAAACAGCTCCCACGGTAGCCCGTCGATCCCTGCTGCTTCATGATTCTTTAATCTGTTAATTGCCTCGATGACCTCAGCCTCATCCGGTGGTTCTATATCATCTTCAGGTTCCATGTGCTCCACTATCCAGCATGACCCGATATGCCACATTTTTAGCGTCGGTAGCGGCCTGACACTCCTCATTGAACCATGGAGATCTGACCTCTTTGTCAGCTGGCCCAAGAGTCTCTTTAGCCGCTTCTTCGATAGCTGTACAGCAGTCGGCCCATTCTCCATCAATACCCGCCACTGTGGGTTCCCGAGATTGCAACCGTAGGTCCAGAGCTTCTGCATATTGCTCCTTAACTTGAGGGTCATTAAATGTTTTTAAGTTAAACTTCTTGCTCGCGAGTTCCCGTCGAACTGTGGAACACGATATTCTTGCTTGAATGTGAGCGATACTGAGGAAGTGGTCTGAGTCTACATTAGCCCCTCTGAATGTCCGGACATCGCTTATGCTGCTAATATGCCTGCTACTCGCGAGAATATGGTCAATCTGATTGACTGAACGACCATCAGGTGAGGTCCAGGTGCCCTTATGTATACGCTTGTGAGGGAATAGAGTGCTGGCAATGACGAGATTTCTGGATGCTGCAAAATTAATGAGCTGCTGTCCATTTCCGTTGCTGGTTTCATGCAGGCTATGTTTTCCGATGGTAGGAGTGTATTCTCCTCCCTTCCCACCTTGGCATTCATGTCTCCTGCAATGATTTTCATGTCATACCTTGAGTCAATTGTTGTTCATAAAACTCATCTTTCTCGTCGTCTTCCTGTGTCGCAACGTTAGGAACGTAAATAAATGTTTTTTAATTAAGTAGGCTGACTCAGCCACTAATAGCGATAATTTTAGTGGGGCTCACTTTTTAGATATAAATTAATTTTTAGTCTTTTTTACCATAGAACTGTAATTTCAACTATTAAAAAAAATATAACTTTTTATTACATTGCAACTTTTACAGTCTCTCACCACTGTGTTTTTACTATTAGTTCTTTTTGCAACTTTTTCAGTTTCTCATCACTGTGTTTTTACCATTTCAAGGGTGTCATGACCACAGGTCGTATCTGAAAAAATATATATATATATATTTTTTTTTTTTATTGGCTCATTCGATAGAAGATCCCATTCCGGATGTAATGAAACCAGGGGTTTATTGAAATTGTAACGGAGAACCCGAAACTTGGGCGATCGGCCACCGTCGTCAGCTCCTGCCTACCTACTTATGTAAAGACAATACAAGGGAAGAAGTGAATCTGATTCGGTCCATATGGGGATTCTTTCTTTATGCGACTTAATATATAAGTGAGGGCGCCGGTAGCACAGTGGAATGCGTGCTTGACTTCTGAGCTCAAGAACGTGGGTTCGGAACCCGACCGAGGCCCTTAATTTATTTTATCTGAGAGGTAAAATAAACTTAAACACGCCGTCCTTCGGATGGGACGTTAAGCGATGGTCCCGAGCCTGTACGATGTCAGGTGCTCGTTAAAGACCCCTGCCCTAGGTGAATAAAAATTTAGAAAATAATCTCATTTTGACCATTCCATGACTTGTATACTATATACATATGTGGTTTTTTTTAAGTATTTAACTTCACATGATAATAATAGGTAGAACTGTAATTTCAATTATTAAAAAAAATATAACTTTTTATTTGCAACTTTTACAGTCTCTCACCACTGTGTTTTTACCATTTCAAGGACTTGAAAGGATTTTATAGGCACATGGAAGGAGAGATATACCACGGTAGTTCGAGCATTTTAACAGATCACCTTTCTTATGAATAGGGCATATAACTGTTTTTCTCCAGGTCGCAGGCATGGTTTCCTCCGTCCATATCGTGATTATTAGATTATGGAGGAGTTTCCTAAGTTCGCCACCACCATGCTTAAACAGCTCCCACGGTAGCCCGTCGATCCCTGCTGCTTCATGATTCTTTAATCTGTTAATTGCCTCGATGAGTCTCTTTAGCCGCTTCTTCGATAGCTGTACAGCAGTCGGCCCATTCTCCATCAATACCCGCCACTGTGGGTTCCCGAGATTGCAACCGTAGGTCCAGAGCTTCTGCATATTGCTCCTTAACTTGAGGGTCATTAAATGTTTTTAAGTTAAACTTCTTGCTCGCGAGTTCCCGTCGAACTGTGGAACACGATATTCTTGCTTGAATGTGAGCGATACTGAGGAAGTGGTCTGAGTCTACATTAGCCCCTCTGAATGTCCGGACATCGCTTATGCTGCTAATATGCCTGCTACTCGCGAGAATATGGTCAATCTGATTGACTGAACGACCATCAGGTGAGGTCCAGGTGCCCTTATGTATACGCTTGTGAGGGAATAGAGTGCTGGCAATGACGAGATTTCTGGATGCTGCAAAATTAATGAGCTGCTGTCCATTTCTGTTGCTGGTTTCATGCAGGCTATGTTTTCCGATGGTAGGAGTGTATTCTCCTCCCTTCTTCCCACCTTGGCATTCATGTCTCCTGCAATGATTTTCATGTCATACCTTGAGTCAATTGTTGTTCATAAAACTCATCTTTCTCGTCGTCTTCCTGTGTCGCAACGTTAGGAACGTAAATAAATGTTTTTTAATTAAGTAGGCTGACTCAGCCACTAATAGCGATAATTTTAGTGGGGCTCACTTTTTAGATATAAATTAATTTTTAGTATTTTTTACCGTAGAACTGTAATTTCAACTATTAAAAAAAATATAACTTTTTATTACATTGCAACTTTTACAGTCTCTCACCACTGTGTTTTTACTATTAGTTCTTTTTGCAACTTTTTCAGTTTCTCATCACTGTGTTTTTACCATTTCAAGGGTGTCATGACCACAGGTCGTATCTGAAAAAATATATATATATATATTTTTTTTTTTTATTGGCTCATTCGATAGAAGATCCCATTCCGGATGTAATGAAACCAGGGGTTTATTGAAATTGTAACGGAGAACCCGAAACTTGGGCGATCGGCCACCGTCGTCAGCTCCTGCCTACCTACTTATGTAAAGACAATACAAGGGAAGAAGTGAATCTGATTCGGTCCATATGGGGATTCTTTCTTTATGCGACTTAATATATAAGTGAGGGCGCCGGTAGCACAGTGGAATGCGTGCTTGACTTCTGAGCTCAAGAACGTGGGTTCGGAACCCGACCGAGGCCCTTAATTTATTTTATCTGAGAGGTAAAATAAACTTAAACACGCCGTCCTTCGGATGGGACGTTAAGCGATGGTCCCGAGCCTGTACGATGTCAGGTGCTCGTTAAAGACCCCTGCCCTAGGTGAATAAAAATTTAGAAAATAATCTCATTTTGACCATTCCATGACTTGTATACTATATACATATGTGGTTTTTTTTAAGTATTTAACTTCACATGATAATAATAGGTAGAACTGTAATTTCAATTATTAAAAAAAATATAACTTTTTATTTGCAACTTTTACAGTCTCTCACCACTGTGTTTTTACCATTTCAAGGACTTGAAAGGATTTTATAGGCACATGGAAGGAGAGATATACCACGGTAGTTCGAGCATTTTAACAGATCACCTTTCTTATGAATAGGGCATATAACTGTTTTCCTCCAGGTCGCAGGCATGGTTTCCTCCGTCCATATCGTGATTATTAGATTATGGAGGAGTTTCCTAAGTTCGCCACCACCATGCTTAAACAGCTCCCACGGTAGCCCGTCGATCCCTGCTGCTTCATGATTCTTTAATCTGTTAATTGCCTCGATGAGTCTCTTTAGCCGCTTCTTCGATAGCTGTACAGCAGTCGGCCCATTCTCCATCAATACCCGCCACTGTGGGTTCCCGAGATTGCAACCGTAGGTCCAGAGCTTCTGCATATTGCTCCTTAACTTGAGGGTCATTAAATGTTTTTAAGTTAAACTTCTTGCTCGCGAGTTCCCGTCGAACTGTGGAACACGATATTCTTGCTTGAATGTGAGCGATACTGAGGAAGTGGTCTGAGTCTACATTAGCCCCTCTGAATGTCCGGACATCGCTTATGCTGCTAATATGCCTGCTACTCGCGAGAATATGGTCAATCTGATTGACTGAACGACCATCAGGTGAGGTCCAGGTGCCCTTATGTATACGCTTGTGAGGGAATAGAGTGCTGGCAATGACGAGATTTCTGGATGCTGCAAAATTAATGAGCTGCTGTCCATTTCTGTTGCTGGTTTCATGCAGGCTATGTTTTCCGATGGTAGGAGTGTATTCTCCTCCCTTCTTCCCACCTTGGCATTCATGTCTCCTGCAATGATTTTCATGTCATACCTTGAGTCAATTGTTGTTCATAAAACTCATCTTTCTCGTCGTCTTCCTGTGTCGCAACGTTTGGAACGTAAATAAATGTTTTTTAATTAAGTAGGCTGACTCAGCCACTAATAGCGATAATTTTAGTGGGGCTCACTTTTTAGATATAAATTAATTTTTAGTCTTTTTTACCGTAGAACTGTAATTTCAACTATTAAAAAAAATATAACTTTTTATTACATTGCAACTTTTACAGTCTCTCACCACTGTGTTTTTACTATTAGTTCTTTTTGCAACTTTTTCAGTTTCTCATCAATGTGTTTTTACCATTTCAAGGGTGTCATGACCACAGGTCGTATCTGAAAAAATATATATATATATATTTTTTTTTTGTTATTGGCTCATTCGATAGAAGATCCCATTCCGGATGTAATGAAACCAGGGGTTTATTGAAATTGTAACGGAGAACCCGAAACTTGGGCGATCGGCCACCGTCGTCAGCTCCTGCCTACCTACTTATGTAAAGACAATACAAGGGAAGAAGTGAATCTGATTCGGTCCATATGGGGATTCTTTCTTTATGCGACTTAATATATAAGTGAGGGCGCCGGTAGCACAGTGGAATGCGTGCTTGACTTCTGAGCTCAAGAACGTGGGTTCGGAACCCGACCGAGGCCCTTAATTTATTTTATCTGAGAGGTAAAATAAACTTAAACACGCCGTCCTTCGGATTGGACGTTAAGCGATGGTCCCGAGCCTGTACGATGTCAGGTGCTCGTTAAAGACCCCTGCCCTAGGTGAATAAAAATTTAGAAAATAATCTCATTTTGACCATTTCATGACTTGTATACTATATACATATGTGGTTTTTTTAAAGTATTTAACTTCACATGATAATTATAGGTAGAACTGTAATTTCAATTATTAAAAAAAATATAACTTTTTATTTGCAACTTTTACAGTCTCTCACCACTGTGTTTTTACCATTTCAAGGACTTGAAAGGATTTTATAGGCACATGGAAGGAGAGATATACCACGGTAGTTCGAGCATTTTAACAGATCACCTTTCTTATGGATAGGGCATATAACTGTTTTTCTCCAGGTCGCAGGCATGGTTTCCTCCGTCCATATCGTGATTATTAGATTATGGAGGAGTTTCCTAAGTTCGCCACCACCATGCTTAAACAGCTCCCACGGTAGCCCGTCGATCCCTGCTGCTTCATGATTCTTTAATCTGTTAATTGCCTCGATGACCTCAGCCTCATCCGGTGGTTCTATATCATCTTCAGGTTCCATGTGCTCCACTATCCAGCATGACCCGATATGCCACATTTTTAGCGTCGGTAGCGGCCTGACACTCCTCATTGAACCATGGAGATCTGACCTCTTTGTCAGCTGGCCCAAGAGTCTCTTTAGCCGCTTCTTCGATAGCTGTACAGCAGTCGGCCCATTCTCCATCAATACCCGCCACTGTGGGTTCCCGAGATTGCAACCGTAGGTCCAGAGCTTCTGCATATTGCTCCTTAACTTGAGGGTCATTAAATGTTTTTAAGTTAAACTTCTTGCTCGCGAGTTCCCGTCGAACTGTGGAACACGATATTCTTGCTTGAATGTGAGCGATACTGAGGAAGTGGTCTGAGTCTACATTAGCCCCTCTGAATGTCCGGACATCGCTTATGCTGCTAATATGCCTGCTACTCGCGAGAATATGGTCAATCTGATTGACTGAACGACCATCAGGTGAGGTCCAGGTGCCCTTATGTATACGCTTGTGAGGGAATAGAGTGCTGGCAATGACGAGATTTCTGGATGCTGCAAAATTAATGAGCTGCTGTCCATTTCCGTTGCTGGTTTCATGCAGGCTATGTTTTCCGATGGTAGGAGTGTATTCTCCTCCCTTCCCACCTTGGCATTCATGTCTCCTGCAATGATTTTCATGTCATACCTTGAGTCAATTGTTGTTCATAAAACTCATCTTTCTCGTCGTCTTCCTGTGTCGCAACGTTAGGAACGTAAATAAATGTTTTTTAATTAAGTAGGCTGACTCAGCCACTAATAGCGATAATTTTAGTGGGGCTCACTTTTTAGATATAAATTAATTTTTAGTCTTTTTTACCGTAGAACTGTAATTTCAACTATTAAAAAAAATATAACTTTTTATTACATTGCAACTTTTACAGTCTCTCACCACTGTGTTTTTACTATTAGTTCTTTTTGCAACTTTTTCAGTTTCTCATCACTGTGTTTTTACCATTTCAAGGGTGTCATGACCACAGGTCGTATCTGAAAAAATATATATATATATATATTTTTTAAAACACGCCGTCCTTCGGATGGGACGTTAAGCGATGGTCCCGAGCCTGTACGATGTAAGGTACTCGTTAAAGACCCCTACCCTAGGTGAAAAAAAATTTAGGGTAGGCAAAATTTAGGACTCCCACAGTAGAGTCGGACTCATGTCCACCAGAGTGACGAAAGAGCGCTCTGGTAGTAGGCGATTTGCCCTCATAGGGTCTGTCCCTCCTCAACATATATTGTATACAATTACTTCTTTTTTTTTAACAGGAATCTATAGTAGACGATTCTTATCGAATTAAATTTTCTGCATCATCTGTAGTTTTCATAATATAGATAACTACTATTCTTTGTTTATGGGCAAAACTCCATTCATTACACACATGTCTGGTATGTCAGGGTGAAAAGTATCACTTGTAATTAAAAAAAGAAATTTAAAATTGTGAAAAACAATACCCTCCCTTTGCGATCCGCAGTCAGATAATAATGAAACAAATATGTATACATACCTATGAAGTAGTGATGAATAAAATTCATTTTTCACTTCCCCATCTATACGAAATATAGGGGAAGTTAATAATATAATAATACTAACATTTGGCTTGTATAATTATTGTGTTGTATAATAATAATAATGTTTATTTCTCTTAAATATTAATTGGAAACGTCATCAAATTTTGTACTTATAATATAATAGCTTATAAATTATATTTATACATCAACCTATATTAAGTCTTGGGATACATTAGAAAATAAATTAAAACAAAATTCCTAATATTAATAAATACTGTAGATACTTTTTTTTATTAAATTTGCATTTATAAATATTTTATATATATTTCTTCAAGAGAAGTCTTCTTTGTATTTATTAATATTAGGAATTTCGTATTCTTTAATTTCTACTATTTATTTATTTAACTTTTATAATTATTATTATTCAACTCATATGTGTTTGTAACCCAAGATTTAATATAGGTTGATGTATTTATATAATTTTTAAGCTATTATATTATTAAAACGGCCCCAAAAGTTTATTGTTTACGTAATTTCAACGGATGGTCATATCGAAAAAATGTTTAAACTAAATAATTTCTCCATAAATTATTTTTAAGGAATAGTTCTCTTCCCTGTTTTGAAAGTGATAATCGTTGAGACGCAATCTAGGCTTTAATATTTTCTAAATTAAGCTGATATATGAGGAGGTCTAGCAAAAAATAGCAACAATTGTGAAATTGACATATTATTTCTAACATCAAGGAAACAATGTAACCGAAATAAATATATTGTAGGGAGACCGAAGGCCATTTGTTGTTTGTCTCAAACCACCTTCACCAAGTGAATATAAAAATACTTAATAAGGTGTGGTTTGAAAGTAGTATATATAATACATAATACAGTAATAAAACATTTATTTTCAAAAGTTAATGAATGATTATTGCTCATAAAGCATTATCTATTTCTACAGCAAGGAGTTTAATACATAAAAATTAAATAGTATTTCTAAATAATAAGAAATAAACTAACATAAAACAAAGCAGAGGGCGCCGGTAGCACATTGGAATGCGTGCTTGCTTTCTGAGCTCAAGATCGCGGGTTCGAAACCCGGCCGAGGCCCTTAGTTTATTTTATCTGGGAGGTAAAATAAACTTAAGCACGCCGTCCTTCGGATCGGACGTTAAGCGATGGTCCCGAGTCTGTACGATGTCAGGTACTCGTTAAAGACCTCTGCCATAGGTGAATAAAAATTTAGGGTAGGCAAAATTAATGCCTCCCACAGTAGTAGAGTCGGGCTCATGTCCACCAGAGTTACGAAAGAGCTCTCTGGTAGTAGGCGATATGACCTCGCAGTTAAAGCCCGGGCATGAGTCATAATAACTAATTAACTATATAATGTCGCATGATAGACTGCGTGTCTAGATGTTTCTCATTGTTGTTCCAAGTTTATACCAAAATACACAATGTTAAGGTTAATCAGTATTTCCGTTCTATATCAAGTAAGAACACATTGGCGACTAGGATGGGATTGGATTGCAAGGATTTGCCTAAGTGGCAAGGAAGAGGTTGTGGAGTAATTTCTCGAAAGGCTGGGAATTTTTTTTGACATCGCTAAGGTAGAGGAGCGACTGAAAGGTTATATATTTGCTAAGCTCATTAGACAGGAAAATCTATTTAGTAATAAAACATTTATCAGCCCCTGAGGAGCCAAAAAGTAAATCATTTGAGAAACTTACGGTGGTTTGAAGAAGCAGTTTAAGAAGCGGGATCTAGCAATAGTTAATAGATTCAAATTAAGGAAATACAGACAACAATCCGAAGGGGCGAGTATCTTTGAATATCCAAGGTTGAAACAATTAGCGCAGGATTGTGATTTGCACCTTGTTATAATGATGAGCAGGCTAGAGTTGCTTTTATTTTTGGGTTGAGGAACGAAGCTATTATAAGAAGGCTGTTGATAGAAGGCCCAGGCAGGCCGCTTGGCTACATCCCTGTGGCTAACACAGCTCGCTTATTTTAAAAACCAATGACAGTAGGAAAACAATTAACACTATAATATTTAAAAAAACATAAATTATAAATATTTATTTACACACCGTATTCATTTTACATCTATCATTGGCATTCAGGAATTTTTCTACCAATGAACTTATGATTATTATTTAGAAAATAAATAATCTAACACTAGTATATATGTACAAAAAGAAAAAAAAATAATAATAAACGGCATGGGAGCTACATGGCTTGACGCAACATCCACTTCATATATAATTATTTAGAAAAGATTATATTGTATCAATACAATGAATATTCTATATTATTGTATACTATATTAAAAGGTACATATTGTATAAAATATATACGTTAAAGACATATTTTCATAAGACATTGCATCACCATAAAACATGTATATTAGGTGTAGCTAGAGCTCAAAACACTTAAAATTTGAGCTACAAATAAATTATTAAAAGGATTCCACATTAACAAGAGAATGAAACAGTCCAAAATGTAGCATATTCCGGCCGGGGTATACAGTCACATAAGCCTCAAATCTCTTCTTTACTAGAATCCCCATTCCATTTAATCTGCCCAGATTGAAGATTTGCTGCTTTTATTTCGCAAATTTATTTTTTCATTAAAACCGCAGAAGGTAAAGTTAAACAATAGTTGCAATAATCTCATTTTGACCATTTCATGACTTGTATACTATATACATATGTGGTTTTACAACCTGCCAAAGATATGTACATACAATGAAAGTAATGCTGGCTAATTACAGATAAACTTTGGACTATAAACATAACTGCAAGGCAAACATATCTTTTAGGAAAATAATGTTGAAAAATCTTAAAACACTACTATTCATAAAACAATAAGAACAATTAAATTATTTATATTTTTGATTTTTTCATATATTTATTATGAATTTCTACAAATAATATACTGACAATATCAGGCCAACTTGAAACTGTTATGTTTTTAAAATTAATAATAATCATTATTATTGTATAAACTAAAGTAAGTACTCGTATGAAATATATTTTTGATTATTAATATTAAAATTACACAAATAAATAAGCTTAAATCGTTGAGTGAATTTTCAAGTTTTTAGTTAATTTCTTTTTTAGTCTTCTTCAATTTAAAAATTATTTTTAGGAGTTTCTAGAGGCCGATACAGTTTTCCATTTCTACAGTCACTCTGGAATGATTTCTTTTTGAAAAACAAGGAATGTATGCAGTGATTTTGCTAGAAAGTGTTGTTTGAGGGGAGGGCATTGGCTGGGGGGTGTTGATTCCCACTTCATTGAAAAATGTATATTTTAAAAATTATTTGTATTTTGGTTTAATCATATTTTTATTATGAATTTCCAACAAATCTACCGACAATATAGGGCCAACTTGAAACTGTTGTGTTTTTGTAAATTTAATAACTAAAGAACGTATTCGTATACAGAATCTTTATATTTTTGATTATTAATATTAAAAATCACACAGATAAAAAAGATTATATCGTTGAGTGAATTTTCCAGTTTTATAATTTTTTTTTTGTCATCTCCAATGTGAAAATTACTTTCAGTATCTTTACGGGCCGAAACAAACTTTTCCATTTCAACAGTCACTCTGGATTAATTTATTTTTTAGAAAAAAACAGGATGCTGTGATCTTGCCATGCATTATTCATCAAGATAAATGAAAAATAATCTTTATTCTGGGACCTATGAATAAAGTAAAACCATTGGTATCAAACCCAATGATGGACAACTCATTTTCCTGAATTAACCTTATTCACTTTATATTGTAAAGCCTATGGTCATATGGAGCGAGGGTTTTAGAGCGGAATGGGCGGTTCCGACGCGGCGATAGCCGAGCCCAAGGGGGCCAATTGACCTATATTGGGGCGCCAAAAGGCTTACATTGGAGCGCCAAATGACCTTCATTGATAAGGCAAACCTCCCTCCCTCGTCATCAACCCCATAAGTAACCCCCGTGCCACCCTCGCAAAAGCGAAGCCAGCCAGCGCTGACACTCTCTCGAAAGTTAATTGTCATTATTCACTAACCTCCGAGAGACACTAAACAATACACCTAGCGTTTGATAAGTTTTTTTTACGGTATATCTGTTGTCAGGTTCGAAGAAGACTTTAGATATTTATCTAGTTACTTCATTTTTTAATTGTATATTGTATTTATTTAAAATAAAAACAAAAATAATCATTAGATGATGCACGAATACGTCAGAATAAGTCATAACTTTGAATAAAAGTTTGATTTTTCTCGGGAATTCGTACGTAAGAAGTTTTTAAAATATTCAAAAAACTTATTCAGTTGGCTTAAAAGTTCTTGATATGTGTGGTATTCTCCATTTATTTATCTTGAAGCAAACACTTTGTTTACGCATCCTGTTTTTCCGTTCCCGGCACAGGGGTTCGTCTCTTCGCTTCAATCCAATGCAGCACAGCATACGTATTTATAACCTAAAAAAACATAGGATATAATTAAAACATTTGTAATTCTTGTTCCCGATTCATTTAGCCTCATTCTAACCCAACGATTTGAGTGATTTGACAATGAATATTTGAAACTAACCGAAGGAAATGAGACAAAACTCACGTGACTCACATGTTGTTTGTGAGTCCCATCCATGACTTCTCTTGATTTGAGAATAAATAAAAGATATCGTCCTCATGCGAATATGAATTTAAATAAAACATTTCATGTCGAAATAAATACTCTTCCTGTATTTATTATCAGAATAATGTTGTGTATTGCTGTATAATTACAATGGAAATTGAAAAATTGATTTATTCAGTTTATGAACACACATGTCTATGTGATTTGGAAGAAAAAAATGTTGAAAGAATTTTATGCCGCATAAAGTGTAGACAGAAGTTTTAAAAATATATACATACATATATATTTTTGTAACTTTTAATTTTTCTATTATCCCATCACTGATACAACGTAATTATACAAACAGTAATTATTAAAGTATTTAACTTCACATGATAATAATAGGTAGAACTGTAATTTCAATTATTAAAAAAAATATAACTTTTTATTTGCAACTTTTACAGTCTCTCACCACTGTGTTTTTACCATTTCAAGGACTTGAAAGGATTTTATAGGCACATGGAAGGAGAGATATACCACGGTAGTTTGAGCATTTTAACAGATCACCTTTCTTATGAATAGGGCATATAACTGTTTTTCTCCAGGTCGCAGGCATGGTTTCCTCCGTCCATATCGTGATTATTAGATTATGGAGGAGTTTCCTAAGTTCGCCACCACCATGCTTAAACAGCTCCCACGGTAGCCCGTCGATCCCTGCTGCTTCATGATTCTTTAATCTGTTAATTGCCTCGATGACCTCAGCCTCATCCGGTGGTTCTATATCATCTTCAGGTTCCATGTGCTCCACTATCCAGCATGACCCGATATGCCACATTTTTAGCGTCGGTAGCGGCCTGACACTCCTCATTGAACCATGGAGATCTGACCTCTTTGTCAGCTGGCCCAAGAGTCTCTTTAGCCGCTTCTTCGATAGCTGTACAGCAGTCGGCCCATTCTCCATCAATACCCGCCACTGTGGGTTCCCGAGATTGCAACCGTAGGTCCAGAGCTTCTGCATATTGCTCCTTAACTTGAGGGTCATTAAATGTTTTTAAGTTAAACTTCTTGCTCGCGAGTTCCCGTCGAACTGTGGAACACGATATTCTTGCTTGAATGTGAGCGATACTGAGGAAGTGGTCTGAGTCTACATTAGCCCCTCTGAATGTCCGGACATCGCTTATGCTGCTAATATGCCTGCTACTCGCGAGAATATGGTCAATCTGATTGACTGAACGACCATCAGGTGAGGTCCAGGTGCCCTTACGTATACGCTTGTGAGGGAATAGAGTGCTGGCAATGACGAGATTTCTGGATGCTGCAAAATTAATGAGCTGCTGTCCATTTCCGTTGCTGGTTTCATGCAGGCTATGTTTTCCGATGGTAGGAGTGTATTCTCCTCCCTTCCCACCTTGGCATTCATGTCTCCTGCAATGATTTTCATGTCATACCTTGAGTCAATTGTTGTTCATAAAACTCATCTTTCTCGTCGTCTTCCTGTGTCGCAACGTTAGGAACGTAAATAAATGTTTTTTAATTAAGTAGGCTGACTCAGCCACTAATAGCGATAATTTTAGTGGGGCTCACTTTTTAGATATAAATTAATTTTTAGTCTTTTTTACCGTAGAACTGTAATTTCAACTATTAAAAAAAATATAACTTTTTATTACATTGCAACTTTTACAGTCTCTCACCACTGTGTTTTTACTATTAGTTCTTTTTGCAACTTTTTCAGTTTCTCATCACTGTGTTTTTACCATTTCAAGGGTGTCATGACCACAGGTCGTATCTGAAAAAATATATATATATATATTTTTTAAAACACGCCGTCCTTCGGATGGGACGTTAAGCGATGGTCCCGAGCCTGTACGATGTAAGGTACTCGTTAAAGACCCCTACCCTAGGTGAAAAAAAATTTAGGGTAGGCAAAATTTAGGACTCCCACAGTAGAGTCGGACTCATGTCCACCAGAGTGACGAAAGAGCGCTCTGGTAGTAGGCGATTTGCCCTCATAGGGTCTGTCCCTCCTCAACATATATTGTATACAATTACTTCTTTTTTTTTAACAGGAATCTATAGTAGACGATTCTTATCGAATTAAATTTTCTGCATCATCTGTAGTTTTCATAATATAGATAACTACTATTCTTTGTTTATGGGCAAAACTCCATTCATTACACACATGTCTGGTATGTCAGGGTGAAAAGTATCACTTGTAATTAAAAAAAGAAATTTAAAATTGTGAAAAACAATACCCTCCCTTTGCGATCCGCAGTCAGATAATTATGAAACAAATATGTATACATACCTATGAAGTAGTGATGAATAAAATTCATTTTTCACTTCCCCATCTATACGAAATATAGGGGAAGTTAATAATATAATAATACTAACATTTGGCTTGTATAATTATTGTGTTGTATAATAATAATAATGTTTATTTCTCTTAAATATTAATTGGAAACGTCATCAAATTTTGTACTTATAATATAATAGCTTATAAATTATATTTATACATCAACCTATATTAAGTCTTGGGATACATTAGAAAATAAATTAAAACAAAATTCCTAATATTAATAAATACTGTAGATACTTTTTTTTATTAAATTTGCATTTATAAATATTTTATATATATTTCTTCAAGAGAAGTCTTCTTTGTATTTATTAATATTAGGAATTTCGTATTCTTTAATTTCTACTATTTATTTATTTAACTTTTATAATTATTATTATTCAACTCATATGTGTTTGTAACCCAAGATTTAATATAGGTTGATGTATTTATATAATTTTTAAGCTATTATATTATTAAAACGGCCCCAAAAGTTTATTGTTTACGTAATTTCAACGGATGGTCATATCGAAAAAATGTTTAAACTAAATAATTTCTCCATAAATTATTTTTAAGGAATAGTTCTCTTCCCTGTTTTGAAAGTGATAATCGTTGAGACGCAATCTAGGCTTTAATATTTTCTAAATTAAGCTGATATATGAGGAGGTCTAGCAAAAAATAGCAACAATTGTGAAATTGACATATTATTTCTAACATCAAGGAAACAATGTAACCGAAATAAATATATTGTAGGGAGACCGAAGGCCATTTGTTGTTTGTCTCAAACCACCTTCACCAAGTGAATATAAAAATACTTAATAAGGTGTGGTTTGAAAGTAGTATATATAATACATAATACAGTAATAAAACATTTATTTTCAAAAGTTAATGAATGATTATTGCTCATAAAGCATTATCTATTTCTACAGCAAGGAGTTTAATACATAATCATAAATAGAATTTCTAAATAATAAGAAATAAACTAACATAAAACAAAGCAGAGGGCGCCGGTAGCACATTGGAATGCGTGCTTGCTTTCTGAGCTCAAGATCGCGGGTTCGAAACCCGGCCGAGGCCCTTAGTTTATTTTATCTGGGAGGTAAAATAAACTTAAGCACGCCGTCCTTCGGATCGGACGTTAAGCGATGGTCCCGAGTCTGTACGATGTCAGGTACTCGTTAAAGACCTCTGCCATAGGTGAATAAAAATTTAGGGTAGGCAAAATTAATGCCTCCCACAGTAGTAGAGTCGGGCTCATGTCCACCAGAGTTACGAAAGAGCTCTCTGGTAGTAGGCGATATGACCTCGCAGTTAAAGCCCGGGCATGAGTCATAATAACTAATTAACTATATAATGTCGCATGATAGACTGCGTGTCTAGATGTTTCTCATTGTTGTTCCAAGTTTATACCAAAATACACAATGTTAAGGTTAATCAGTATTTCCGTTCTATATCAAGTAAGAACACATTGGCGACTAGGATGGGATTGGATTGCAAGGATTTGCCTAAGTGGCAAGGCAGAGGTTGTGGAGTAATTTCTCGAAAGGCTGGGAATTTTTTTTGACATCGCTAAGGTAGAGGAGCGACTGAAAGGTTATATATTTGCTAAGCTCATTAGACAGGAAAATCTATTTAGTAATAAAACATTTATCAGCCCCTGAGGAGCCAAAAAGTAAATCATTTGAGAAACTTACGGTGGTTTGAAGAAGCAGTTTAAGAACCGGGATCTAGCAATAGTTAATAGATTCAAATTAAGGAAATACAGACAACAATCCGAAGGGGCGAGTATCTTTGAATATCCAAGGTTGAAACAATTAGCGCAGGATTGTGATTTGCACCTTGTTATAATGATGAGCAGGCTAGTGTTGCTTTTATTTTTGGGTTGAGGAACGAAGCTATTATAAGAAGGCTGTTGATAGAAGGCCCAGGCAGGCCGCTTGGCTACATCCCTGTGGCTAACACAGCTCGCTTATTTTAAAAACCAATGACAGTAGGAAAACAATTAACACTATAATATTTAAAAAAACATAAATTATAAATATTTATTTACACACCGTATTCATTTTACATCTATCATTGGCATTCAGGAATTTTTCTACCAATGAACTTATGATTATTATTTAGAAAATAAATAATCTAACACTAGTATATATGTACAAAAAGAAAAAAAAATAATAATAAACGGCATGGGAGCTACATGGCTTGACGCAACATCCACTTCATATATAATTATTTAGAAAAGATTATATTGTATCAATACAATGAATATTCTATATTATTGTATACTATATTCAAAAGGTACATATTGTATAAAATATATACGTTAAAGACATATTTTCATAAGACATTGCATCACCATAAAACATGTATATTAGGTGTAGCTAGAGCTCAAAACACTTAAAATTTGAGCTACAAATAAATTATTAAAAGGATTCCACATTAACAAGAGAATGAAACAGTCCAAAATGTAGCATATTCCGGCCGGGGTATACAGTCACATAAGCCTCAAATCTCTTCTTTACTAGAATCCCCATTCCATTTAATCTGCCCAGATTGAAGATTTGCTGCTTTTATTTCGCAAATTTATTTTTTCATTAAAACCGCAGAAGGTAAAGTTAAACAATAGTTGCAATAATCTCATTTTGACCATTTCATGACTTGTATACTATATACATATGTGGTTTTACAACCTGCCAAAGATATGTACATACAATGAAAGTAATGCTGGCTAATTACAGATAAACTTTGGACTATAAACATAACTGCAAGGCAAACATATCTTTTAGGAAAATAATGTTGAAAAATCTTAAAACACTACTATTCATAAAACAATAAGAACAATTAAATTATTTATATTTTTGATTTTTTCATATATTTATTATGAATTTCTACAAATAATATACTGACAATATCAGGCCAACTTGAAACTGTTATGTTTTTAAAATTAATAATAATCATTATTATTGTATAAACTAAAGTAAGTACTCGTATGAAATATATTTTTGATTATTAATATTAAAATTACACAAATAAATAAGCTTAAATCGTTGAGTGAATTTTCAAGTTTTTAGTTAATTTCTTTTTTAGTCTTCTTCAATTTAAAAATTATTTTTAGGAGTTTCTAGAGGCCGATACAGTTTTCCATTTCTACAGTCACTCTGGAATGATTTCTTTTTGAAAAACAAGGAATGTATGCAGTGATTTTGCTAGAAAGTGTTGTTTGAGGGGAGGGCATTGGCTGGGGGGTGTTGATTCCCACTTCATTGAAAAATGTATATTTTAAAAATTATTTGTATTTTGGTTTAATCATATTTTTATTATGAATTTCCAACAAATCTACCGACAATATAGGGCCAACTTGAAACTGTTGTGTTTTTGTAAATTTAATAACTAAAGAACGTATTCGTATACAGAATCTTTATATTTTTGATTATTAATATTAAAAATCACACAGATAAAAAAGATTATATCGTTGAGTGAATTTTCCAGTTTTATAATTTTTTTTTTGTCATCTCCAATGTGAAAATTACTTTCAGTATCTTTACGGGCCGAAACAAACTTTTCCATTTCAACAGTCACTCTGGATTAATTTATTTTTTAGAAAAAAACAGGATGCTGTGATCTTGCCATGCATTATTCATCAAGATAAATGAAAAATAATCTTTATTCTGGGACCTATGAATAAAGTAAAACCATTGGTATCAAACCCAATGATGGACAACTCATTTTCCTGAATTAACCTTATTCACTTTATATTGTAAAGCCTATGGTCATATGGAGCGAGGGTTTTAGAGCGGAATGGGCGGTTCCGACGCGGCGATAGCCGAGCCCAAGCGGGCCAATTGACCTATATTGGGGCGCCAAAAGGCTTACATTGGAGCGCCAAATGACCTTCATTGATAAGGCAAACCTCCCTCCCTCGTCATCAACCCCATAAGTAACCCCCGTGCCACCCTCGCAAAAGCGAAGCCAGCCAGCGCTGACACTCTCTCGAAAGTTAATTGTCATTATTCACTAACCTCCGAGAGACACTAAACAATACACCTAGCGTTTGATAAGTTTTTTTTACGGTATATCTGTTGTCAGGTTCGAAGAAGACTTTAGATATTTATCTAGTTACTTCATTTTTTAATTGTATATTGTATTTATTTAAAATAAAAACAAAAATAATCATTAGATGATGCACGAATACGTCAGAATAAGTCATAACTTTGAATAAAAGTTTGATTTTTCTCGGGAATTCGTACGTAAGAAGTTTTTAAAATATTCAAAAAACTTATTCAGTTGGCTTAAAAGTTCTTGATATGTGTGGTATTCTCCATTTATTTATCTTGAAGCAAACACTTTGTTTACGCATCCTGTTTTTCCGTTCCCGGCACAGGGGTTCGTCTCTTCGCTTCAATCCAATGCAGCACAGCATACGTATTTATAACCTAAAAAAACATAGGATATAATTAAAACATTTGTAATTCTTGTTCCCGATTCATTTAGCCTCATTCTAACCCAACGATTTGAGTGATTTGACAATGAATATTTGAAACTAACCGAAGGAAATGAGACAAAACTCACGAGACTCACATGTTGTTTGTGAGTCCCATCCATGACTTCTCTTGATTTGAGAATAAATAAAAGATATCGTCCTCATGCGAATATGAATTTAAATAAAACATTTCATGTCGAAATAAATACTCTTCCTGTATTTATTATCAGAATAATGTTGTGTATTGCTGTATAATTACAATGGAAATTGAAAAATTGATTTATTCAGTTTATGAACACACATGTCTATGTGATTTGGAAGAAAAAAATGTTGAAAGAATTTTATGCCGCATAAAGTGTAGACAGAAGTTTTTAAAATATATACATACATATATATTTTTGTAACTTTTAATTTTTCTATTATCCCATCACTGATACAACGTAATTATACAAACAGTAATTATTAAAGTATTTAACTTCACATGATAATAATAGGTAGAACTGTAATTTCAATTATTAAAAAAAATATAACTTTTTATTTGCAACTTTTACAGTCTCTCACCACTGTGTTTTTACCATTTCAAGGACTTGAAAGGATTTTATAGGCACATGGAAGGAGAGATATACCACGGTAGTTTGAGCATTTTAACAGATCACCTTTCTTATGAATAGGGCATATAACTGTTTTTCTCCAGGTCGCAGGCATGGTTTCCTCCGTCCATATCGTGATTATTAGATTATGGAGGAGTTTCCTAAGTTCGCCACCACCATGCTTAAACAGCTCCCACGGTAGCCCGTCGATCCCTGCTGCTTCATGATTCTTTAATCTGTTAATTGCCTCGATGACCTCAGCCTCATCCGGTGGTTCTATATCATCTTCAGGTTCCATGTGCTCCACTATCCAGCATGACCCGATATGCCACATTTTTAGCGTCGGTAGCGGCCTGACACTCCTCATTGAACCATGGAGATCTGACCTCTTTGTCAGCTGGCCCAAGAGTCTCTTTAGCCGCTTCTTCGATAGCTGTACAGCAGTCGGCTCATTCTCCATCAATACCCGCCACTGTGGGTTCCCGAGATTGCAACCGTAGGTCCAGAGCTTCTGCATATTGCTCCTTAACTTGAGGGTCATTAAATGTTTTTAAGTTAAACTTCTTGCTCGCGAGTTCCCGTCGAACTGTGGAACACGATATTCTTGCTTGAATGTGAGCGATACTGAGGAAGTGGTCTGAGTCTACATTAGCCCCTCTGAATGTCCGGACATCGCTTATGCTGCTAATATGCCTGCTACTCGCGAGAATATGGTCAATCTGATTGACTGAACGACCATCAGGTGAGGTCCAGGTGCCCTTACGTATACGCTTGTGAGGGAATAGAGTGCTGGCAATGACGAGATTTCTGGATGCTGCAAAATTAATGAGCTGCTGTCCATTTCCGTTGCTGGTTTCATGCAGGCTATGTTTTCCGATGGTAGGAGTGTATTCTCCTCCCTTCCCACCTTGGCATTCATGTCTCCTGCAATGATTTTCATGTCATACCTTGAGTCAATTGTTGTTCATAAAACTCATCTTTCTCGTCGTCTTCCTGTGTCGCAACGTTAGGAACGTAAATAAATGTTTTTTAATTAAGTAGGCTGACTCAGCCACTAATAGCGATAATTTTAGTGGGGCTCACTTTTTAGATATAAATTAATTTTTAGTCTTTTTTACCGTAGAACTGTAATTTCAACTATTAAAAGAAATATAACTTTTTATTACATTGCAACTTTTACAGTCTCTCACCACTGTGTTTTTACTATTAGTTCTTTTTGCAACTTTTTCAGTTTCTCATCACTGTGTTTTTACCATTTCAAGGGTGTCATGACCACAGGTCGTATCTGAAAAAATATATATATATATATATTTTTTAAAACACGCCGTCCTTCGGATGGGACGTTAAGCGATGGTCCCGAGCCTGTACGATGTAAGGTACTCGTTAAAGACCCCTACCCTAGGTGAAAAAAAATTTAGGGTAGGCAAAATTTAGGACTCCCACAGTAGAGTCGGACTCATGTCCACCAGAGTGACGAAAGAGCGCTCTGGTAGTAGGCGATTTGCCCTCATAGGGTCTGTCCCTCCTCAACATATATTGTATACAATTACTTCTTTTTTTTTAACAGGAATCTATAGTAGACGATTCTTATCGAATTAAATTTTCTGCATCATCTGTAGTTTTCATAATATAGATAACTACTATTCTTTGTTTATGGGCAAAACTCCATTCATTACACACATGTCTGGTATGTCAGGGTGAAAAGTATCACTTGTAATTAAAAAAAGAAATTTAAAATTGTGAAAAACAATACCCTCCCTTTGCGATCCGCAGTCAGATAATTATGAAACAAATATGTATACATACCTATGAAGTAGTGATGAATAAAATTCATTTTTCACTTCCCCATCTATACGAAATATAGGGGAAGTTAATAATATAATAATACTAACATTTGGCTTGTATAATTATTGTGTTGTATAATAATAATAATGTTTATTTCTCTTAAATATTAATTGGAAACGTCATCAAATTTTGTACTTATAATATAATAGCTTATAAATTATATTTATACATCAACCTATATTAAGTCTTGGGATACATTAGAAAATAAATTAAAACAAAATTCCTAATATTAATAAATACTGTAGATACTTTTTTTTATTAAATTTGCATTTATAAATATTTTATATATATTTCTTCAAGAGAAGTCTTCTTTGTATTTATTAATATTAGGAATTTCGTATTCTTTAATTTCTACTATTTATTTATTTAACTTTTATAATTATTATTATTCAACTCATATGTGTTTGTAACCCAAGATTTAATATAGGTTGATGTATTTATATAATTTTTAAGCTATTATATTATTAAAACGGCCCCAAAAGTTTATTGTTTACGTAATTTCAACGGATGGTCATATCGAAAAAATGTTTAAACTAAATAATTTCTCCATAAATTATTTTTAAGGAATAGTTCTCTTCCCTGTTTTGAAAGTGATAATCGTTGAGACGCAATCTAGGCTTTAATATTTTCTAAATTAAGCTGATATATGAGGAGGTCTAGCAAAAAATAGCAACAATTGTGAAATTGACATATTATTTCTAACATCAAGGAAACAATGTAACCGAAATAAATATATTGTAGGGAGACCGAAGGCCATTTGTTGTTTGTCTCAAACCACCTTCACCAAGTGAATATAAAAATACTTAATAAGGTGTGGTTTGAAAGTAGTATATATAATACATAATACAGTAATAAAACATTTATTTTCAAAAGTTAATGAATGATTATTGCTCATAAAGCATTATCTATTTCTACAGCAAGGAGTTTAATACATAATCATAAATAGAATTTCTAAATAATAAGAAATAAACTAACATAAAACAAAGCAGAGGGCGCCGGTAGCACATTGGAATGCGTGCTTGCTTTCTGAGCTCAAGATCGCGGGTTCGAAACCCGGCCGAGGCCCTTAGTTTATTTTATCTGGGAGGTAAAATAAACTTAAGCACGCCGTCCTTCGGATCGGACGTTAAGCGATGGTCCCGAGTCTGTACGATGTCAGGTACTCGTTAAAGACCTCTGCCATAGGTGAATAAAAATTTAGGGTAGGCAAAATTAATGCCTCCCACAGTAGTAGAGTCGGGCTCATGTCCACCAGAGTTACGAAAGAGCTCTCTGGTAGTAGGCGATATGACCTCGCAGTTAAAGCCCGGGCATGAGTCATAATAACTAATTAACTATATAATGTCGCATGATAGACTGCGTGTCTAGATGTTTCTCATTGTTGTTCCAAGTTTATACCAAAATACACAATGTTAAGGTTAATCAGTATTTCCGTTCTATATCAAGTAAGAACACATTGGCGACTAGGATGGGATTGGATTGCAAGGATTTGCCTAAGTGGCAAGGAAGAGGTTGTGGAGTAATTTCTCGAAAGGCTGGGAATTTTTTTTGACATCGCTAAGGTAGAGGAGCGACTGAAAGGTTATATATTTGCTAAGCTCATTAGACAGGAAAATCTATTTAGTAATAAAACATTTATCAGCCCCTGAGGAGCCAAAAAGTAAATCATTTGAGAAACTTACGGTGGTTTGAAGAAGCAGTTTAAGAAGCGGAATCTAGCAATAGTTAATAGATTCAAATTAAGGAAATACAGACAACAATCCGAAGGGGCGAGTATCTTTGAATATCCAAGGTTGAAACAATTAGCGCAGGATTGTGATTTGCACCTTGTTATAATGATGAGCAGGTTGGAGTTGCTTTTATTTTTGGGTTGAGGAACGAAGCTATTATAAGAAGGCTGTTGATAGAAGGCCTCATGCGAATATGAATTTAAATAAAACATTTCATGTCGAAATAAATACTCTTCCTGTATTTATTATCAGAATAATGTTGTGTATTGCTGTATAATTACAATGGAAATTGAAAAATTGATTTATTCAGTTTATGAACACACATGTCTATGTGATTTGGAAGAAAAAAATGTTGAAAGAATTTTATGCCGCATAAAGTGTAGACAGAAGTTTTTAAAATATATACATACATATATATTTTTGTAACTTTTAATTTTTCTATTATCCCATCACTGATACAACGTAATTATACAAACAGTAATTATTAAAGTATTTAACTTCACATGATAATAATAGGTAGAACTGTAATTTCAATTATTAAAAAAAATATAACTTTTTATTTGCAACTTTTACAGTCTCTCACCACTGTGTTTTTACCATTTCAAGGACTTGAAAGGATTTTATAGGCACATGGAAGGAGAGATATACCACGGTAGTTTGAGCATTTTAACAGATCACCTTTCTTATGAATAGGGCATATAACTGTTTTTCTCCAGGTCGCAGGCATGGTTTCCTCCGTCCATATCGTGATTATTAGATTATGGAGGAGTTTCCTAAGTTCGCCACCACCATGCTTAAACAGCTCCCACGGTAGCCCGTCGATCCCTGCTGCTTCATGATTCTTTAATCTGTTAATTGCCTCGATGACCTCAGCCTCATCCGGTGGTTCTATATCATCTTCAGGTTCCATGTGCTCCACTATCCAGCATGACCCGATATGCCACATTTTTAGCGTCGGTAGCGGCCTGACACTCCTCATTGAACCATGGAGATCTGACCTCTTTGTCAGCTGGCCCAAGAGTCTCTTTAGCCGCTTCTTCGATAGCTGTACAGCAGTCGGCCCATTCTCCATCAATACCCGCCACTGTGGGTTCCCGAGATTGCAACCGTAGGTCCAGAGCTTCTGCATATTGCTCCTTAACTTGAGGGTCATTAAATGTTTTTAAGTTAAACTTCTTGCTCGCGAGTTCCCGTCGAACTGTGGAACACGATATTCTTGCTTGAATGTGAGCGATACTGAGGAAGTGGTCTGAGTCTACATTAGCCCCTCTGAATGTCCGGACATCGCTTATGCTGCTAATATGCCTGCTACTCGCGAGAATATGGTCAATCTGATTGACTGAACGACCATCAGGTGAGGTCCAGGTGCCCTTATGTATACGCTTGTGAGGGAATAGAGTGCTGGCAATGACGAGATTTCTGGATGCTGCAAAATTAATGAGCTGCTGTCCATTTCCGTTGCTGGTTTCATGCAGGCTATGTTTTCCGATGGTAGGAGTGTATTCTCCTCCCTTCCCACCTTGGCATTCATGTCTCCTGCAATGATTTTCATGTCATACCTTGAGTCAATTGTTGTTCATAAAACTCATCTTTCTCGTCGTCTTCCTGTGTCGCAACGTTAGGAACGTAAATAAATGTTTTTTAATTAAGTAGGCTGACTCAGCCACTAATAGCGATAATTTTAGTGGGGCTCACTTTTTAGATATTAAATCTATAATAACTAATTAATTTTTAGTCTTTTTTACCGTAGAACTGTAATTTCAACTATTAAAAAAAATATAACTTTTTATTACATTGCAACTTTTACAGTCTCTCACCACTGTGTTTTTACTATTAGTTCTTTTTGCAACTTTTTCAGTTTCTCATCACTGTGTTTTTACCATTTCAAGGGTGTCATGACCACAGGTCGTATCTGAAAAAATATATATATATATATATTTTTTTTTTATTGGCTCATTCGATAGAAGATCCCATTCCGGATGTAATGAAACCAGGGGTTTATTGAAATTGTAACGGAGAACCCGAAACTTGGGCGATCGGCCACCGTCGTCAGCTCCTGCCTACCTACTTATCTAAAGACAATACAAGGGAAGAAGTGAATCTGATTCGGTCCATATGGGGATTCTTTCTTTATGCGACTTAATATATAAGTGAGGGCGCCGGTAGCACAGTGGAATGCGTGCTTGACTTCTGAGCTCAAGAACGTGGGTTCGGAACCCGACCGAGGCCCTTAATTTATTTTATCTGAGAGGTAAAATAAACTTAAACACGCCGTCCTTCGGATGGGACGTTAAGCGATGGTCCCGAGCCTGTACGATGTCAGGTGCTCGTTAAAGACCCCTGCCCTAGGTGAATAAAAATTTAGAAAATAATCTCATTTTGACCATTTCATGACTTGTATACTATATACATATGTGGTTTTTTTTAAAGTATTTAACTTCACATGATAATAATAGGTAGAACTGTAATTTCAATTATTAAAAAAAATATAACTTTTTATTTGCAACTTTTACAGTCTCTCACCACTGTGTTTTTACCATTTCAAGGACTTGAAAGGATTTTATAGGCACATGGAAGGAGAGATATACCACGGTAGTTCGAGCATTTTAACAGATCACCTTTCTTATGAATAGGGCATATAACTGTTTTTCTCCAGGTCGCAGGCATGGTTTCCTCCGTCCATATCGTGATTATTAGATTATGGAGGAGTTTCCTAAGTTCGCCACCACCATGCTTAAACAGCTCCCACGGTAGCCCGTCGATCCCTGCTGCTTCATGATTCTTTAATCTGTTAATTGCCTCGATGACCTCAGCCTCATCCGGTGGTTCTATATCATCTTCAGGTTCCATGTGCTCCACTATCCAGCATGACCCGATATGCCACATTTTTAGCGTCGGTAGCGGCCTGACACTCCTCATTGAACCATGGAGATCTGACCTCTTTGTCAGCTGGCCCAAGAGTCTCTTTAGCCGCTTCTTCGATAGCTGTACAGCAGTCGGCCCATTCTCCATCAATACCCGCCACTGTGGGTTCCCGAGATTGCAACCGTAGGTCCAGAGCTTCTGCATATTGCTCCTTAACTTGAGGGTCATTAAATGTTTTTAAGTTAAACTTCTTGCTCGCGAGTTCCCGTCGAACTGTGGAACACGATATTCTTGCTTGAATGTGAGCGATACTGAGGAAGTGGTCTGAGTCTACATTAGCCCCTCTGAATGTCCGGACATCGCTTATGCTACTAATATGCCTGCTACTCGCGAGAATATGGTCAATCTGATTGACTGAACGACCATCAGGTGAGGTCCAGGTGCCCTTATGTATACGCTTGTGAGGGAATAGAGTGCTGGCAATGACGAGATTTCTGGATGCTGCAAAATTAATGAGCTGCTGTCCATTTCCGTTGCTGGTTTCATGCAGGCTATGTTTTCCGATGGTAGGAGTGTATTCTCCTCCCTTCCCACCTTGGCATTCATGTCTCCTGCAATGATTTTCATGTCATACCTTGAGTCAATTGTTGTTCATAAAACTCATCTTTCTCGTCGTCTTCCTGTGTCGCAACGTTAGGAACGTAAATAAATGTTTTTTAATTAAGTAGGCTGACTCAGCCACTAATAGCGATAATTTTAGTGGGGCTCACTTTTTAGATATAAATTAATTTTTAGTCTTTTTTACCGTAGAACTGTAATTTCAACTATTACAAAAAATATAACTTTTTATTACATTGCAACTTTTACAGTCTCTCACCACTGTGTTTTTACTATTAGTTCTTTTTGCAACTTTTTCAGTCTCTCACCACTGTGTTTTTACTATTAGTTCTTTTTGCAACTTTTTCAGTTTCTCATCACTGTGTTTTTACCATTTCAAGGGTGTCATGACCACAGGTCGTATCTGAAAAAATATATATATATATATATTTTTTTTTTATTGGCTCATTCGATAGAAGATCCCATTCCGGATGTAATGAAACCAGGGGTTTATTGAAATTGTAACGGAGAACCCGAAACTTGGGCGATCGGCCACCGTCGTCAGCTCCTGCCTACCTACTTATCTAAAGACAATACAAGGGAAGAAGTGAATCTGATTCGGTCCATATGGGGATTCTTTCTTTATGCGACTTAATATATAAGTGAGGGCGCCGGTAGCACAGTGGAATGCGTGCTTGACTTCTGAGCTCAAGAACGTGGGTTCGGAACCCGACCGAGGCCCTTAATTTATTTTATCTGAGAGGTAAAATAAACTTAAACACGCCGTCCTTCGGATGGGACGTTAAGCGATGGTCCCGAGCCTGTACGATGTCAGGTGCTCGTTAAAGACCCCTGCCCTAGGTGAATAAAAATTTAGAAAATAATCTCATTTTGACCATTTCATGACTTGTATACTATATACATATGTGGTTTTTTTTAAAGTATTTAACTTCACATGATAATAATAGGTAGAACTGTAATTTCAATTATTAAAAAAAATATAACTTTTTATTTGCAACTTTTACAGTCTCTCACCACTGTGTTTTTACCATTTCAAGGACTTGAAAGGATTTTATAGGCACATGGAAGGAGAGATATACCACGGTAGTTCGAGCATTTTAACAGATCACCTTTCTTATGAATAGGGCATATAACTGTTTTTCTCCAGGTCGCAGGCATGGTTTCCTCCGTCCATATCGTGATTATTAGATTATGGAGGAGTTTCCTAAGTTCGCCACCACCATGCTTAAACAGCTCCCACGGTAGCCCGTCGATCCCTGCTGCTTCATGATTCTTTAATCTGTTAATTGCCTCGATGACCTCAGCCTCATCCGGTGGTTCTATATCATCTTCAGGTTCCATGTGCTCCACTATCCAGCATGACCCGATATGCCACATTTTTAGCGTCGGTAGCGGCCTGACACTCCTCATTGAACCATGGAGATCTGACCTCTTTGTCAGCTGGCCCAAGAGTCTCTTTAGCCGCTTCTTCGATAGCTGTACAGCAGTCGGCCCATTCTCCATCAATACCCGCCACTGTGGGTTCCCGAGATTGCAACCGTAGGTCCAGAGCTTCTGCATATTGCTCCTTAACTTGAGGGTCATTAAATGTTTTTAAGTTAAACTTCTTGCTCGCGAGTTCCCGTCGAACTGTGGAACACGATATTCTTGCTTGAATGTGAGCGATACTGAGGAAGTGGTCTGAGTCTACATTAGCCCCTCTGAATGTCCGGACATCGCTTATGCTACTAATATGCCTGCTACTCGCGAGAATATGGTCAATCTGATTGACTGAACGACCATCAGGTGAGGTCCAGGTGCCCTTATGTATACGCTTGTGAGGGAATAGAGTGCTGGCAATGACGAGATTTCTGGATGCTGCAAAATTAATGAGCTGCTGTCCATTTCCGTTGCTGGTTTCATGCAGGCTATGTTTTCCGATGGTAGGAGTGTATTCTCCTCCCTTCCCACCTTGGCATTCATGTCTCCTGCAATGATTTTCATGTCATACCTTGAGTCAATTGTTGTTCATAAAACTCATCTTTCTCGTCGTCTTCCTGTGTCGCAACGTTAGGAACGTAAATAAATGTTTTTTAATTAAGTAGGCTGACTCAGCCACTAATAGCGATAATTTTAGTGGGGCTCACTTTTTAGATATAAATTAATTTTTAGTCTTTTTTACCGTAGAACTGTAATTTCAACTATTAAAAAAAATATAACTTTTTATTACATTGCAACTTTTACAGTCTCTCACCACTGTGTTTTTACTATTAGTTCTTTTTGCAACTTTTTCAGTTTCTCATCACTGTGTTTTTACCATTTCAAGGGTGTCATGACCACAGGTCGTATCTGAAAAAATATATATATATATATTTTTTAAAACACGCCGTCCTTCGGATGGGACGTTAAGCGATGGTCCCGAGCCTGTACGATGTAAGGTACTCGTTAAAGACCCCTACCCTAGGTGAAAAAAAATTTAGGGTAGGCAAAATTTAGGACTCCCACAGTAGAGTCGGACTCATGTCCACCAGAGTGACGAAAGAGCGCTCTGGTAGTAGGCGATTTGCCCTCATAGGGTCTGTCCCTCCTCAACATATATTGTATACAATTACTTCTTTTTTTTTAACAGGAATCTATAGTAGACGATTCTTATCGAATTAAATTTTCTGCATCATCTGTAGTTTTCATAATATAGATAACTACTATTCTTTGTTTATGGGCAAAACTCCATTCATTACACACATGTCTGGTATGTCAGGGTGAAAAGTATCACTTGTAATTAAAAAAAGAAATTTAAAATTGTGAAAAACAATACCCTCCCTTTGCGATCCGCAGTCAGATAATAATGAAACAAATATGTATACATACCTATGAAGTAGTGATGAATAAAATTCATTTTTCACTTCCCCATCTATACGAAATATAGGGGAAGTTAATAATATAATAATACTAACATTTGGCTTGTATAATTATTGTGTTGTATAATAATAATAATGTTTATTTCTCTTAAATATTAATTGGAAACGTCATCAAATTTTGTACTTATAATATAATAGCTTATAAATTATATTTATACATCAACCTATATTAAGTCTTGGGATACATTAGAAAATAAATTAAAACAAAATTCCTAATATTAATAAATACTGTAGATACTTTTTTTTATTAAATTTGCATTTATAAATATTTTATATATATTTCTTCAAGAGAAGTCTTCTTTGTATTTATTAATATTAGGAATTTCGTATTCTTTAATTTCTACTATTTATTTATTTAACTTTTATAATTATTATTATTCAACTCATATGTGTTTGTAACCCAAGATTTAATATAGGTTGATGTATTTATATAATTTTTAAGCTATTATATTATTAAAACGGCCCCAAAAGTTTATTGTTTACGTAATTTCAACGGATGGTCATATCGAAAAAATGTTTAAACTAAATAATTTCTCCATAAATTATTTTTAAGGAATAGTTCTCTTCCCTGTTTTGAAAGTGATAATCGTTGAGACGCAATCTAGGCTTTAATATTTTCTAAATTAAGCTGATATATGAGGAGGTCTAGCAAAAAATAGCAACAATTGTGAAATTGACATATTATTTCTAACATCAAGGAAACAATGTAACCGAAATAAATATATTGTAGGGAGACCGAAGGCCATTTGTTGTTTGTCTCAAACCACCTTCACCAAGTGAATATAAAAATACTTAATAAGGTGTGGTTTGAAAGTAGTATATATAATACATAATACAGTAATAAAACATTTATTTTCAAAAGTTAATGAATGATTATTGCTCATAAAGCATTATCTATTTCTACAGCAAGGAGTTTAATACATAATCATAAATAGAATTTCTAAATAATAAGAAATAAACTAACATAAAACAAAGCAGAGGGCGCCGGTAGCACATTGGAATGCGTGCTTGCTTTCTGAGCTCAAGATCGCGGGTTCGAAACCCGGCCGAGGCCCTTAGTTTATTTTATCTGGGAGGTAAAATAAACTTAAGCACGCCGTCCTTCGGATCGGACGTTAAGCGATGGTCCCGAGTCTGTACGATGTCAGGTACTCGTTAAAGACCTCTGCCATAGGTGAATAAAAATTTAGGGTAGGCAAAATTAATGCCTCCCACAGTAGTAGAGTCGGGCTCATGTCCACCAGAGTTACGAAAGAGCTCTCTGGTAGTAGGCGATATGACCTCGCAGTTAAAGCCCGGGCATGAGTCATAATAACTAATTAACTATATAATGTCGCATGATAGACTGCGTGTCTAGATGTTTCTCATTGTTGTTCCAAGTTTATACCAAAATACACAATGTTAAGGTTAATCAGTATTTCCGTTCTATATCAAGTAAGAACACATTGGCGACTAGGATGGGATTGGATTGCAAGGATTTGCCTAAGTGGCAAGGAAGAGGTTGTGGAGTAATTTCTCGAAAGGCTGGGAATTTTTTTTGACATCGCTAAGGTAGAGGAGCGACTGAAAGGTTATATATTTGCTAAGCTCATTAGACAGGAAAATCTATTTAGTAATAAAACATTTATCAGCCCCTGAGGAGCCAAAAAGTAAATCATTTGAGAAACTTACGGTGGTTTGAAGAAGCAGTTTAAGAACCGGGATCTAGCAATAGTTAATAGATTCAAATTAAGGAAATACAGACAACAATCCGAAGGGGCGAGTATCTTTGAATATCCAAGGTTGAAACAATTAGCGCAGGATTGTGATTTGCACCTTGTTATAATGATGAGCAGGCTAGAGTTGCTTTTATTTTTGGGTTGAGGAACGAAGCTATTATAAGAAGGCTGTTGATAGAAGGCCCAGGCAGGCCGCTTGGCTACATCCCTGTGGCTAACACAGCTCGCTTATTTTAAAAACCAATGACAGTAGGAAAACAATTAACACTATAATATTTAAAAAAACATAAATTATAAATATTTATTTACACACCGTATTCATTTTACATCTATCATTGGCATTCAGGAATTTTTCTACCAATGAACTTATGATTATTATTTAGAAAATAAATAATCTAACACTAGTATATATGTACAAAAAGAAAAAAAAATAATAATAAACGGCATGGGAGCTACATGGCTTGACGCAACATCCACTTCATATATAATTATTTAGAAAAGATTATATTGTATCAATACAATGAATATTCTATATTATTGTATACTATATTAAAAGGTACATATTGTATAAAATATATACGTTAAAGACATATTTTCATAAGACATTGCATCACCATAAAACATGTATATTAGGTGTAGCTAGAGCTCAAAACACTTAAAATTTGAGCTACAAATAAATTATTAAAAGGATTCCACATTAACAAGAGAATGAAACAGTCCAAAATGTAGCATATTCCGGCCGGGGTATACAGTCACATAAGCCTCAAATCTCTTCTTTACTAGAATCCCCATTCCATTTAATCTGCCCAGATTGAAGATTTGCTGCTTTTATTTCGCAAATTTATTTTTTCATTAAAACCGCAGAAGGTATAGTTAAACAATAGTTGCAATAATCTCATTTTGACCATTTCATGACTTGTATACTATATACATATGTGGTTTTACAACCTGCCAAAGATATGTACATACAATGAAAGTAATGCTGGCTAATTACAGATAAACTTTGGACTATAAACATAACTGCAAGGCAAACATATCTTTTAGGAAAATAATGTTGAAAAATCTTAAAACACTACTATTCATAAAACAATAAGAACAATTAAATTATTTATATTTTTGATTTTTTCATATATTTATTATGAATTTCTACAAATAATATACTGACAATATCAGGCCAACTTGAAACTGTTATGTTTTTAAAATTAATAATAATCATTATTATTGTATAAACTAAAGTAAGTACTCGTATGAAATATATTTTTGATTATTAATATTAAAATTACACAAATAAATAAGCTTAAATCGTTGAGTGAATTTTCAAGTTTTTAGTTAATTTCTTTTTTAGTCTTCTTCAATTTAAAAATTATTTTTAGGAGTTTCTAGAGGCCGATACAGTTTTCCATTTCTACAGTCACTCTGGAATGATTTCTTTTTGAAAAACAAGGAATGTATGCAGTGATTTTGCTAGAAAGTGTTGTTTGAGGGGAGGGCATTGGCTGGGGGGTGTTGATTCCCACTTCATTGAAAAATGTATATTTTAAAAATTATTTGTATTTTGGTTTAATCATATTTTTATTATGAATTTCCAACAAATCTACCGACAATATAGGGCCAACTTGAAACTGTTGTGTTTTTGTAAATTTAATAACTAAAGAACGTATTCGTATACAGAATCTTTATATTTTTGATTATTAATATTAAAAATCACACAGATAAAAAAGATTATATCGTTGAGTGAATTTTCCAGTTTTATAATTTTTTTTTTGTCATCTCCAATGTGAAAATTACTTTCAGTATCTTTACGGGCCGAAACAAACTTTTCCATTTCAACAGTCACTCTGGATTAATTTATTTTTTAGAAAAAAACAGGATGCTGTGATCTTGCCATGCATTATTCATCAAGATAAATGAAAAATAATCTTTATTCTGGGACTTACGAATAAAGTAAAATCATTGGTATCACATCACTCTTAGACGTGTATTAAAAACAATAATTTTCCTACAATTCCCTTTGTTCAACCGAATATTTTTTTCTAAATAATTCAGTAATGCAGATCTTTTCTTGTGCACTCAAGTGAACATTTTGATTTATATGTGAAATCTTATTGGGGGAGGTATAACTCCCACCCCCCCCCCCCCCCCCCCTCGCCCACCCTTCTTCAGGGGTTTAGTAAAATCACTGGATGTATGTATAACACAACCTACATAATTCTTTGGTATTTATATGTAAGATTGTATTGCTTCGTTTGATAAGCTGACGTGAAGTTCAAACCTTAAATTCTGGCTTAAACAATTGCGAAGTAATAATTACTTCGTTAGAGTGGTAATGGTTACAATTTTTTTTAATGAAACTCTCATTTATTCCTTTTTGTAATTGAACTTTAAAATAAAAACATTATTTAAAAAATGTTTTTTTTATAAAAGTTCTTCAGTTTTTTTATTTAACAGGTACAGCTTGAAGCTTTTTGAAATTAAAAGGTGTTTGATTGGACCAGCTTATTTTTGAAGAAGACTCGGAATCTCACTAGCATTTAGGATTCAGTTCATTTCACCACTTCCAGTTTGAGATCTGAGTTATTTGCAACTGTGTATGTCAACTACTTTGACACACAATTTACATTTGACATAACAACACCAGTGAAACTTACATTCACATCTCTCTTTAATATTCACTTTCTGGGTGTTGTAGCCGCGGCCGCAGCACATCAAATTGCAACCGTCCATCCCTTGTGAGGTTCTGTTGCATACTCGACCTTGTGTACCTAACAAAAATACATCAAATTAATACTGAAAAGCTTTTGGAAAACAATTCTGAAGTATTCTGTCATATAAATGAAAGAGACATTAAGTCCATAAATTGTAAGATCTGAGTTAACATTGCGAGGTGCATGTGACGTAGGAACTTCATCTTTATCTTCAGAATCATTCTAAAAGGCTAAACGTCACTAATACCATCTTAAAAAAAAGAATGTAACCACCGAGGATAGTATTTTAATGGCATGCGCTAGTTACGGCGCAATAATCTATGTCTAGACGGCGCATCGCATGGTGAATATTCAAAATCTACATCATCATTATCAATAGCAGAATTGTACCTGTACACATATTCAATAGAAACTGATTTCAATTCTTCAAACGAAAATTAAGTAAAGTGTGTCGCTTGAAGCGTTACTTCCTTTCCATATAGTTTTCCCCAACTCCTCCTGGTGGCAGTTTTTGTAACTATTCATAACATTCCGCCCACCTTGAAGTCCCTTCAAAAGATGTACAGATATAAACAAATTATTAATTGAATGACTTAAAGAACAAAATACAAACTTGATTAATTGAATTAAAAACAACAAAAAACACAATGAAACACAAAATAACTTTTGAATAACTTAGTCCACATTCGGTAATGGATATATCTTGGTGATGGGTCGACGGATTAATACGAGTTGTCACGTTGAAGACTTCATCTGGTATCATCAAGCGACCCATCACCAAGATATATCCATTACCGAATGTGGACTAAGTTATTCAAAAGTTATTTTGTGTTTCATTGTGTTTTTTGTTGTTTTTAATTCAATTAATCAAGTTTGTATTTTGTTCTTTAAGTCATTCAATTAATACATTCATTTAGTCATTGGTCCTCCGAGTCGCGATACAACATAAAGAAGTTCGTAAAACAATTTATTAAGTTTAAAAAAAGAATAGAAAGTTCAACATTTAAGGTTAGCATTTTTTACATTATATTCATTTTTCATCATGTGTGATTCAAAAGTTTTAAAACAAAAAAGATCTCAAATAAAAACTCAATTAACCAAATTTAAGACCTATTTGGACAATTTTAAAAACAAAAGCAATCTCAGTGAATTAAAACTTAGGATGTCAAAAATAACAGAATTGTGGGAGAAATTTGATGATATTCAGTCACAAATTGAACTTGATGAAAACAATGATGATGAAGTCGGTGATCATCGGGAAACCTTTGAAAATAATTATTTCCATTTGTTAGCTATGGCAGAAGGTATTATTGATGAGAAAAATCTTCAAGATTCAGTAAGGTTAGCCTCACCAGGTAAGATGCAAAGTACAGGTAATACGCTCATGGACCCTAATGTAGTTCCAAGTGTGAAACTTCCAACACTTAGTATTCCTGTTTTTGATGGTGACTATGAACAATTTATTTCATTTAGTGATATGTTCACTTGTCTTGTGGATTCAAATGAATCGCTGACGAACATTCAAAAATTCTTTTATTTGAAATCGTGCGTGAAAGGCCAGGCAGCTGGTATCATTGAGTCATTGGAAGTAACTTCAGAAAACTATCAAGTAGCATGGACTATACTTTAGGACAGATTTTTAAATATAAATATAATAATTCAAAGGCATGTTAATTCAATTTTTAGTCTTTCACCTGTAGTTAAGGAGTCTGCATCAGCTCTGAGGCATTTAATTGACTGCTGTTCAAAACACTTAAAGGCATTAGAAGCTCTTAAACAACCTGTGGAGTACTGGGATACATTATTGCTGCATCTGATCTCCGGTAAATTGGATAGAATCACCTTGCGCGAATGGCAAAAGGAAGTTACATCTAATCAATTACCAACCTTCTCTGCTTTTATGACATTTTTGAAAAATAGATGCAACATGCTTGAAGCCATGCATCTGGACACTACCAAGGTAAATTCAAATAGTAGTTATAAACCTTACAATAAAGCTGATTGCCCTAATAGATCTAATGTTTTAACAGTTCTGTCTCAGTCTGAAGGCAATCATAATTGCAATATTTGTAACGAACATCATTACGTTTTTCAATGTCCTGAATTGTTGAATTTATCAATTAAAGACAGGATTGCTAAGGTTAAGGATAGCAAGCTCTGTTTAAATTGTTTGAAAAGAAATTATAGAGTTGCGGAGTGTAGGGGTGGATCCTGTAAGAAATGCAACAAAAAACATAATACATTTAGAAGAATCTAAGAGCACAAATGAGGCAGACAAACCTGTGCCCAAAATTCAAACCAATTTGTTGCATAGTACAGCGCAGTTTAACAAACAAAAAATTGTGATGCTATCAACCGCCCAAGTCAGAATTAAGGCTAAGAATGGTATCAATTCTTTATGCACCGCGTTGCTTGATTCTGGATCGCAATCTAGTTTTATAACTGAATCACTTTGTCAAAAATTAGGACTCAAGAAAGACAAGGTCAGGTGTAGTATTTCTGGCATTAATTCAGCATCTGTCCAAGCAAACAATATAATAGACGCAACAATCGAATCTCGAATTACTGATACCTCAATTCCAACAAGTTTTTTCGTACTTTCAAAAATAACTGGGTATATTCCTAGTAATTACATCAATATTGACAATTGGAACATACCTCCAGATTTACAATTGGCTGATCCAAATTTCAATCATCCTTCCAAAATAGATGTGTTGATTGGAGCAGATTTATTTTGGGACCTCATAGGCAATGCCCAAGTTAGTCTTGGAGAAGGCAAACCTCAATTGAGACAATCTAAGTTTGGTTGGATTTTGGTTGGCGGTTTTCTTAATGAATCATTTTCTATCTCATGTCATTTATCTCAACTTGAAAATTTAGAACAACGAATAGAAAAGTTCTGGCTTACCGAAGAAATTCAAGAACAACCAAGCCTTTCTGGACAGGATCGCATTTGTGAACAACACTTTCAAGAGAACACTACTAGATCAGATAGCGGAAGGTATATAGTCAAGTTACTCTTCAATAATGACATTGGTAGTTTAGGAGAGACAAGAGAGATCGCTCTCAAACGATTTAGCTATCTTGAAAGGAGACTAGCTCGGTCAACAGAATTACAAAAGGAATATGTGAAGTTTATGCGGGAATATCACACTTTAGAGCATATGGAACCCTTGACTGAGCATGAAGTCAAGGCGTTGGAGTCAGAATCACATTATTACATTCCACATCATCCAGTTATTAAGGAATCTTCTTCTACGACACGCGTACGAGTTGTATTTGATGCGTCAACGAAGTCAACTTCTGGTCAATCCTTGAATGTCTGGTCAATCTTTTAATGGCAGGTCCTGTAATTCAAGATGATTTATACACAATTCTTGTTCGTTTCAGAAGGCATCGTTTCGCATTCACAGCGGATGTCGAAAAGATGTACAGGCAGATCAACATCGACAAATCTCATACTAATTATCAGTTAGTACTTTGGCGTGAAAGCAGAGATCAACAATTGAAAACATACAGGCTCAAAACTGTTACTTATGGCACGGCATGTGCGCCATTTCTTGCAATCCGATGTCTACGTCAGCTGGCCATTGATGAACAAGATAGATTTCCTTTAGCGTCAAGAGTTACGCAACGAGATTTTTACGTCGATGACTTGATATCTGGCTCTGACACGTTAGAAGAAGCGCTCATATTACAAAATGAACTTATTAATCTTCTCAAATCTGGTGGTTTTTGCCTAAGAAAATGGACAGCAAATCACACAGAATTACTATCTCAATTACCAGAAGAGCTTCGAGATTCACAAGAATTAATTAAATTTGATCAGCATGCTAAGGTAAAAACCTTAGGTTTATTATGGGGTCCTAAATTAGACATATTCACATTCAGTATCAATACCACGGAATCCTTAATGCATAAAATCACAAAACGTCAAATTCTGTCAACAATTGCACAAACTTTCGACCCTTTAGGCCTGCTAGGACCTATCACATTTAAGGCCAAATTGTTAATGCAAAAACTGTGGCAGCTTTCATTGACCTGGGATGAATTCATTCCAGAGCATTTACAGATTGAATGGAGTCAATTTTATCAATCACTGAATTCAATAAACAATCTACACATTCCTAGACGGCTTATTCCTAATACAACAACAATCACAAGAGAGATACATGGTTTTTCTGACGCTTCAATGTCGGGATACAGCGCATGCATATATTTGAGAACAATAAATGACAACCATCAGGTGTCAGTAAACCTAATCGTCTCAAAATCTAGAGTTGCGCCTCTAAAAACAATATCACTACCACGCCTAGAGTTATGTGGCGCTCTTCTCCTGGCTCAATTGATGAAGGTCACATGCACAGCTCTTTCTCTAGAAAATCATGAAACTTTTTATTGGTCTGATTCAACGATTGTCCTGTCGTGGATAAATTCACCCTCATCCCACTGGACTACCTTTGTGTCTAACAGGATAGCCAAGATCCAAACATTAACAAGTGTGTCACATTGGAGGCATGTGAGTGGCATCGACAATCCTGCAGATTTGAATTCCAGAGGCCTCATGGCGTCAGAACTTATTAACAACACACGTTGGTGGAAGGGACCACCATGGCTGTCCGACAATGCAGAATTGGGCAGTCAACTCTCTAATAGCACATTTACTAAGATCGTTGAAGACCACCTTCCTGACAAGCGCAAGGGAGTTTTCACGCTGATCACAATTAACCAAGAACCCAATAGAGTTCTCAAGGTGATAGATAAGGTGTCAAGCATGAACAAATTAATTAGAGTGATTGCTTATTGCCGCAGATTTATAACACTGTTAAGAACGTCACGTGAGAATAGAGTTCAGCAGAACTTATCTCCTAAAGAATTAAATCGAGCTCTAATAATAATTATTGGACTAGTGCAACAAGAAGAATTTCGTAAAGAATTATCAGATTTAAAGGAGAATAAACATGTGCATAAGAAGAGCAAATTAATTGCATTGTCTCCCTTCCTGGATCAAGATGGATTGATCAGGGTGGGCGGTAGATTAGAAAATTCACGTCTGACTCACGATCAAAAACACCCAATTATACTTCCAGCTGCACATCGTTTGACTTACCTCAAAGCTCTCAATGAACATCACAGGTTATTACATGCAAGTCAGCAAACATTGTTGCATTCAATTCGACAGAGGTTTTGGCCACTGCAAGGAAAGAGATTAGTTAAGAGAATCGTACACCAGTGCATCAGCTGTTTTAAAAACAGACCTCAAGGAATTTCGCAACTCATGGGGCAACTGCCACGAGAAAGAGTTGAATCCAGTCGACCGTTCTATCATACTGGTGTAGACTTCTGTGGTCCATTCAATGTCAAAATGTACAGAAAAACACGAACAAGCCTATTAAAATCGTATATTGCTATTTTCATTTGCTTTTCGACTAAAGCTATTCATTTGGAGCTTGTAGAAGATCTTACAACGCAATCCTTTTTAGCAGCTCTTCGTCGATTTACATCTAGAAGAGGCAAACCACACACTATTCATTCTGATAATGGAAAAACATTCGTCGGTGCAAATAACAAACTCCAAGAACTCAAGAAAATTTGGGAATCACAAGTGTATGGGCAAGAAATTATCGACACCCTCAGCAATGAGGGCATCCTCTGGCACTTTATTCCTCCTCATGCTCCTCATTTTGGAGGGTTATGGGAGTCTGGGGTGAAGTTGATAAAACACCACATCAAGAGAGTAATGGGAAATTCAATCTATACCTTTGTACAACTTAATACATTGATCGTACAGATCGAGGCGTGCGTTAATTCTCGGCCGATTGTTCCCTTAAGTAATGATCCTTCAGACCCATCTGCTTTGACTCCGTCTCATTTTCTCATAGGAGATATGCTGACGACTATACCAGAACCAGATGTAAGATTGACTAAACAAAACCGATTAAATCAGTGGCAGCAGTGTCAACGTCTGCTTTAACATTTTTGGACAAGATGGTCGAAGGACTACCTGAACCAACTGCAACAGAGAAACAAATGGAAGACATCTGCACCCAACGTAAAGTTAAATTCACTCGTGCTTCTTCATGAGGACAATAGTTTGCCATTAATATGGAAGTTGGCTCGCGTTATTCAGCTACATTCGGGCACCGACGGATTAATACGAGTTGTCACGTTGAAGACTTCATCTGGTATCATCAAGCGACCCATCACCAAGATATATCCATTACCGAATGTGGACTAAGTTATTCAAAAGTTATTTTGTGTTTCATTGTGTTTTTTGTTGTTTTTAATTCAATTAATCAAGTTTGTATTTTGTTCTTTAAGTCATTCAATTAATAATTTGTTTATATCTGTAGATCTTTTGAAGGGACTTCAAGGTGGGCGGAATGTTATGAATAGTTACAAAAACTGCCACCAGGAGGAGTTGGGGAAAACTCGAATGATATATTTTTGGGTATCGATTAAAAAAGTGTGATCTAGTACAGTATAGTTGTTTTATTCTCTCGCATCTTTATAGCAACCAAAGAATACAAATAGCATTTAATACATCATTCATAGCAGTTAATACATACATTATTCACATATTTATTTTCGAAATATATAAGAGTAGCAGTTTTCTCAGGTTCAGTAGCCTCTGTTTGCACGAACTCTAACAGAAATGAACCGAAAATTATACAATGTGAGTACAACATGTCTTAATTTGTATTTAGAGTACCGTCTCTTAAGTAAATTAAGTTCCAAACTAGAACCAAGTATCCAGCAGAAGGTGAATCCTTAACTTTACCCGGTGTAATCGTCCTCGGTGGTGTATCGCAGGACAGCAATAAGCAAAATAATCGACAAGACCGAAGCCTGCACCATTGTATACTAAACGTGTTAGTAGGTAAAGAATCGGCATGATTCCCCAGAACGAATTAATCAAGTAACTTTTCGCTCCCCCTCCAAAACCAGTCGACCGTTTGAGCTAATAATCAATAGTTGACTTACATAGGTTCCTCCTCCATCCCTTATACTAAATTTTGTGTTGATAAATTCGTAACATCAGCAGTTATTAGAGTTATTGAGTTGAGCCCCCTTCCCTTCGGTCGATTTCGCTGGCATTTAACAGGTATTGTCCTCATGAGGGTTTGATTAAAAATATGAAATTTCATGCTAATACATTCAATACATCAACAGTTATTGGGGTTTTTGTTTTAAACCTCCCCTCAAATCCCCTTTTCTCTTTTGCCGATTTAGCTGAAAATCAATAGGTGTCGTCCTTGTTGGGTTCTAGACACAGATGAAATTTCGGGTCGATATATTCATTCTATCTAGAGTTCAACAGTTCATTGACAGACAGGACATCTTTTCATTTTTAGATTTAGGTGGTAGGAAAACATGAAATTCCTGCAAAAAAATCAACATAGAATTTGTAATCGATTGCATAACTTCCCCATACATCATACTGACTTTGGTACGGAAGGGCCGTACATATATTGACAGGTAAGTTGTGTGTGTATTCTATGGAATTATTATTATAAATATTCTCCTTGTGACAACATGTAGATCTGGAATCTACAGAAAATGAATAGGCACCTAAAGATCCAAGAGTGGCGTTAGGGACACAATAGTTGGGAGACTCATCTACGTAGATGAGATCTGCAGCCGTGGGCAAACTGAACCGAGGCTCTCTGATCTGAAGCTTCCCACGTTTATTCACTTTCACTTCCGTCGCTCCGTCGTATCTGTCTCTCATATAGTCACCTGAAAAAATATAATACAAAAATAGCACTTTAATAAAAGAAATAAGAAAACAAAAACACATTTCACAAAAATGAAAAATTTGTGCAACTTTTTCAGTTTGTGTGAAACACTTTTATTAAAAGTTCACATCACAAAAAATTCCATTCAGAACAAACAAAAAAAGAATTACTTAAAATGAAAGTTACCAAATCACATCAATTTATATTGGGTTCCAGCTAAAAACACATTTTTCCCTATCAGAATTGTTTGTTACATAAAACTACAAATTTACATATTATATTTTCTGTTGCCAGTCTTAATTGCAATTAAACTATGTACAAGGTGCACATGAGGCTGTAAGAATCAGAGTCATATTTATATTGAATAAAAAAGGAAAGTGCATCACCGATGATGTACTTCCCCAGCGCGAATTGATCAACTAAAGTCTCGTTCTCCCTCTAAAACCAAACTACCGATTCGAATTGAAATTAATAGATGTTTTACTTAATGACTTACCAAATTTCATATAAAATGTCGTTAAATAGTTAGTTATTGTGATTCATGCCCCAACTTTAATTACGAGGTCACCTACAACCAGAGCGCTCTTTCGTAGCTTTGGTGGACATGAGCCCGACTCTACAGTGAGAGTCCTAAATTTTGCCTATCCAGGTTTATTCACCTAGGGTAGAGGTCTTTAACTGAGGCTTGGGACCATCGCTTAACATCCAATCCGTTGGACGGCGTGCACAAGGGTTTTTCACCACACAGATAAAAAAGAATAAGAATTTCGGCCGGGGTTCTTGAGCTCAGAAGGCAAGCACGCTAACCCTGGGCTACCAACATGCCGTGTCGATACATCCATTACATCGGCAGTATTACGGTTTGTTGAACCCTCCCTATTATAATCCCACTTCAAATCAATAGGTGTCTTACTTAAAGGGTTTCAAATTAAAAGGGGTCAAATTAACGCATTACATCTGCAGTTACTGTCAGTGTAAAACCCTAGAAAGCAAGAGGTTTTACTGCTTCTACAACTACTTTATTAAAGACACAGGCATGTGCTATTGACCAACACACAGGGCACACAATAGGCCTACTCTGGCCGCAGTCATACCTTCAGCCCTAAAAAAAAGAATTTCTGTCTCTTATTCGAGTCTCTTTGGCATTTAACATCACAACTATGTACAGATCACACATAAATAAGTTACGAGAAGACAGAAAAAAAAGGTGATACGACCAGAGATGAACTAATTGTAACTCACATCAAGAGTGAAGTCTTCTCAAGTCAGTATATCACAGTGCGACATATAATTTCGAAGGGTTCGATGACACGAAATCAAAAATATGGAGGAAGGAGGGATTACAGAACAAAGTGGGGGTGAGAGTGAGACTAGAGACCAGACTGAGTCGGCTTCTAAACTTACTTCTTACCAATTTCACGGAAGGTGGGGAGCTGTTGCCAGCAGGTGATGAGGCTGCACGACCCAGAGACACCATGGCACTTGCATGTAACACGTGACATCTTAATCACCGCCTGAAATCAAATCTATATAATAAAAATGAGTGCTAAATTTTGCTAAGCGCAAAACTCGAGAACGGCTGGACCAATTCGGCTAATTTTTTTTTTCAAATATTCGTTGAAGTCCGAGGAAGGTTGTTATGAAGAGTTCTTAGCTGTTAATTCTAGCGATGGCGATCTGAGATAGATTAATCGAAGAATCGATGTTTGGGGTCGTAATAATCGATGTGAACAATGAATAGATCAAGTGCATCGATCTCAGACACCCTAAAATCATTTACTTACCGTTTCGTTTTATTCAGTTTTTAGTGCATGTTATTTTCTTGGCTGAATAAAACTTAATTACAACTCTTACTGTTTCGTTTTATTCAGTTTTTAGTGCGTGTTGTCAGTTTTTAGTGCGTGTTATCAGTTTTTAGTGCGTTTTATTTTCTTGATTGTTTTTAAACTTCGCTTCTGGCAAGTTCCTCGATTTATCTTTGGTTGTCATCTTTGTCATTTACTTACTGTTTCGTTTTATTCAGTTTTTACATATCTACATCTATATAATAAAAATGATTGGCTAAATTTTGCACGGGAGGGGGGGTTGTGGAAGTAGGCCTTAGTATAAAGATACCGGTAACTCATTAAATAATAGTCGGATTGTCATGGAATTTCACATGTAGTATTCTAAAAAGCCAAATTTAGAAAAAGGATGTGTGAAGTCTCAAAATTTGAAGGGGGGGGGGGGGGCTAGGCCTAATATAAAGATAGTGATAGGTCTTTAACGGATGATCCGATTGACATGAAATTTCACATGTAGTATTCTTAAAGGCCAAATTGAAAAATACGGTACGTGACATCTCAAAATTTTGAACGGGAGGGGGGGTTGTGGGGGTAGGCCTACATATAAAGATAGTGATAGGTCTTTAACGGATGATCGGTATGTCATGGAATTTCACATGTCGAATTCTTGAAAGTCAAATTGAAAAATAAAGTGTGTGACGTCATAAAAGGGAGGGGAGTTGTGGGGGTAGGCGTAAATATAAAGATACTGATAGGTCATTAACAGATGATCGGATTGTCATGGAATTTCACATGTAGTATTCTTAAAAGACAAAAACAAAAAAAGGATATGTGACGTCTCAAAATTGTCAACGGGAGGGGGGTATGGGGAGGGGGGGGGGGGGCAAGCATATACCTAAATAGTAGTTTCAAAAGCAATATTTAAAAATTGGCTGTGACCCTTTTGGACGGGAGGGGCGGGGGTCTATTAATGCTGAATGAATCTCACATGGAGCTTTGTTAAAGATGGGAAATAGCCCTAATTTTAATAGGGTGGGTTTCCTAAGCATGTATTACCTTGAAGGTGCACCGTTGCACGGTAAATAATAGCTCTCACCAGCGTTCTTAAGCACAAAATACCTAGGGCATCCGCTGTTGCAAGGCACATACTAGCTGCGGTGCCCTGCGTTCCTAACTACGTACTATCTGTGTTGCCCAGCGGTCCTAAGAACTTAATAGCTGGTTGCACGGAGTTGCAAGGCGCATACTATCTAAGGTGCCCGGTGTTCTTGAGTAGGAACTTGCTGTGGTTCCAAGTAAAAAAAAAAAATAAAAATAAAAATCCAGTCCAATAGCTTTTGACAGAACGACGTCTGTCGGGTCAGCTAGTATTTAAATAATAATTTTTACATTTTTGAATGGAGGAGATGGACTGGATGTTCCGTAAAAAGATTTTAGATATATGCGTAGTAAGCTGTTAAAAAAATAATTTTTACAGAATATTACGAAACTAAGCATTTTTATTTATTCTGTAATGCTAAAAATGAGAACATTTTTTTCAAAATTCCAATTTATAAAAGGAGGCGTTTTTTAAGGGTAGAAAAAATTGTCCTTTTATTTTATACGAAGATGTTACTAAAATGATCTAAATTAAATGGTTAAGACGCTGACGTCAGACCGCTGACCCGGCCAGTGGTAGCGCTTGGAAGTCCCACATTCCCGAGAGCCGGCCTCGCTTAATCACAAACAAGTTGTAACATTGCGAACACCAAGTACTTTAAGTGATAAGTTATGAAATTGAATTTCTATTATTATTATTTTTTAAGCTTTATAAATATTTGGAAAATGAAGCCATTTGATTGAGGGGATATATAATTCATACGAGTATATATTGTGAAAATCTTTTTTTCGCGTTGAGCTATGAAAAAAGTCTGAGGTATTATGTTTATGATAGCGCCGATATTTTTCATTACTGTTTATAAACATGATATTATTATTTTTGACTTAATGAATCTATAACATAACAACACATTATCACACATATAAATTTTTAATTTACAATAATCTGCAGGCATTTTTTAATTTCCCGTAATATACAGACGTCGGTATTTTTTATGAAATATACTTTATTACCGGACCTCACCAGACATTTTTTATAGATCAACATGAAATTGAGTTTTCTACCATGTATAGGCTGTTTTTCACTGGATGACCACCCCTATAACTTATTGGGCTATTGGAGTCGCTCCAATCACCTGCGCTAGCTGCGGCTAACCTCGCAATCAACCTTGTACCTATATAAACAATGATAACCCTCAATCATTCTGTCATTTTTGTTGTCACTTGAATTTATTAAAACATTATTTTTTTGTGAATTTTCAATTACCAAATCAATGGCAGTAAAAAATTAGCTTAACAGAAAAGTTCTTTATGTAAGGTAAGTTAAGATAAGGTAGGTAAGTTATGAAGAGGTTAGGTTACCCTGCGTCCAGCCTCATTGTTGTGAAGGTTCATGAGAGCACGTCCTTGTTGGTACGACCCTCGGCGGTACCTCACTTCACGTTCCCTCACATCCACAAAGCTCTGCGTGAATCTAACACACAAATAACAGTCAGCTCAGAAAGTCTACCATCCTATAAGATAAACATTGTCTAAAGCCTAAATAGAAGCCATTCATAAATTACATAACACAATTGTTGAACCCCCACAAAAGTTTGAAAAAATAATTCAAATTATATTGTTCTTAAAGTACACACAATTACGAAAACTTAATTGCGACACATAACACTATATAACCTAAGGAGTTAGTTCCCCCAGTAAATATATTACTGTTGTCATACCTTTCGGTGGCGCTCGCCCACAGTACTCGACCAGCAGCCAGTGACGACGGTTTCCACCGAAAAGTATGACAACTTTACAACCCTTTAACCCCTCCCCTGTCACAAAATTCGACCCCCACCCCTTGATGAAGGCGGCTTTATAAATGAAGCAACTCAAATGTTCAGGAAATATTGTAATTGAATTTAGGGTTGGTTCGATGAGGAAATGAGTAAGGGCGTGTACTCGGAGCAGTTTGAGCATTGAAAACCATTCTAATTAACTATAAATTAATTTTACATATTATCAAAAAGTGAAATAAAGTGTCATAAGAAATACACAAGAAGAAGTTGTAAAACATTCAAAAATTCTGGATGTAATTTGTCAATAAGAAGGACCCATATATAGTAATCACAATCGGTTATATATATATATATTGTGATTACTATACAGGGTGTATCGCAAGCAGATTACAATACTCGGGGGGGGTGAATGCCCCACTCAAGTACACTAAGAAACCGGGGTAATAAAAATCCGTTTCAACTTAGTGTAGAAAATAATGAGATTTTTAATATTTTTGACGATAACCACGTTTTTTTAGCAAAATGTCCGTAAATATCACTTTTTGGTTAAGGTAAAGTGAAATCTGACTACACTGTCGTAATCTAAGTTAAATTTCCTAATAGGTGACATGTTTTTTGACATGAAAATCGAAAAGATTGAAATAGGAGGCTAACGTTTATTTCAAAACGAACACCTGTTAAAATTGTTTGGCAAATTTTCAGTCTACCGTAATTTGTTTTCTCTATTCGCTAGGATGTTCCAAATTCACCAAAAGTTACCAAAAATATGGCCCTTTAAAAAAATACCTAATGTTGTTCTTTATTGTCGACCATTGCCGGAGTGAGACAGGAGAAAAGATGAAAAACATGGGTAAACCTAACTTACACAAAGCGAGACTTTTGACAAAATTAACTAATTCATTAACTAAAAAAAATTGAAATTACTACACTAACAGAGATAAGAAAAGTTTTGGACTGTACATTGTTTTGAAGAAATTATAACAACATTTTTTGGGAAATTTTCAATTTACCGTAATTTGTTTTCTCCATTCGCTAGGATGTTCTAAATTCACCAAATTACTATTATTCCCTGAAATAATAATTAATTATTTATTTCCTCTGAATAAACAAAGTTATTTTTGTTGTCCCTATTGTTGGCTTCTGCTGAAGATTAGAGAGTAAAAATAAATAAAAATAATCCTAATTGGTACAATGAATTTTGAAACTGAAAACAAACGTTAGACATATTAGCTAATGTAAACATTATTAGATCCAATAAACAGTTTTGTGCAAAGATTCGGTTGAGAGACATTAGTCTAAGAGAATCATGCCGGTTTTTAACAGCGCGGGAATACGTAACCATGATTTATGATTAAGGGCCGCTGGAGGCAACAGTCTGCTAGCAGAACAAAACCGAAATCTATTCCCAAATCGACAAAGATGGCCGGATCGCCGAACCGTAGAAAATGCCTATCGGATTATGAGAGAACCTGGTTCGATTCCAAGACAACCTAGAGCTAATTATGCCGGTCGACGACAAAGGGATGTCGATGATATTTTAGAGCGCTTTTACAATGATGCGTCCATGAGCACCCGGCGCGTTGTGGAAGGTGGATTGGACGGTATGGACCTGTGAGATGACCGGCTCGGAGTCCTGACCTTGCGCCATTAGATTTTTATGTGTGGGCACTCAAAAGTCCCGTGTGTACAGCGTATCTTTTGATGATAGGGACCAATTAATCGCGAGAATTCAAGAGGTTTGTGAGGAGATGGGAACAAACAGGCTTGGGATTCAACGGGCCACCACATCCGTTCTAACGAGGAGTCAATTGTGAGTAGACGGAGGTCTGTTTCAGCAATTGTTATAATTTTTCCAAAACAATGTACAGTACAAAACATTTTTTATCTCTGAAAGATTAATGTAATAATTTCAATTTTTTTAAAATAATGAATTAGTTAATTTTGTCAAAAGACTCGCTTTGTGTAAGTTAGGTTCACCCATGTTTTTCATCTTTTCTCCTGTCTCACTCCGGCAATGGTCGACAATAAAGAACAACATTAGGTATTTTTAAAGAGTCATGTTTTTGCTAACTTTTGGTGAATTTGGAACATCCTAGCGAATAGAGAAAACAAATTACGGTAAACTGAAAATTTGCCAAACAATTTAAACAGGTGTTCGTTTTGAAATAAACGTTAGCCTCCTATTTCAATATTTTCGTTTTTCAAGTCAAAAAACATGTCACCTATTAGGAAATTTAACGTAGATTACGACAGTGTAGTCAGATTTCACTTTACCTTAACCAAAAAGTGATATTTACGGACATTTTGCTAAAAAAACGTGGTTATCGTCAAAAATATTAAAAATCTCATTATTTTCTACACTAAGTTGAAACGGATTTTTATTACCCCGGTTTCTTAGTGTACTTGAGTGGGGCATTCACCCCCCCGAGTATCGTCATCTGCTTGAGATACACCCTGTATAGTAATCACAATATATATATATATAACCGATTGTGATTACTATATATGGGCCCTTCTTATTGACAATTTACATCCAGAATTTTTGAATGTTTTACAACTTCTTCTTGGGTATTTCTTGTGACACTTTATTTCACTTTTTGATAATATGTAAATATATATATAACATATATATACCTTAATGTTTGGAATGTTTTGAGCAGACTCTTTTTTATTCATATATTATATATATATAGTGATATATCTGTATCACTATATATATATATATATAATATATGAATGAAAAAGAGTCTGCTCAAAATTGCAAAATATCTATTTTTTCTGCATAGAAAAAAAAACCACAAATATATTTTTTCGAGTGGAGGTATGAATTGACATGAATAGATGAGATCTTAAGTTAAGATGATGGTTACTTGTATCCATATTCGAGGTTGTCTCCGCAGCCACCCCACTTCCATTGGTCATGAAGGTCCTTGGGCCGGGCGGCTCTGGAGCAGCTGCAAGAAGACAACTGACCATCCCTGCATTGCCTGGCTATCGAGTGAGCCACTCCAGCAGAAGTCACCGCAGTCACGAACCCCCATTCTCTGCTCCCTACAATCAATATAACATCATATCACTGGCAACAGTTAATTACTCACTAATTAAGTTTATAGCCTTCCTTCTATTAAGTTGTGAGGACCTGGCGTATAATAGATTTATATTGTAAAATTTTAATACATCAAAAACGTTGTCAGTGAATCACAGCGCGAATTAATCAACTAATATATAATAACCAATCTTGAAAATCAATAGGTGTTTTACTCGGGGACATCAATAGGTGTTTTACTCGGGGACACTTCATATTAAATTATTGAACCACACAATTATAATGCACTCTCTCAAGTTAATAGACAGTCAGTCTAACCATTCAAACTCGCATTTGTGGCGTACCCCCGAGTGCACCTTTTCTGATAACATGGTTATCTAATTATCCTATCCATTTTTTCGGTGCACACAGAAGTTTCCCAAAGCATTTCATGGATTTAGATGGGACAACTTCCGAATCATGCTGTTGGGCTGGAACTAGGTTCATAGGATTCCCCATACCTCCTTCAAATAGTCTTTCTTCATTTTCTGCCTTTTAAAACAATGTTTACTCATTAACTATTGAAAAAAATCTAGTGCCCCCAGGAGCTCCCTCAAAACTCGGGCACGCTAAGATGTGTTAACATTCGTGGGATTGAGTCCAACGATGTCTGCAGCATGCTGTCAAATTTAATTTCCTGGCAGCGCCCCTTCTCACCAAAAATTATTTTTCCATTCCGGAACACTATATTTTCAAAATTTCCTTATCAAGACCTTTAAAATGAATATTACCACTCAATACTATGCTTTAAAACAAAGTTCTGGGGCCATCATTTTTTAGCGACCCCGCAAAAAAAAGTAGGCAGGCTGAGAAGCCTATCCATGTCCTCGGTGCACCTTCTACATACCATGTAAACATTGAAAAGATAACAGAGAAGGTTGTAGGGGCCTTGGAGGAGCATACCTAGAGGGAGGAGGAAACTTACCGATGTGGTTGAGTGGCCCGAAGACTGTGGAGTCTGGGACGGTGGTGCAGTTCCATCGACGATACTTGAACTGGTGTTGACACTCAGCTATTGCAGTGCTCACCCCCGCAGCTATCCCCGGCATGTGATCCGGGTAAACCTGACATAGTCGAAGCTGCCCTCCGGAGAATCCCTTCAGGGCATCGCACCCCTCCACCATGTTGAACTTCCTCATCCCGATACTCCTAAAACACACAATAATCTTTAGTCTAAGGTTCAAGGATGTTCTTCAAAAAACAACATGTTCTTTTCAGCGAATTTCTATAGAAATTAGCTAATATGCACTCTTCATCATCCCCTATATAGCACTATTCTTATATAAGAATTTTAAGGGCTTCCAAATAGTGCTAAAGGGAGAAACGGAAGCCATATATATTAGTAAAACCTCGTTATAACGCTCCTCTCGAGAGAATGTTATGACCGGGAAAACACTAAATTCTGATTGTTTTATCTCAAAAATTTATCTTACATACTATTTGAATAATAAGCAAATATGTAATGAAAAAAAATATGAAAGTTTTATATCAAATAATGTTTTTGTATATGAAATCTATATTATACTTGAAAAATGAGAAAAAAATTCCGTTTCCGAATAGAGGGTTTCCTCTAACATGAACATTTTAAGGGGCAATTTAAATTTTTTTTGTTTCTATTGACTTCAAGAAGTGGGCAAAGTATTAAAAATATTAATTCCTTTATGAGTTATACTTTTTTAAAAAGAGAAGAGCAATGTTTAATTATTCGAAAATCTCCTTTCTTCCTGGTACCATAATCATGATTAGTTTTGTTAAGACGCAAACTATCTTTAGTTTTCCTAATAACCATTAATGTTTCAAATATGAACAGTGCATGTAAAGGCAGGATTTTAAGTTTTTTTAAAATATTTCTCTGTAGCTTGTTCTCTGATTAATTCGTTTATTATTCTTAGTGCTTTCCCTTTAAGTCTAAAAATATTATTACTAGAGCTACAAGCTTGCACTATTTGGAGGCCGTTAAATGTATTATACCATAATTGATTATAGAATGGAAATAGGCATAATAGTAGTTAATGTTTCCACTGATACAATCTTAATAGCTAATGATGCTTTTAAAGAAGAATTTCCTGATTTACCAGATCGAAGGCTTTAGTTAAATCTGTGAATATACCAGAAACTTGTTCTTTTTTGCCTATAATTAAAATGATTAGTTCAATAAATTCAAATATTTTCTAAAACCAATTGTTCGCTAGTCAGCACTCATTGACTTCCGAAAATTATTACTAAACACTTGAAAATTATTTTCTAGAAACATTTTGAAATTGTTGGGAGCAATGAGACTGCTGAATAGTCTAACTATTCTTTTTTGAATAGTGGCTTCATTCTCGCTATTTTCAGTGAGTGAGGAAAGAAAGATGGATTACGTTAGTCAGAGGCTCTTCAATATTTTCGGAAATTTTGATTATTTTGTTCGATAAATATTTAGTATATGTCATAAGATCATTTTTTTTTTTTTTATATCACGGATAGTATTAATATAGTATCCGTTACGTTGGATAAAGAAACATGGAATTAGCTTCCGCTCCATTAACTTTATTAAGAATTTCAAATGATTTAGACCATGTTTGGGCAACCTTTGACATGTTGCGGGCCAAACTTTAGTGTGCAAATACGTTCGCGGGCCGCGTAGATGGTTCAAAATAAAATAACGTCGGACTTTCAAGTAGTGTTCATAATTTTTAGCGATAGATATCAGACAAGAAATAATAAGACAATGTTATTATAATACAATTTATTAAAATTGCAAAATGAAAGGAAAAAAAATAGGTACAATATTATAATTAAATCGTGAAATTTGGAATTATTACAAACTACGAAAGTTAAGTAGCGACACCGAAATCAATGAGACACTTGAGCTTGAATTTGGGAAACTAATCCATTGATGTTTGGATTAATTCCACTGATACAAAGACGTAAAGAATTTTCCAAATTATCTTCAGTGAGCCTTGTACGATGTTTTGATTTATTAACTTTCATCATTGAAAAGAACTGTTCGCATTTATAAGTACTGCCAAATGCACAAATCAATCTTCTTGCGAATTTTCGAAGCTGCGGAAAATGGTCTTCTTCGAGGTATTTTTTGTAGAAATCGCACAACTCCACGTCTTCAAATTTAGATTTTAGGAGTGAGTTTTCTTGAATCTCGATCAACTCCATTTGCAAGTTTATTGGAGCATTTTGTACATTACTTTTTGTTGGATTAGCAAATAAATTGAAACAGTCTTCCATGTTTTTGAAATCGCCAAATCTGCCGCAGGAGCAAGCGACAAACCCCATCCTACTCGATCTTCCTAATTTGGAGTGAGTGTGAGTAAGTAGTGTAATATTATTATTTTTTTTTAATTGGGTTTTTCAAAATGTCTCGCGGGCCGGACCAAATCTTACAGCGGGCCGGTTGTTGCCCACATATGATTTAGCCGCATCTTTATTGGAACTACTGGACATTATTCGATCTTTAATTGTTACGAGAAGAACAGCTGTTACAATTGAACAAGCTATACAGGTTAGTTAGTGCTGTGTGAATTTTTATTATTTATTAGTGTGAATATGTGAAAAATAGCGAAAATAATTGTTAATAATGTGCAGCAAAAGGAGCAAGGTCTGCCACGAAAGGCTAAAACTGAACTGAAAAACAGTGAAGTTAAGTTAGAGCGGGATCCGGACACCTAGTGGAGGAAGTCCAGCCAAGATGAAAAGGACGGACTGGGAGGAGCCAGCCAGGACAGGAACCGCGCCATCTGGTACAAATAAGTACTTCAGTACTATCAGTAATATACCCATAGTAGACTTCCAAACACCCAACCCGCAAGGCTGGCCACTGAGGAAACAGAACAATGACATGGAGGAGGAACAGACGCAGGAGGCGGAGCCAGCCAGGACAGGAGCCGCGCCATCTGGTACAAATAAGTACTTCAGTACTATCAGTAATATACCCATAGTAGACTTCCAAACACCCAACCCGCAAGGCTGGCCACTGAGGAAACAGAACAATGACATGGAGGAGGAACAGACGCAGGAGGCGGAGCCAGCCAGGACAGGAGCCGCGCCATCTGGTACAAATAAGTACTTCAGTACTATCAGTAATATACCCATAGTAGACTTCCAAACACCCAACCCGCAAGGCTGGCCACTGAGGAAACAGAACAATGACATGGAGGAGGAACAGACGCAGGAGGCGGAGCCAGCCAGGACAGGAGCCGCGCCATCTGGTACAAATAAGTACTTCAGTACTATCAGTAATATACCCATAGTAGACTTCCAAACACCCAACCCGCAAGGCTGGCCACTGAGGAAACAGAACAATGACATGGAGGAGGAACAGACGCAGGAGGCGGAGCCAGCCAGGACAGGAACCGCGCCATCTGGTACAAATAAGTACTTCAGTACTATCAGTAATATACCCATAGTAGACTTCCAAACACCCAACCCGCAAGGCTGGCCACTGAGGAAACAGAACAATGACATGGAGGAGGAACAGACGCAGGAGGCGGAGCCAGCCAGGACAGGAGCCGCGCCATCTGGTACAAATAAGTACTTCAGTACTATCAGTAATATACCCATAGTAGACTTCCAAACACCCAACCCGCAAGGCTGGCCACTGAGGAAACAGAACAATGACATGGAGGAGGAACAGACGCAGGAGGCGGAGCCAGCCAGGACAGGAGCCGCGCCATCTGGTACAAATAAGTACTTCAGTACTATCAGTAATATACCCATAGTAGACTTCCAAACACCCAACCCGCAAGGCTGGCCACTGAGGAAACAGAACAATGACATGGAGGAGGAACAGACGCAGGAGGCGGAGCCAGCCAGGACAGGAGCCGCGCCATCTGGTACAAATAAGTACTTCAGTACTATCAGTAATATACCCATAGTAGACTTCCAAACACCCAACCCGCAAGGCTGGCCACTGAGGAAACAGAACAATGACATGGAGGAGGAACAGACGCAGGAGGCGGAGCCAGCCAGGACAGGAGCCGCGCCATCTGGTACAAATAAGTACTTCAGTACTATCAGTAATATACCCATAGTAGACTTCCAAACACCCAACCCGCAAGGCTGGCCACTGAGGAAACAGAACAATGACATGGAGGAGGAACAGACGCAGGAGGCGGAGCCAGCCAGGACAGGAGCCGCGCCATCTGGTACAAATAAGTACTTCAGTACTATCAGTAATATACCCATAGTAGACTTCCAAACACCCAACCCGCAAGGCTGGCCACTGAGGAAACAGAACAATGACATGGAGGAGGAACAGACGCAGGAGGCGGAGCCAGCCAGGACAGGAGCCGCGCCATCTGGTACAAATAAGTACTTCAGTACTATCAGTAATATACCCATAGTAGACTTCCAAACACCCAACCCGCAAGGCTGGCCACTGAGGAAACAGAACAATGACATGGAGGAGGAACAGACGCAGGAGGCGGAGCCAGCCAGGACAGGAGCCGCGCCATCTGGTACAAATAAGTACTTCAGTACTATCAGTAATATACCCATAGTAGACTTCCAAACACCCAACCCGCAAGGCTGGCCACTGAGGAAACAGAACAATGACATGGAGGAGGAACAGACGCAGGAGGCGGAGCCAGCCAGGACAGGAGCCGCGCCATCTGGTACAAATAAGTACTTCAGTACTATCAGTAATATACCCATAGTAGACTTCCAAACACCCAACCCGCAAGGCTGGCCACTGAGGAAACAGAACAATGACATGGAGGAGGAACAGACGCAGGAGGCGGAGCCAGCCAGGACAGGAGCCGCGCCATCTGGTACAAATAAGTACTTCAGTACTATCAGTAATATACCCATAGTAGACTTCCAAACACCCAACCCGCAAGGCTGGCCACTGAGGAAACAGAACAATGACATGGAGGAGGAACAGACGCAGGAGGCGGAGCCAGCCAGGACAGGAGCCGCGCCATCTGGTACAAATAAGTACTTCAGTACTATCAGTAATATACCCATAGTAGACTTCCAAACACCCAACCCGCAAGGCTGGCCACTGAGGAAACAGAACAATGACATGGAGGAGGAACAGACGCAGGAGGCGGAGCCAGCCAGGACAGGAGCCGCGCCATCTGGTACAAATAAGTACTTCAGTACTATCAGTAATATACCCATAGTAGACTTCCAAACACCCAACCCGCAAGGCTGGCCACTGAGGAAACAGAACAATGACATGGAGGAGGAACAGACGCAGGAGGCGGAGCCAGCCAGGACAGGAGCCGCGCCATCTGGTACAAATAAGTACTTCAGTACTATCAGTAATATACCCATAGTAGACTTCCAAACACCCAACCCGCAAGGCTGGCCACTGAGGAAACAGAACAATGACATGGAGGAGGAACAGACGCAGGAGGCGGAGCCAGCCAGGACAGGAGCCGCGCCATCTGGTACAAATAAGTACTTCAGTACTATCAGTAATATACCCATAGTAGACTTCCAAACACCCAACCCGCAAGGCTGGCCACTGAGGAAACAGAACAATGACATGGAGGAGGAACAGACGCAGGAGGCGGAGCCAGCCAGGACAGGAGCCGCGCCATCTGGTACAAATAAGTACTTCAGTACTATCAGTAATATACCCATAGTAGACTTCCAAACACCCAACCCGCAAGGCTGGCCACTGAGGAAACAGAACAATGACATGGAGGAGGAACAGACGCAGGAGGCGGAGCCAGCCAGGACAGGAGCCGCGCCATCTGGTACAAATAAGTACTTCAGTACTATCAGTAATATACCCATAGTAGACTTCCAAACACCCAACCCGCAAGGCTGGCCACTGAGGAAACAGAACAATGACATGGAGGAGGAACAGACGCAGGAGGCGGAGCCAGCCAGGACAGGAGCCGCGCCATCTGGTACAAATAAGTACTTCAGTACTATCAGTAATATACCCATAGTAGACTTCCAAACACCCAACCGCTCGCAAGGCTGGCCACTGAGGAAACAGAACAATGACATGGAGGAGGAACAGACGCAGGAGGCGGAGCCAGCCAGGACAGGAACCGCGCCATCTGGTACAAATAAGTACTTCAGTACTATCAGTAATATACCCATAGTAGACTTCCAAACACCCAACCCGCAAGGCTGGCCACTGAGGAAACAGAACAATGACATGGAGGAGGAACAGACGCAGGAGGCGGAGCCAGCCAGGACAGGAGCCGCGCCATCTGGTACAAATAAGTACTTCAGTACTATCAGTAATATACCCATAGTAGACTTCCAAACACCCAACCCGCAAGGCTGGCCACTGAGGAAACAGAACAATGACATGGAGGAGGAACAGACGCAGGAGGCGGAGCCAGCCAGGACAGGAGCCGCGCCATCTGGTACAAATAAGTACTTCAGTACTATCAGTAATATACCCATAGTAGACTTCCAAACACCCAACCCGCAAGGCTGGCCACTGAGGAAACAGAACAATGACATGGAGGAGGAACAGACGCAGGAGGCGGAGCCAGCCAGGACAGGAGCCGCGCCATCTGGTACAAATAAGTACTTCAGTACTATCAGTAATATACCCATAGTAGACTTCCAAACACCCAACCCGCAAGGCTGGCCACTGAGGAAACAGAACAATGACATGGAGGAGGAACAGACGCAGGAGGCGGAGCCAGCCAGGACAGGAGCCGCGCCATCTGGTACAAATAAGTACTTCAGTACTATCAGTAATATACCCATAGTAGACTTCCAAACACCCAACCCGCAAGGCTGGCCACTGAGGAAACAGAACAATGACATGGAGGAGGAACAGACGCAGGAGGCGGAGCCAGCCAGGACAGGAGCCGCGCCATCTGGTACAAATAAGTACTTCAGTACTATCAGTAATATACCCATAGTAGACTTCCAAACACCCAACCCGCAAGGCTGGCCACTGAGGAAACAGAACAATGACATGGAGGAGGAACAGACGCAGGAGGCGGAGCCAGCCAGGACAGGAGCCGCGCCATCTGGTACAAATAAGTACTTCAGTACTATCAGTAATATACCCATAGTAGACTTCCAAACACCCAACCCGCAAGGCTGGCCACTGAGGAAACAGAACAATGACATGGAGGAGGAACAGACGCAGGAGGCGGAGCCAGCCAGGACAGGAGCCGCGCCATCTGGTACAAATAAGTACTTCAGTACTATCAGTAATATACCCATAGTAGACTTCCAAACACCCAACCCGCAAGGCTGGCCACTGAGGAAACAGAACAATGACATGGAGGAGGAACAGACGCAGGAGGCGGAGCCAGCCAGGACAGGAGCCGCGCCATCTGGTACAAATAAGTACTTCAGTACTATCAGTAATATACCCATAGTAGACTTCCAAACACCCAACCCGCAAGGCTGGCCACTGAGGAAACAGAACAATGACATGGAGGAGGAACAGACGCAGGAGGCGGAGCCAGCCAGGACAGGAGCCGCGCCATCTGGTACAAATAAGTACTTCAGTACTATCAGTAATATACCCATAGTAGACTTCCAAACACCCAACCCGCAAGGCTGGCCACTGAGGAAACAGAACAATGACATGGAGGAGGAACAGACGCAGGAGGCGGAGCCAGCCAGGACAGGAGCCGCGCCATCTGGTACAAATAAGTACTTCAGTACTATCAGTAATATACCCATAGTAGACTTCCAAACACCCAACCCGCAAGGCTGGCCACTGAGGAAACAGAACAATGACATGGAGGAGGAACAGACGCAGGAGGCGGAGCCAGCCAGGACAGGAGCCGCGCCATCTGGTACAAATAAGTACTTCAGTACTATCAGTAATATACCCATAGTAGACTTCCAAACACCCAACCCGCAAGGCTGGCCACTGAGGAAACAGAACAATGACATGGAGGAGGAACAGACGCAGGAGGCGGAGCAGCAGCCAGGACAGGAGCCGCGCCATCTGGTACAAATAAGTACTTCAGTACTATCAGTAATATACCCATAGTAGACTTCCAAACACCCAACCCGCAAGGCTGGCCACTGAGGAAACAGAACAATGACATGGAGGAGGAACAGACGCAGGAGGCGGAGCCAGCCAGGACAGGAGCCGCGCCATCTGGTACAAATAAGTACTTCAGTACTATCAGTAATATACCCATAGTAGACTTCCAAACACCCAACCCGCAAGGCTGGCCACTGAGGAAACAGAACAATGACATGGAGGAGGAACAGACGCAGGAGGCGGAGCCAGCCAGGACAGGAGCCGCGCCATCTGGTACAAATAAGTACTTCAGTACTATCAGTAATATACCCATAGTAGACTTCCAAACACCCAACCCGCAAGGCTGGCCACTGAGGAAACAGAACAATGACATGGAGGAGGAACAGACGCAGGAGGCGGAGCCAGCCAGGACAGGAACCGCGCCATCTGGTACAAATAAGTACTTCAGTACTATCAGTAATATACCCATAGTAGACTTCCAAACACCCAACCCGCAAGGCTGGCCACTGAAGAAACAGAACAATGACATGGAGGAGGAACAGACGCAGGAGGCGGAGCCAGCCAGGACAGGAACCGCGCCATCTGGTACAAATAAGTACTTCAGTACTATCAGTAATATACCCATAGTAGACTTCCAAACACCCAACCCGCAAGGCTGGCCACTGAGGAAACAGAACAATGACATGGAGGAGGAACAGACGCAGGAGGCGGAGCCAGCCAGGACAGGAGCCGCGCCATCTGGTACAAATAAGTACTTCAGTACTATCAGTAATATACCCATAGTAGACTTCCAAACACCCAACCCGCAAGGCTGGCCACTGAGGAAACAGAACAATGACATGGAGGAGGAACAGACGCAGGAGGCGGAGCCAGCCAGGACAGGAGCCGCGCCATCTGGTACAAATAAGTACTTCAGTACTATCAGTAATATACCCATAGTAGACTTCCAAACACCCAACCCGCAAGGCTGGCCACTGAGGAAACAGAACAATGACATGGAGGAGGAACAGACGCAGGAGGCGGAGCCAGCCAGGACAGGAGCCGCGCCATCTGGTACAAATAAGTACTTCAGTACTATCAGTAATATACCCATAGTAGACTTCCAAACACACCAACCCGCAAGGCTGGCCACTGAGGAAACAGAACAATGACATGGAGGAGGAACAGACGCAGGAGGCGGAGCCAGCCAGGACAGGAGCCGCGCCATCTGGTACAAATAAGTACTTCAGTACTATCAGTAATATACCCATAGTAGACTTCCAAACACCCAACCCGCAAGGCTGGCCACTGAAGAAACAGAACAATGACATGGAGGAGGAACAGACGCAGGAGGCGGCAGCCAGCCAGGACAGGAGCCGCGCCATCTGGTACAAATAAG